>OY992885.1:72486787-72936787 GCA_963921405.1 Cepaea hortensis
GGGAACGAGAACTTATATGACTACTTTTATGAATTAAATGAGATGCTCCCCACCAGGGTCTGGGCGAAGCCGGGCAGGGTCAGCTAGTATTTATATATTTGTGCGTTGATATGTTTGTGCATTGTTATTTACAGTCTTTTATTTTTTAAATCCCTGCCTGTTTGTGCTGTTCCCGAAGAAGGTCAATAGGATTGAACAGTCGGATTTGTGTTTTAGTTCAATTTATTACATAACTGCGTAACATTATTATTATTATTATTTATTATTATTCGGGAGTACCGGTAGCTAATTAACTAGACTCTGGGCTGCTGACCTGGTGGTCATGAGTTCGATACCCAGTTGGGCGGATTTAGATGTTAACAATAATTAGATTCCCAGGTCGACACAGCCTATAGCGGGTACCAGGCATGCCTTGGGAAGTGAAGGCGGCCGCCGTGACACTGATCACATCGCACACCGAGTGCCGCTTGGTCTACACAAATATGGCTCAAGCCCCCTTGGTCATGCACCTTAATACACGGAACAGGGTCCTTCCTCACTGTACTTACTTTCTTACTTACTTGTTGTTTATTCTTCTTTTTTTCATTTTCCCAAGATAATGTCTGTTTACCTGGACTGTGATCTGTGTAAGGTATGTAAACGGCATCTATGTACATATCCTGCCTGCCCGCCCGCCCGCCGGTCTGCCTGCCTGCCTGTCTGCCCGCCTGCCTGCCTGCTTGCCTGTCTGTCTGTCCAACCGTCAGTCTGTCTGTCTAACCGTCTGTTTGTCTGTCCCTCATCCTCACACACGCCCCATCGTCGCCTGAAGGCTGCTATAAATTATACGGGTTACAGAGGGAAACATGTCACTGGGCCAATGGTTTTTTTGGACACGTGAATCAAACTGCGCAAATTGGCCACGATATGTGACAAAAGTAACTATTCTAAAATTGCAAGACATTCTTAAATCGGCAGTGAAATATGTCAATTATCATCTAGTGAAGTAGGACAGTTAATCCCGTTTCAGGACTAAGCGATTCAGCTAAATTCCTGCGAGACAAACCTTCGAAAATGTGAATCGATGAACTTTCGGTTGGCTATAAGTGAAGCAATTAACATACGTCACTGTTACCAAATTGGGGAGGATTTGCTTTAGCTACCAGCTTTAGGACATGTCACAGCTAGTGCAGGGATTGGTCTCTACTGCTGTACTGCAGTGGTTCTCTGGCTTTTTTAATTTACCTATGCACCCCTTCACCATATGTTCAGAATGTCATTCTCGCCTTTCATATTTCCTCCCCATAAATCCCCATTCACCCCCCCCCCCCTCCGGCCATACAAAGTACACATAAAATTGGAAGCTAAATTTAATAACACATACTAAAACAAGCCTAGATGTCCACATAAAACGCGATTTGTGGCCTACTTACATTATAAAACGAATATCAGAAGGACGAGAAGTACAGAACCGTAAAGAGGGAAAAACAATATCAAGTAATCGGTTCTTGTATTAACGCGATCTTAAAATAATCTTAATTCCCCCCAACCCCATGGAAACCTTAAAATCCAACCCACCCCCCCCCCCCCCTCCCTGGTAGATTTCCTAACCGGTTGAGAACCACTGCTGTACTGGTTACAGCTGTGGAATTTTGTATTTCCACTTTAACACTTTAGGTCATTTGTTTTCGAATCCTGATGCAAATTTGTTTAACGCAATTTCCACAATGGTGATCTGTCTGTTAAGTACCTTACATACTTGTTATCTTGGCTTCCGCTGTGACGAACATGTGAGAGATTGTCTTTGGTAGCCAGCTGAAGATCTCTGGCTCATCCCAGCTGCTTCGCCATTGATTCACCACTTATGTATCACATGTGTTTATGTTGGCTTCAAGAGCGTCAGAGTTAAAACACTGACGACGAACAAGGAAGACATGTTGGTGACTGTCTCTGTACGACTGCTAGTTGAAAAGATAGTAACAGATGAAAACATTTGTTTAAGGATATTTAAGTGTGGATTTAATTGTGGTTCCAGCTAAGACATTGACCACTCTGTCCTATTGACTGGACCAACCAGCATCTATACCTTGCTGGATTTAATTGTGGTTCCAGCTAAGACATTGACCACTCTGTCCTGTTGACTGGACCAACCAACATCTATACCTTGCTGGATTTAATTGTGGTTCCAGCTAAGACATTGACCACTCTGTCCTGTTGACTGGACCAACCAACATCTATACCTTGCTGGATTTAATTGTGGTTCCAGCTAAGACATTAATCATTCCTCCCTTATGTCTCGCCCGACCAGTATCTATCTTTACTGGTTTCAGAATATATTCACACACCAAAACAAAACAAATCACATTTAAGGTTTTCATTTGAAGCCCCCTCATAGGTCGATGTATTAACCACACACACACACACTTTGTAACATAGATCGTACTGAATTATTGTGGATTCCTGCATCGACGTGTCTTTTGACATCGAATAAGCTTCAATAAGTGTATTCCTGTAAGTAGAGTACGGCCTCTAAAGTCTCTGACTCTAGCAGAACAATTAACAGATAACAACTGTCTCCAGAAAAAGGTAGTAGGCTTCCCTAGACTAGGAATGTGAACTCCAGCCTCCTGACAGCTCAGCTTCACAACTTAAACTACTAATTCAAGTCGTTGCATTTACTAAGATAACTCTGCCACCAAACAGTGTGCAGTTGTAATAGTTGTTACACATCCGTGAGTCACTACGCAAATGTTCGAGGCATGTCCAACATCTTTCGACAGAGTATTCTCTATTCATATTCTACACTACACAGGGACTGAAGTAACTGAAAATTTAAATATTTTAGAAAAGAAATCATGACAGTGTTATAACTAATATCGCAATGGCTCCAGAGCGCCTGTTCATGATTGAATGTTGTGTGTCTTCAAGCGACAAGGCAAGCAGTATTATCCGTCTATTACGATAACACATAAGTTCCACAGCAGCTATTGTGTCACTGTCATTAGCGTAGCTGAATCTTGAGTCATAACTCCATTAAATAAATTGATACATAAAACAACTGGTATTGAGTGGAAAACTTGTCACATAAATTTAATCCATTGCCCTGCCCACGATGTCGTGGCTAATGTTTGCCATGTCCACAGTCTCTTGGCTATGATGACGACTTCTTCTGTAGCATAACAGAATATGCTTGGACAGGTACGACTTTCCTCTATGCCAAGGTCGTCGAAAACATTCACGTAGGCTGCGTCGAAAGCTTTCAGAGAACAAACTATAGAGAACTGGGTTGAGGGCAGAGTTCAAGTACAAGGACATGAAGGCCATTGGCGGAAAAAAGCTCAATCCGAAGCTGACTTCTGGGTACACATTCCAGTAGAACATTAATAAACGAATGTGGTGAGGAAGAATGCAGACAGCAAATGTTAGAAGAATCAGTACAAGAAGTTTCACTACCTTTCGGCGCGAGGACAGTACTCGCTCGGATGTTGATGGCTGACATTTATGAGCTCCCATGTCGTATGTTGGAGAACACCCGACGCTGGAATCAGATGCATATTCCGAGTGGAACGAGTGACGATTTGGTAGCAGTTTGGTGTTGGGGAAGGGTATGGTCTTGTTAATCACCCCGTTCTGACGCTTGGAATGAGTCTTCTGATAAAGAAGGCACGTGGAAGTGAGGCCATTAGTTTCCACATTGATAATCTGGTTACCAGAAATACGACCGGCACATGTTGTGTTTCTAAAGCCTCGGACAGCACCGTCTCGTCCAGCGTCTTCTCTGGTTGGCCATGACCAACAAGCTGGCGCGCTGTATTCGGGGATATGGTTCGCGTTGTGTCCGGAGACAAACATCTCGCTCTTTGTCCCAGTAAAGTTAGTGGTGATCATGCCGCAGCGACTTGACTTATCGTCGCCATTCAGGTGAATTCTGTCAGGCGTATCATTGGCATAGCGGATGTAAAACCTGTCATTGACATCACACAGATTCCTGCCGACGCTTCCGTTATCATGCCGGCATAAATCGCAGTCTATGTTACCATTGTTTTCTTTCACGTTGCCTTCACTGGCACTGCCACTTGCTCCACTGCTGGAGGAGGACATATTTTCTGACAATCGATGCTCCCGGGTCATAGAGGCCATCTTGATGCTAGAGTAGTAGTTTTTAGCCTCATTGGTCCTCTGCTGGTTGAAGATGGTTCCTGAGTGCCATAGAGTCCAGGAGATGATAGCGTAGGCCACAGACATGGTGACCAGCGGAAGTGTGTACCACAAGAGAAAATTGATTGTAAAGTAAAGTTTCAAGTTGATGACCCCATCTCGGATGTTGCAAAAGACAGTTCCGTTTGGCATTTCAAACGTATCAAAAATGGCAACGAGAGGGATGTTGTAGACGGCAGCAAAAACCCAGATGGAGATCTGAAATGGAAAAACAATCCCAGATGATTCAATTTGCAAACAATGGTGATTTGTTTCATTGGAGTTAACAGGCAACGTTATCGAACATGGAATGAATAATAATCAAACGACAAAATGTAATACAAGAAGCAGGAGTTTCGAATATAACTTTAATTCTGTACGTATCCAGGGCCGTGCGGTAGATTTTCTCAGCATGACGCATGTCTTCGAAATGCCGCCCCTTAATGATGCGAGTCTTCCAAATGCCACCCTTTATTGATGCAAGTCTTTGAAATGCCACCCCTTACTAATAATGCAAGGCTTCGAAACGCCCCATGTCAGTTCACTTCAGGTCTATGAAGGCCATTTATCAGTGGTCAAATCAACTCTTATATCTGTTACATAAACCGACTCTGGATCAATTCATTAACCTAAACTGTGCGAAGCTTTACTTTAACTCGTTAAGTATAGAAGATTTATCTATGTAAGTCTTTAACATTCACACACGTATTAGGCTACGTAATAAGCAATTTGGAAAGAATGTAATAGCGTAACAACATCATAGAATAGACAGAAGCTGCCAATGACAACAATGAATGAAACGAAACAGGATAAAATGAAAACACATGTAGTGAGTGAACATCACAAATTGAAGTAAAGCAAATTAAGAAAACAGCCAGAGCTAGCAGATATATGTAACATGTCAAGCTAAACAAAACAAATTACAAAATGAAGCAATGCAGGTGAAGAAAAACATTTAATTGTTCACAAAAATGGGTAAAACCTGCTCATTTCACAAAATGAAGTAATTCAAGTAAAGAATACATGTAATTGCTTGCAGATGTATGTAAACATTGTCCACATGATAAAGTGAAGAAATGAAAGCGAAGGAAGCATACAGGGGCTCCTAGATATATGTAACATGTCGAGCGAGGCAGACAACACCACACAGAGAAGTAATGAAGGCGAAGGAAACATACCAGGGCTCCTAGATATATGTAACATGTCAAGCGAGGCAGACAACACCACACACAGAAGTAATGAAGGCGAAAGAAACATCAACACTCGCAGTTAACTCAACAAGTCAACTTTCACCACCAAGAAAGCAATGAAAGTAAAAACAAAAGTTACCAGGACTTTCAGATAAATGTAACACGACAAGTTAAATACATTACAAAGTGAAGTGAGGAAAGTCAAGAAAACATATCCAGCTCACAGTTAACTTTAACACGCAAGCCAAATTCAATGTTTCAATGCCAAGCTGTTATCTTGTATTTTGTGTAAATATAGAACGAAAACTGGTCAGCTTTACATAAACACGGTTACAAGTGACAGGACGGAAGCTACTAGAAATCCTTTGTCAGCACAGAAAAGCACAAAGACGTTGACACGACTACATTAGAGAACTATAAAAATAAAGTCTTTTAACTTTAAAAGCGTGTGTTAACGAGACGTCAAAATCAGAGGGCATTTAAGTCAAATAGTGCGCCACAATCTCCGTAGGTCAGTTGATAGAAAGTGACATGTGTGAGAAACGCGTAAGAGAAGGAAGAAAACTAGCGGAAGGATTTTTGTTGGGGGGGGGGGGGGGGGGGTGGGGTGAGGTACTGCACTTAACCCATTTATGAGTAATTTATGTTTTATTACACTATCTTCCCGTCTGGATTTCGATTCTTGTAAAAATAAGTATGCTTGTCCTCAAGAGGAATATTTTCATCTTTGTTATTGTTGTACACTTTACAGTTAATACTGTTTTTCTGCTTAGGGTTAGAACCTCGTATTTCATATATAATTCTGCGCTTTGTCTGTAAAGTGCCTGACACAATACACATGAACATTATATACGAGAACCGCTTAGCACCATTTTCATAGAACTGCATTCTGCCAAGAACTCAAACTTCCATAATAATCATGTGCCTTGCCATGCACACAGGTGCAGGCGTTTATGCATCTCCTCAGATCTCGCCCTTTTGCTGTTCTGGATACGTTTTATTGATGATATTTCTTCGTGCCCCCTTCACAGTCCAGCCAGCATCATTTCTCTCGGTCTGTCCCCGCATCTTCTACCAATTGACCTGTCCAGCCGCCACGATGTTTGCCAATGCCCCATTTCTCATTACATGACCAAGAACGCTGTCTCTCGTTATATTTATATAGAATGTCCTACTTTCATTAGCCCTTTCCAGGCACTTGTTGTTCTCGTCATCTCAAGGTATTCGTAAAATGTGTCACAGAAACAAGATATTCATGCCTACAAGCTGTTTGTAATCTTCTCGTTCACGCTCCATGATACACTCCCACATAACAGAACAAGAACTATATAACATTTCGGTACTCTCTCTCTCTCTCTCTTACATTCAGTAACAGTCAGGTATTACAAGAGATACTTTTCATTGTTCCAAAATGCAGCCTTTCATTGGCTTATTCTGCTGTGAATCTTTGGCACGCATCTTCCATCTGGAGGCCGTTACTGCAACGTTCCGCTGGTTGGAGGACAAACATTACAAACAAGTCCTGATTGTAACGGACTCACGGAGCACCCTGACTAGGGTGAACGCAGGCATGCTTCGTGCTCAGTGGCATGCTATAATTCAAATATCAAAGATAGGAAGCATCCGTTGGATCTGTTCCCAAGGACATGCTGGTACCACGGGACATGAGCAGGCCGATAGATTGGCTGGGTCTGCACTGCTGGGTGGGGTATTGGTGCATGATAGAGTAGATGTTTCACGGCCCTTTAGGATAAAGTGTATAGTGTGGAAGTACACATAAAACTTCCTGGCCTGGGTAAAAATGTGCTGCGGAAAATGACCACAAGATCTAGCAAATACTCGGTACTCCGAGAAAAGGCCAGAAGGACATATAATTAAACTGCAACTGCTACCATTTGTAGTGGGACTCTTCCCTTGCTGTTGACTATGAGCACGGAGCGCGTATGGAAATGTTCCGCGTGATGTGATGTCGGCTCTTGTCTCAACATAACTCAGATAAACTCTTCCATTTGATGTGATTGTCTCCAAATATTTTAACTTACTTACCCAATTTACTTATTACTGAGTCATCTGCTGAGTGTTTATTTTTTTATATCACACCACGAATTTATTTATTTGTAATTTTTTCAAGAGCAATTGATAGTCGTCGTTTAATTTCTTTCATTGTGTCACCGTTGTTGGTAATCAATGACCCAAGATATTCAAAATTTTCCACCACCTCCAATCTTTCCTCATTAACATATTTTTCTTTCTCCATAGTGGTTTTATCTGTATGCATTATCTTTGTTTTTGCAATATTGAGATACACAACTTGTGACAGAGCGGCAGCTGCTGCTAGAAAACTTTCGAAAGCACAGATAAGTAAAAAGACGTTGACACAACTTCGTTAAAGAACTACAATAAGAACTACAAAAAAGCCAGGTAGCTTTTAAAGCGTTGATAATGGAGACGTCTAAACCAAGGGCACAAAATCAGATTGTGCACCATCTCCGTAAGGAGGGAAAAGTGTGTGTGTGTGTGTGTGTGTGTGTGTGTGCGTGTGCATGTGAGGCCGCGCAGTTGGGGGGGGGGGGCAGTCTGTGTAGGAGAGACATGAGTAGAACGGGTACAGGATTTAAGATAATCGGGGTTCCTTTTTACAACTTAACAACAATTCAACCCATTTAACTTCTTTTATGGATCGGTAGTCAACTATTAAAAAGTTCCCTCTTATCTGTTGTTTAAACCAAAGTGTTTCCTATCAGCATACCATGTATTTCTCTCCTTACTCCCTCTTTCCCCGCTTTCCTATACTTTCTAATTGAATTATTCCTCTTTCGTTTGTTAGGTGCGAGCAGCCATGATGCATCATGATTTTAAAATATAGCTTGATATATTAGGAATTGGTGAATATACGGATGCCTGTACTAGAGTAGACTAAATATTACATTAGATTTTTAGACCCTGAGACTTTCATAGAGGTGAACTAGCTCAGTTTCGACCAAAATCTAGACTATTGCTATAATTTTCCAACGACTCAATATGACAAAAGCGACTATTTAACATGACACCTCAACAATTCCTGGGAACTGACGTATACTTAGAAGTGACGTCATAGCCGGCAACATGAAATCGTGATTAACTTATGGCTGCACCCTGCCAAACCCAGGTAACAACTACATGTCCACAAAACATGAAATAATTAATTGATTTATTTCGTTGTTTCGGGATGTGAAATTTAAATATTGAGCACAACCCACTACTGGCAACGCTGATCGTATTCTGGTATAAACCTAAGGCCTATCCACGTCAATATGGAAGCACTATACTCGAGTTTCACTCTCGTTTGAGCTCGTCAGTAGTGCATATCCCTGACCGGATCCGGAAACAAGCCCTGGATCACTGGCGTGTGAAGCGGGTGTGTAACCATGCGGCACAAGCTGGACACGGCCAAATTATCATAACAGAATATTACAACGTCACCCATCGTAGGCTATGCTCAAGATTACCCAATCGCCGCGACTGACGTCCGTCAATCGATGTGGACCCGAACGATCAGAACTTCTCACTGGCAAAGGAACACCAGGCCTCCTAAAGCCAGAGCTCAAACGAGAGCGAAACTCGAGTATAGTGCTTCCATATTGACGTGGATAGGCCTTAGGTTCATACCAGAATACGGTCAGCGTTGCCAGTAGTGGGTTGTGCTCAATATTTAAATAATTAATTGTCTTCTTCTGACATAGTCCTAACAGTGTTCTTCGTGAGAGTATTCTACCAAAGGCTTGGATAACTTGGCCTAAACAGAAACACAGACCTGATCCATGACTTGTGATCGTGTGAGATGGCGAACAATGACCGCCATGTCGGTTGTCTTGAAACATGAAGATACCCGAGCTGAGTCAAGACCTAACATCACAGCACTCGTGACATCCCCATACCTGCTCCGTGCAACAGTCAGCGAAGATTCCCAATGCTAATGGTACCAGCTGCAATCTGATTATGTGTCCGTCTAGCATTTCCCCAGAGTACTGAGTATTGACCACTGTTCACTCTCTGCCGCCTATTCTCTTTAAGCTATAATGAGCTATCTCTTCTTTCAATGTACACAGATGAGCCCAAAGGTCCCTGACCGGGTCTAGCTTCTCGTTCAACAATACCCGACCTAACGATGCAAATCAAGACAATTTGTCCACCTGCTGGGTTCTCAATACACCGTATGCTGATAGATCAAAGGACTTCCTGTCGCCAATATGGCGGTTAGGCATTGAACCGTTAAGGCCTGTGGCGTGTTTATGCTTGTAGCTACGGTTTGCAATCTCATTTTCCTCATGTTGGACTGGTAGTACATGATTGATGACATGACGGAAGAGTGAATGTGTGTGTGTGTGTGTGTGTGTGTGTGTGTGTGTGTGTGTGTGTGTGAGAGAGAGAGAGAGAGAGAGAGAGAGAGAGAGAGAGAGAGAGAGAGAGAGAGAGAGAGAGAGAGAGAGCATCACTATTTTTTACGTCACATACATTTTATGTACACATTTTTCTCCATGTTTAACATTTTTATGAGACTGCTCATGACAAGTGTCAGTGTATGTGTGTGAGTAAAGTGTGGGAGTTTGTTCATACTAGTTTCAATACTAACGTGAGACATTTTGTATGTGTCTAGATGTGAGGAAGTGTGAGTGTATGTGGAGGATGTGTGTGAGTGTGGGGATATGTGTGGGTGGGGGGTGTGTTGGTGGGGGTATGCGTTTGGATGGGTTGGGGTGTGTGGGTTTTGGTGGGTAGTGGTATTTGTGGGTGTTGGATGGATGTGTGGGGATGAAAGTAGGGGTGTTGGAATGGGTGTGGGGGATGTGTGTATGGGTGGAGGATATGTGTATGGGACGGATGCAGGAGATGTGTGTTTATGTGGGTGGAGATGTGTGGATGGTTTGAGGAAGTATGTGTGGGAGGTGGGGTCGTGTGGGTAGGGGATTGTGTTGGGTGGATTGGGGATGCAAGGGCGGGTGGGGAGAAGTGTATGGTGTGTGGGTTTGAGATATGTGTGCGGTGTGTCGATGGGGGATGTGTGAATGATGTGTGGGTGGAGGGTATGTTTGTGGTGGTATGGGTGGAGGATAGTGTGTGGTGTGGGGGATGTGCGTGATGGGTGCGGGAAATGTGCGTATGGGTAGGGTATATGTGTGGGTGAGTAGGGGATTGTGGTGGTTGGGGGGAAGTATGTGGGGGAGTGTGGATGGGAGATGTGTGTGTGTCTGGATGGGGAATGTGTGGGTGGGGGTGTGTGAATGGCTTAGGGATGTGTAGGTGGGTAAGGGAGTTGTATGTGTCGGGGTGGGATGTGTGAGTGGGTGGAGGATGTGTGTGGGGGTAGGGGTATTGTGATCGAGAGATGTTTGGTTGGAGGTGGGTGGGTGGGGGTGTGTGGGTGCGTAGTGGAGGATGTATGCGTGAGTGAGTGTGTGTTGGTGGACGGGTAGGGAATGCGTGTGTGGGTGGTGAGTGTAACAGTATGTGTAGTTTGGGTTATAATTAGGATCTAGTGGGGAATTAGAGATACAGCACGATTGAGCATTATGAGTGAAAGCGGAGAGAGATGCTCAATCGTGACGTATTGTTGTTGTGAAGGGCAGTCAACATCCGATATTCCAGCAAGGCAGACACGGCTTGTCATCTTACGCAAATAAACAAACTTTTATTCAACCTTCGACTTTATTACTTCTTTCTACACTATGACAGAAGTAAATATGGTGCCGTGACCAGGATTCTGAATTGAGCCGTCCGGCTACCACGCGAAGTACTATATAACTCAGAAGATAAAAGTATCAAGAGGCTTTTCTAGAGCCGTGGCTGAATTGTAATGTCATCCCTGGTAATGGCCGTTAACTGAATCTCAGCCTTCAACGCTTTCCAGGGCCGCGATCTGAACTCTGGAGTTTCAAAAGAAAAGGCTTACTATTTCCAAGCGCCAGCCAATGAACGTTATCAAATTCAAGGGGCCTCCCATGGCCGTTGCATGAATCCTATCGTTTTTCAAGAAGAGCCATCCTGTCCTGGGACCTTGAGAAAATCAGAAATTCAAGTTGAACATTTGTCGGGCTCAACTAATCATGGAAAAAGCCTCGTAAATTCGTGATCGGGCTTCTTGAAACTAATTGTCATTGGGCTTCGGTTGACCTTGACAATTTTTTTGGGCCTTGTCAATCCTACGACCCAAACACACCTGATCCATTTTTGGGCCTTGTCAATCCTACGACCCAAATGTATGACCCATCCCAAATGACGATGAAATACCCACTCGAGAATCAAGGAAGGGACCCAACCAGGGGTCGAAAATAATCCAGGCATCCCATGAGACGGGACCCAAGCAGGAAGAGTGTCCAGCAGCCCACGAGAAGGACGAAATTATCTGAGGACGAGAGGGGATATCTGAACTCCGCCACCGGAACTCTGGAACTAATTGTCAGTTGATGCGGGCTCGTGTAAGTGAACTGGATCCGTCAGCGAGCAAAAGAAGGTAACTGTTTAGTTAAAGAGACAATTTGTATTTCCTGGATCTCCGGTGATGTGCCGTAATTTCTTAGTTAGAGCAGAGTCTAAAACATTATTGTACTCTAAGAAACAGGTATGAGGATTTATAGTGAACTTTTTGGTTTCAATATGAGTTATTGAAGACAGGGTTCTTCCTTCCTCTACGCTGACAGGATATTGATGGTGATTCGTGTAATTAATATTACAACTGGTGCTCTTTAGGGATTAACAAAGTGAAATTTTTGCGATTTTGGAACTAAATAACTAATTGAACAGTTTTATGGACTGTGGGAATTGTGTGTTGTAAATTAGTAAATTTATGTGATTCATAAATAGGGTAATTAATTAACCAGTTTTTAGAAACAAATAATTTGAAATTGTGTGCTTCTTGGTTCTTTGCTTGCTTTCTTTCAGTATTTTCAGCATGGCGGAACAGGACACCCTAGCGCATCCTCCTTAAATTAGGAGATTGAAATTGTGTGCTTTTTTGTTCTTTGCTTGCTTTCTTTCGGTATTTTCAGCATGACGGAACCAGACAACTTGGCCCAGGTGTTGACGGGAGTGGGAACAGCGGTAGGAAAATTAAATATGATAATCAACCAACAAGGATTGACAACAGAAATTTTGAGGTTTAGTGGACAGGCCAGGGAATATAAAAAATGGATCACTTCCATAGAAAAATATGCCTATTTAATCTCAGCAACAGATGTAGAAAAAATGAGGTTGGCTTATCAGACGGCAACGGAACCGGTCTCGGATCATATAAGAAGAAAGCTAGAAGCTAGAGTAGATGAGACATGGGAACAATTCAAGGAAGACCTAGCAAGGAAATATGCAGAAATAACGGATCCACAACATGCATTTTCGGTGTTGAGGCAGGCTAAACAAAATAACGGAGAGACGGTACAATTGTTTAGCGATAGATTGATTAATCTGGCTGAAGAAGCATTCTTAGGACAGAATGTACGAGGAGAGGAGGTGGAAAGGATGTTGGTAGGGATCTTTGTGGATGGCATAAAGTCTGATGGTTTGAAACTTAAATTAATGAGGGAAAACCCTGAGAGGTTATCACAAGCGGTGGATATCGCGGTACAAGAAGAAAATTTGAGACGTAGGTTTAGATTAAGAACAGGACGAGAAGTGGGAAGTAATCGAGATGACAGAGTTGAGGAACCTATGGAAATAGGACAAACAAGATTCGGATGGAATAGGAGAGGAGGTATACAGACGTTACAAGGTAGAAATAGGTATGATAATGAGGAAAGAAGAAATATGAGATACCCTACAAGAGAAACAGTAGGTAACACAAATAGTACAAATATTGTCTGTTGGAATTGTGGTCAACGGGGACATGTTTTTCGGTTTTGTAATAACAGGCGTGTCCAGTCGAATACACAGGGTAGACATGACAATAATAGGGTGAGTAGGAATGTTGTAGATGGATACAGGAATTTTACAGGTACAAGAACACAGGAAAATCGGCGCCCTACCTATTAGGCAGGACCTATGATAGGAGGGTAAATAATAAGGTCCCAAGGGTTAGAGAATATGTTAATAACAGGTATAATAGCTCGAACAGAGAATATTTTCAACTAGATGAAGTCAAGAAATTTATAGAAGATAAAACAGATTATAGCTCTTGTATATTAGAAATAGGAAAGTATAGAGTTCGTACATTAATTGATTCGGGAGCTCAGGTTAGTGTAGTAAAAGAAAGTTTTCTATATAATATAGTAAGAAATTGTAGAGTATTTAAGAGTCATAATAATTTACACTCTGTTACGGGACAGAATTTACAAGTAGTGGGACAAACAATGATAAATTTTAAGTTAGGAGGGATCAACATAAAACACCTTTTTCATGTAGTCAAGGGGTTAAATAGAAACATGTTAATAGGAAGAGATTTTTTAATAAAAAATGGAGTAAGACTTTTATATGATTTACACAAATTAAAATTCAGGGACGTCTATATAGATATGCAAGAAGACATGCATATATCAGCACTAGTTAGAGTTAAAATGACAACGACGTTAAAACCACAGTCGGTTAATTTGATACAAGTGAAGCTGAAGAAAAACCCATATTATGTAGAAGGAAACACAGTCAGAATCACTGAATTACAAGAGGAAATAATTGATGAGCCTGGTTTGGAAGTTCCGGATGGAATAATAGCGTTAGATAAACACTTAACCTTTCCAGTTATGGTGATTAACAACACAGGTAGAGAAATTAAATTATACAGAGGGTGTGTAGTAGCAAAAATAGAACAGAACGTTAGTGAAATATTGGCAACGGATAGAGTAGAAATGCCGGGAACTAATTATTCACAGTATTCTAGTGAAAGAAGTAATAACAGACGCGGACGCGGAAGTAGAGGAAACACACGAATGAATGAATTGATCCATCCATTCAAAAGAAATACAGCACAAATACATTCACTAGATAAACAGACAAGAGAACAGGAATTGTTGGCACAGTTAAAGACTTCACCAGAAAATAAAGAAGTATTGGAACAGTTTATAAAGGAGAATCAGGATGTGTTTGCAATTAGTGATTTAGAGTTGGGTAAGACAAAAACGGTAACAATGGAGATAGATACGGGAGACCATCCGCCGATTAGCTTAAAACCATATAGAACTCCCTTAAGAAATAGAGAAATTGTAGAAAAGGCAATAGAAGAAATGTTGAAAGCAGGGATAATCAAAAGATCAAAATCAGAGTGGTCATCTCCGGTGGTAATTGTGGCCAAACCTGATGGTTCGAGTCGATTCTGTTGCGACTATCGGGCGTTGAACAAAATTACTAAAAATGTAGCATATCCACTACCAGTGATAGATGATATTTTGGGGTTGCTAAATGGCGCTACATTTTTTACGACGTTAGACGCAAGAGCAGGATTTTGGTGCATTCCGATGTCGGCAGACGCGCAGAGAAAAAGTGCTTTCTGTACTCATATGGGTTCTTATGAATTTTTACGTATGCCTTTTGGAGTCAAAACTGCGCCATCTCACTACATGCTCTTAATAAATGAAGTTTTAGAAGGTATGCAAAGGTTCGCTCTTGCTTATATTGATGATATTCTGATTTTTACTTCTGGAAATGTGGAGGATCATTTGAAACATATAAAGTTAGTGTTTGACAGGTTAAGAAAACATGATGTGAAGTTAAAGCTCAGTAAATGCCAATTTTTAAAGACAGAAACAAAATATTTGGGGTATATTATAAATAGAGAAGGTATAAAACCAGACCAGGACAAAATAAAGGTTATTAAAGAGTTACCTGCTCCAACTAACGTTAAGGAGGTACGCGCCTTTATAGGAACATGCGCGTATTATAGGCGGTTTGTCCCAGCGTTTTCAAAAATAGCTGAACCTATTACAAACTTAACAGGCAAGTACGCTAGGTTTAAGTGGGATGACGAGTGTCAAAAAGCGTTCGAGTATTTAAAAAACAGTTTAACACTGGTACCACTGTTGACGCATCCAGACTTAAACAAACAGTTGATACTGTACACAGATGCTTCAGACAATGCAGTAGGAGCGTGTTTGGTGCAACCATATGAAGGAAAAGAGTCTGGAATACCAGGGGTTAAAAATGAAAGGCCTATATACTTCTTGTCGCATAAACTTAGCAGATCACAAAGAAAGTGGACGACTATTGAGAAGGAGGCTTACGCAATACATTACGCTCTTCAAAAACTAAATTACTACTTACATAACGCAAATTTTGTTATTAGAACTGACCATATGCCTTTAAAGTCTTTTTTAGAAGCCCCAGTGCAGAACAGGAAAATACAAACCTGGGCATTGAACTTACAGGGATATAATACGAAAATTGAGTACATTCCAGGTAAGATTAACACATGCGCTGATTTACTGTCTAGGATTCCCTATCCACAGGTGTCAGGTGACACAGAAGATGAAGGAGAACCAGAGATTGACGATCGAAACTGGCAAGTAAATATTTTAGATTCTGCTAAAATAGTTAGAGGAGAAATTGATAGTCTACCATCGGACCAAGAGTCTGAACATAGGGAAGATGATCTACACTTAGGAAAATTTAATATGAAAGAGGAGCAGGACCTAGACCCAAAAGTGACACAAATAAAAGAAAAATTAAGAGAAACAGAAGATAACAAATATAAAAGGAATTATTTGGTTTTACAAGAGGATGGACATTTATACTACATGTCTGAAAGGAACGAACAACTGAGGAAATACATTCCAAAACATTTAGAAAATGAACTTTTAAAGGCATATCATGATGAAAATGGACATTTAGGTAGAGACAAATTGGTGAAGGCGCTTACAAGTAAATATTACTGGCCAAATTTATTTAAATCTGCATATAAATATGTGGATACCTGTGAGAAGTGCAGATTGAGGAACATGAAAACAATAAAGTGTCCCTTGCAGGATACTGACATTCCTCAGTTCCCAATGCAAAAGATTAGTTTAGATATATCGGGTCCACACCCCAGAACATTGTCAGGAAACGTATATTTGATTCATATAGTAGATGTTTACAGTCTTTGGCCGGAGGTTTATGCAATTCCGGATAAGAGTGCAGATACAGTAGTCAATATTTTTTTACAAGAGTTTGTCCCAAGATTTAGTTGCCCACAAAGTATACTTACAGACAATGGTAAAGAATTTATAAATAAGAAATTTGAAAAGTTGTTAAATGATTTAAATATAAAACATATAAAGACATCATATTATAGACCTACTTCCAATGCTAGAAACGAGCGTCAACATCAGACGTTATATAGCATTATATCAAAGATTGTAGATGAACATGAAAGGGATTGGGATTTGTTTTTAGGACCTGCCCTTAACGCCATTCGTACTAATCAAAATGAAAGCACGGGTTTTTCACCATATTATTTAATATACGGGAGAGAACCGATACTACCTATAGACAATCTATTAAAACCTAGATGGAAATATATGGGTGAAGACTTTCAAGAGGTTATAATACAGGAAATGCATAAAGCACACGTAAGACTAAGGAATAATATAATTAAAGCTAGGGAAAGGCAGAAAAAGTACAAGAATATAAATACAAACTTGCAGGAATTTAAGGTTGGTGATAGGGTATATTACAAGAAGCATAGGAGAAACTCTAAGTTTGATAATCGTTGGATTCCAGGGTATTATATTTTGGAAAAACTAGGTAAAGTATCGTATAAAATCAAGAACCAGGTCACGGGACATGTAGCAAGGGCACACGTGGAACACTTAAGGAGAGATGAAGAAGAGATAGAATATAATAATAATAATAATTATTATTCAGACACAAGGTTTTTAGATGAACAACTCGTTAGAGGTGCTACAGTAACCCCAGGAGTTAGAAGAGATCCAGCACAAAATCGCTTATTAGCAACTCCAGGTTTTGATGATACTCAAGAACAGACGATACCGAAAACAATAGAAGAAGAAAAGTTGAATGAGACTCATTATGATAGTATGGAGGAGGAAATAAGTGCTCCGTTTAGGAACACTAGACAGGCAACGAAAAGGAGAATGGATAGACAAAGAGATAGAGAAGTGAAAAGACAGAGGAGAATTAGGGATTATTCAACGAGCGAGGAGGATATGCCGTTACTAGAAAGATCCTTGAGGAATAGTGATCGACAAATTAGATGGGATATTGAACAAAAGAGATTAGCGGCAGCTAAAGAGAGACGTACAGACGAAGAAGAAGAAATGGATGAAAAGTCAGAGTCAAGTAGTAGTAGTATGGAGGAAACAAATGGATTGTACGAAGAAGAAGACATTGATGTAGAATTAGCATTGGTTCAAAGAAATTTGGAGTTATTGAAGAAGTGGAACCGTAGGAAGTAGATAAGTAGAGAATATTGCAGATAGCAATTTATAAGTGTTAGAATTCGAAAATGAAGAAGATGACTCTTGGTATTTTTATAATCAATATGGAGGTAGTTTTGAATGAAGTATATGTATATATTTGGTTATTTCTCTATGGGGTGGAATTGATGGTTGATTTTTTTAGTAGCTTGGACAAATTGAAGGGAAATAATTGGCAGGTAGGGCCACAAGTAAATAGATGAGTGGATGGTGAATACTACATTAGTATAGATAAGAGGACTTGTACTGTAGTTTACAGTGATTAATTAAGAGGATTTTCCGGGTAGTATGATGTGTTTGGAGTTAGGCTAGAAAAAGGAGGAATTAATGTTTGTACTGTTTGTTATCATTGATATCGGCAGATATGCTTATAAGATTTGGATATTGGTCTGTAAGTAACAGATACACATATGTAGCATTGAATTGATGGGTTTACTTGGAATGGTAAACTTGAAATTGACGAGAGGAATGAAGAAAAAAAAAAAGAAGAAAAGCTAGTAGTGTTGAATCAATATTTTTTTTGATAATAACAATTATTATTGACAGAAACTGAAGATAAATTTTGAAACTTTATTCATAAAGTATGTATGGAAAGAGAAGTGTGTAAGCTTTTTCCTTTCTTTTTCTTATTTTCCTAAGTGCGCACTAACTCAATCTAACATATCTTTTCTGTGAGAATGTGAAATAGGGGATAAGGGAAATATCTTCGGTTTTGTCAATCATAATTTTAATGAACAATTTAAATTTAAAAGCGGTTCGCTTACAGAGAGTTGTAGGAAGTTTTATAGAGAATTTGGTGGGGAGTTTTTGGTATTATTGATATACTGGGAAGTATGTCTCTGGTTAGCAATTGGCTATGATGAGGTAGGAAAATGAGAAAGGAGTTAGGAAATATATAAATGGAATGGCCTGAATAAATAGAGATGTGGTACATTATTAGTATGGTTGTTGAGGCCACTATACGTAATAATTTTAAGAAAGTTTACTTGGAAAATCTTTATTTATTCACTTGGAGTTTTATTTTCGTGTAACTGGGCAATGATGGTTGTTAATTGATTATTTTATTGAGACTATGTTTCAATGCTATATGTATATGTATTATGTTTTATTTCATGCTTGGTTTGGTTTTATAAAAAGTTAGTTTAAGTAAGTTAGGATCGTTGAGTTTATAGTGCTTTGAGTAAAACACTATTGGACCGTAAAAGTGTCTAATAATGATATAATATTTGCTTTTGGGTTGATAAAATGCATGCCATATTAATTTTGAAAATGTGTTTTAATTGGATAATTGTGACGCCTTGTTTTGATTTAGTTTTGCGTAAACAGTTGGATTGATAGATTAAGTGATGTGGTTAATGAATTGGTTTTAAGTTTGGTTAGAATATTAGTTTTCAAATACAGGGGGCTTTCGTTCAGAAAGGAATTATAAAATTATTGAGGGAGGGTATGGAGACATAGGCTGCCGAGAAGGTTAGGTTGCTTGAAAAGCTTCGAATATATAAGTAGAGTATAACTAGATAGAAGTTTAAGGGAAAAACTGTGAATAGCAGCATATAGAAGAAATACATAGGGGGATAAAGGGCAGATCATGGGACATGAAGGGGGCAAGAAATAGGTGCTGTGAAAAACCAGCTTTAATTATATTAAAGGTGTTCATAAAAATGGAACATGATCTCATGCTAAAAGGTGAGATAACGCAATTTGGACAAGATTGTGGTTGGAAATTTTAAATGTTGAAGATATAAGCCTTGAAACTTACGTAAAAAGGTCTATTTCATAAAGGGTTGTATATATAAAGCTTGTAAAACATTATATCAACTTGGTTTATAGAAAACAAAGATCTATTTTTGTATGACGTATTTATAAAAAAAAAAATTTGATTGTACAAATTTTTTTTATTGGCAAAGGAGGTAAATGTGGTTGTGTGGAATATGCGTTTCTTTGTGCTTATCTTGACTATTTATTCCTTTTACTGGGTGCACCCCTTCTTTACTTCTTCTAAATACGTTGTTCTCGTTGTTCGGGTTGTCTTGTATTGAGAAATGCGAGTGATTTCCTAATGCCAGTTGTACTAATACGATTTTACGAGCCATTTTGTTTATAATATGCATATTTTATATAGGAACTTGAGGAGCCAAGGAATATATATAGTGGATCGCTATATAGTTTGGGGAAATGAAAGAAGAGTAGAAATGGTAAGTTCAAAAAGGGTTACAGTACATGGTACGAGGTATAGAGGTAAAATGGAAGAAGAAGTATATAGGAGTTACTACTTGACAAATCTAGAGAAGAATTAGGGGGATTAGGAGGAAAGATTTTTCCTTCTAAAGGAAAATTCTTTATCAACATGGGGAGGTGTAACAGTATGTGTAGTTTGGGTTATAATTAGGATCTAGTGGGGAATTAGAGATACAGCACGATTGAGCATTATGAGTGAAAGCGGAGAGAGATGCTCAATCGTGACGTATTGTTGTTGTGAAGGGCAGTCAACATCCGATATTCCAGCAAGGCAGACACGGCTTGTCATCTTACGCAAATAAACAAACTTTTATTCAACCTTCGACTTTATTACTTCTTTCTACACTATGACATGAGAGGTGTGTGGTGTGTTGGTTGGGGATATTGTGTGTTTGAGGTTTGTGTGTGTGGGTGGGGGATTTTTGTGGTGTGTGAGTGGGGGTATGTGGGGTGGATGGGTAAGGGTATCTGTGTGGGTGTGGGTGGGAATATTGTGTGGTATCTGGGTGGTGAATATGTGTGTGGTGTGTAAGTGGGGATGTGTTGGTGAGGTTATGTGTGTGTGTGGTGCGTGGGTTGGGAATAGTGCGTGGTAGGGGGTGTATGTGATGTGCGGGTGGAGGATTGTGTGGTGGGGGATTAGGTTAAGGCATGTGTGGGTGGGTGGAAGTTGTATGTGTGGGTGGTGGGGTGTGTGTGAGTGGATTGGGGATGTATGGGTGGTTAGGGAGATGTGTGTGTGTGGGGGGGGGGGTAGGGACATGTCAGTTGGTGGGGATGTGTGTGTATGGTTTTGGGATATGGATGTGCGATGTGTGGGTTGGTGGGGGTTTGTGTGCATGGGTGGGGAATATGTTGTCGATGGAGATGTGACTGGGGGATGGGTGGTTTGAGGTGTGGGTGGGGAGAGGATGTGTGGGGTAGGATGTGTATGTGGATGGGCGTGGAATGTGTGGGTTGGTGGGGGAATGTTTGTGGGTGGCGAGCGTATTTTGGTTGGGGGATCAGGTGAGGGTAGTGTGTGTGGGTGGGGGATGTGCGGGAGGGGGATGGATAGGTTGGTGGGATATATATGTGTCCCTTGGTGTGCGTGTGTGTCGGTAGGTGGGGGTGTGTATGTGTCCCTTGGTTTGCGTGTGTGTGGGTAGGTGGGGGTGTTGTGTGGGTGGGGTGATGTATGGATAGGTGGCAGATGGGCTTCATAACATGGTTATTAGCCTTGTTTATGTTTACAACATTCATTTCACAATGTTTATTTTTCTTCCTATGTAAATGTATAATGCTCTTGATGAACGAAAGACGAGTGATTGGAAGGGCCGAATGTAAGACGGGCCTGCGCGCCCAATTTGTGACCCTAATAAAGTTGATTTGATTTGATTTGATTTGATTTGATTCCGTCGCCCTGCTACTGAGTGAGTGCGTGGGCGACACTTTGAGCTGTGAAATTCACGTGGAATGCTTTTACATCTGTCCTGTACAGTGACCTGCATTTTCGGAACAATGGCTACCGGCTGTTGCTGAATTGACTGATTTGCCTTTTCGGTTCACGAGTGCATTTTTCAGGAGACTCCTGGGAGTCGGCGCTGAAGCTGCGGAGTTCGTGCTTTGTGCGATGCTTTCGGCGAGTCGCCTTGCGGTAAAAACCGAGGCATGTGAGAAAACCCGGGTCAGTGAGGTCTTTCTGGTGACTGCCGAGCCCATCGACCATAAATTGTGGTTTTCGTGGATGAATTTTGTGTTGGCATTCTGGCGGCGGCATTATGCAACGTGTACCTGTGCGGGTAGTTGGCTTGTCGAGACTCCTGTCTATTCAACTTTTCACATTGGACAGTGGGGATCATTTTGTGTGAAATTCACTGGTACAGGAATGGAGCATAATGGGGACGACCCGTTGCCGTGAAGTTGGAACCTCGACTAACTAACTAACTAACTAACTAACTAACTAACTAACTAACTAACTAACTAACTAACTAACTAACTAACTAACTAACTAACTAAATAACTAACTAATTAACTAACTAACTACCTATCTACCTACCTAACTGACTGACTGACTGACTGACTGACTGACTAACTGACTGACTGACTACTGACTGACTGACTGACTGACTGACTGACTGACTGACTGACTGAATGACTGACTAACTAACTAAGTGATAGATTAAATTGATTCTCAGTGCAGCCTGTTTCGCCATGTAGACTCAAACACATCTCTCATGTGTGTGTGTGTGTGTGGGGGGGGGGAGGGGGTTTCCAAGGCCAGTTGGTTCATCTGTGGGGGTCACCAAGGAGAGGTGGTTCAGCTGAGGGGTCTCCAGGAACAGGCGGTTCAGCTGAGGGGTCTCCAGGGCCAGGTTCTTCATCTGCCCGCCTGTTGACAGTTGCGGGTTCGCTTCCGGACTCCGTCATTCTGTTTCACGGGTATAATTTTCACGATGACTCTTTGGGGATCATCGCTGGAGCCACGGAGCTCGTGCTTTGTGTGACTCTTTCGGAAGGACGCCCTGTGAAAAGAAACCCAGCCATATACGATAAAATCAATAGCAATTGAGAATTGAGATTCCTGAGAAGAATACTCAATATATCATGAACATAGAAAAAGAGAAATGAGGAAGTTAGCATGTTGCAAAAGATCTCTGATATTCCATATAAACAACATGCAATATGTAATGAACAAAACATACGAGAGGCGTTCAGAAGGTAGTGCACCACATAGTTTTTTCTCAGCTAATAATGAAAATAGAAGCATGACATTTTGCACACTTCAAATATGGCACATACCGATTATTCAATAGCATGTCCTTTGCAGAAAATCGCTCCCATAACAAGCTTCCGGAAAACCTCTCGATCATAAGCAAGATGTCCCGTGTCCGATTCACCCATCTGGAGATCATCCGCCACATCCTGCACCCATCTTCTCGTTGGCGTTCCTCTTTGTCTCTTCCCAGGCATATCCCCTCCATTATTGTTCTCTCCCAACTTGCGTGACGCCTTAAATGACGAAAATATCTCAATTTTCTTTGTTTGATCGTCTTTAAAAGCCAACCGTCTTTAATACTCAGCTCTTGAAGTATGGATGCATTTGTCTTTTCTTTGTCCAAGATATTCTTAGAGCTCGTCTATAATATTTATATTCAAAGACATTTTTGCGCTGTTCAGCTTGTTTAGTGAGTCACAAAATTGCAGCCCAACCGACAAAATAGTGTGGCTGCCCTAAACCGGTGAAAATGGTGCGTGTTAGCAACTTGCGTTATAACTAGCGCATTGTGATAGACTTTCTCGTTGCAGAGAAGGAAAGTGTAGTGAACATTCACATGCGTCTAGATAATGTATATGGACATTTTGCAGTCGACATGAGTACAGTCAGTCGCTGGGTTCAGAGAAACAAACAATTAGAAATTGGAGATACCGAATTGCTTAATTCCGGTACAAAATGACGACGACGTGACGCGTCTTTTCTTCGGGGAGACGCTGTTTAGTGTTTTCCTGTGGATTATGTGGTGTTATTTCGTATTCATTTATTGGATGTGTTCAAGGCAAGTGGTGGATGAAATTTTGAGCGCAGCCGACAGATATTTGTTGTTTATGGTCTCAAGTTTCGCGACGGCAGGCAGAGGAGCTCTTCCAAGAGTCAATGGCTGCGGTCACCCGACCAATACGGTTACTGCCATAGAGGAAAGCACCGGCAAACTACCTATTTAAAAGTGCTTAGTACATTATGATTCGCCTAAAGACTGATCATCGCAAGACAAGGACAGAGATATTAAAATTAGCAACATGGAACGTTAGGACGTTAAACGACGACGAAAAATTAGAGAATATAAAACAAGAAATGGAAAGAGACAAAATTAATATTTTAGGGATGTGCGAAACGAGATGGACAGGAGCAAGCATCAAGATAGATGAAGATTTCAAGATTTTTTATTCTGGAGGTGAAGATCGACTTAGAGGAGTGGCAATTATTTTAGACCGGAAAACATCAAAATCTTTTCAAGGATATTGGGCTGTGTCGGACAGAGTTCTACTAGTTAAATTTTGAGCGGCAGACCTTTTAGCATAAATGTTATTCAAGTATATGCCCCAACAGGAGAATCCAGTGAAGATAGTGTAGAGGAATTTTAAAATGATATAGAGCTGCCTTAAAGAAGTGTAAAAATTCAGAAATAAACATCATAATAGAGGACTTCAATGCCAAATTAGGAAATCAAGATGATAGATACACAGTAGGAAACTATGGTTTAGGAGAGAGAAATGAAAGAGGATACAGACTCGTAGAGTGGGCAAAAGAACAGGAAATGATTGTAGGAAACACCTGGTTTAAGCAACACCTTAGAAGATTACGGACATGGAGGAGTCCTGATAGCAGGATAAGAAACCAGATTGACTACATTCTGATTAGCAGAAGATTTAGATAGCAAAAACAGTTCCCAATGCTGATTGTTATAGTGACCACAGACTACTTACAGGAACATTGAGGATAAAGTTGAAGAAAGTCAAGTATACAACAGGAAACACTAAATATGATTTGTGTACATTGAGTAATGACAAGGAAATTCAAAACAAATTCAACATAGAAGTACGGAGCAGATTTGATATATTGTCTGATATAGAGATATTATTCCAGGATGTGGATGATCAATGGGAAATGTTGAAGAATTCAATCAGTTTGGCTGCAGAAACAACTATTCCAAAATTAAAGAAGGCAGGTCGTAAGAAATGGATGACTGAAGAAATTTTACACCTAATGGAAACAAGAAGACTCAACAAAAATAAATCTGACACATAAGAAGAAATTCAGAGACAAGTTAGAATATTATGTAAGGAGGCAAAAGAAACATGGCTTCAGGAAAAGTGCTTAGAAATTGAAAAACAACACAACAGTCAAAATACCAAATTAGTGCACAAAAGAATTCAGGAACTTACTAATAAAAGAACAAATACATCAACAGGCTGTCTAAAAACTAAAGATGGCAAAATCATAATAGGAAAAGATCAGATTCTACATGTATGAACAGATTATGTGAAAAATCTGTATAATGATAACAGAGAGGAACAGTATGATATTTGATTTAATAATGAAGTACCGCCAATTTTGAAGATGGAGGTTCGAAATGTTGTTAAGCATATGAAAGCTGGCAAGGCCCCTGGTGCAGATAACATCACAACATAAATGATTAAAGCTTTAGAAGAATTTGGACTAGATCAAGTCACCAGACTGCTGAACACAGTATATGATACTGGAGATATACCTTCTGAATTATGTAACTCTATATTTATTGCAATCTCAAAGTAATCAGGAACCTTGGAATGTGATCAACATAGAACAATTAGTATAATGAGTCACATCACAAAGATTTTGCTACGAATTATCATGCAAAGAGTGAGGAAGAAAATACAACCTGAAATAGGGGAAGAACAATGTGGGTTTGAAGAAGTCAAGGGTACAGTAAATGCTGTGTATATGCTGCGAACAATTATTGAACGTGCTATACAAGTAAACAAGGATATACATCTTTTCTTTATTGACTACACAAAGGCTTTTGATGGAGTTAGACATGTCAACATGGTGGATATGCTTGCAGATCTACAAATTGATGGGAAAGACATTAGACTTATAAAAAACGTATATTGGAAACAAAAAGCTGCCATAAGGATTGATAATGAAGTGGGACAATATCAACCTATTAAGAGAGGTGTTAGGCAGGGATGTGTAATGTCTCCAGATCTTTTTTTCCCTTTACAGTGAAAATATTTTCAGAAATGTAGAAGATATAAATGGAATCAGCATTGGAGGACGAAACATCAGTAATATTAGATATGCAGATGATACAGTATTGATTGCAGACTTGCACAGGATCTGCAACAATTAATTGACGCTGTTGTTGTACACAGCGAGCAGCTGGGGTTGGAATTAAATTGTACGAAGACACAGGTTATGGTCGTCACTGGGAAGAACGAAGTACCACCATGTAATATACAAGTAAATGGGAATATTCTTCAACAAGTGAATCGGTACAATTATCTCTGAACAGTCATAACATTTGATAGGAGATGCCTTGAAGAGATTAGAACAAGAATCGCCATGGCGAAAGTAGCCTTTAGCAAGATGAAAAACATTCTGACCAATAAAAAGATGTCAACTGAAACGAGAAAAAGAGTGTTGAGGGGACACATAGAGCCTGTTCTATTGTATGGATGTGAAACTTGGACAATGTGCAGTCAAACTGAAAAACATCTGATGGCTGCAGAAATGTGGTTTCTGAGGAAAATGCAAAGAATACCATGGACAGACAGAAAAACCAATGACCAAGTACTACAGGAGACAAGTGAAAATCGTAAATTGATTAGAGAAATTAGACGCAGACAGTCACAATTTTTTGGACATGTTATGAGAAGAAATGGATTGGAGAACATAGTGACAACTGGCAAGATCGAAGGGAAGAGATCAAGGGGAAGACCGAGAGGGAAATACCTGGATGGCTTGGCTACATGACATGGACGAGATAGGAACACTGAGCTGATCCACGACTCTGATGATCGAGTGAAATGGCGAGTCATGACCGCCCACGCTTACCGGCATGGCACATGATTGATTGAATTGCTTAATTGCTCGCACTGTGGACGTCCTGCCTCAGCCACCAACACAGAATTGTTGAAATTCGTCGCGTGCATTATTATTACTCATAGGCGAATCACTACGCAACAACTGGCCTTACAGCTGACAATCAGCAATGATAGTGCAAATACAGTTATAAAATCGCTCGCATTTTCTAAGATTTTGGCGCAAGATGGGTTCCTCAAAGTTTCACAAATGACCAGCGATTGCAAAGGAAATAATTTCTCCTAAATTGTTGCAATGTTTCAATGCTAATGGAGAGAACCATTTGGAAATATCGTTACATGTGACAACGTTCATTCATTGGCACCTTGCCGTCTTGACAGACGATAGTTTGTGCTTTAAAATGGCATAACTTTTACCTACGGCGGTAGCGAATGTGACTGATAAGACCAATTCGCGCTGTAAATGTCCGTTCACAGTGGGTGCGTGTGAACACGTGGTCATTTCCACCATCATGCACCATCTTACATCTCACCCGCTCGGTGTGTGACTTATCTGCAATAATTTTCTCCTTTGTCTTTATTCCATTTCTGATCTTTGCCCTCCATGCAACACGTTCAGCGGCGACTTGTTCCCACTGTGCATTATCAATGCCTGTATCAATCATGTCACACACATCTTTGTATCGTAGTAGAGGCCGACCCTGAGATCTCGTACTGTAATTCACCAAAAAAGATGTCCTTTGGTATTCTACCATCATACATCCTCCTAAGATGTCCTATCCATCTAAGTCTACGAAGACTGAGCATGTAATAAACAGTCACACAGCCTGAACTTTCCAATACTTCAGTATTTGTGATTTTGTCTTGCCACTTAATACCAAGAATTCTTCGCAGACACCGCATATGAAAGCTGTTTAAACGTTTCTCTTGGCGTGAGTAAGTTGTCCAGGTTTCACTGCCATAAAGAAGAGTACTAAGGACACAGGCTTGGTAGACGTGTACACCACGGAGGAGCAAATGGATCACCATGGTCTGGCAAGAATGCGACAGCGTGGAGTGACGAGGGGATCTGGCCAATGCTCGACGCTTAGAGGAAAGGTGAGACGCACATATAATCAGATTGCTACTGGTACTATTGGGGTTGGAACTCTTCGCTGGCTTCTGAGGATGGGGACGGAGCGCTTATGGGAATGCCCCGAAAGGTGTGATGTCGGTTCTTAAATCAATCAATCAATCAATCAATCAATCAATCAATCAATCAATCAGACAAGGACTTTTGTTTTGGCAGCAAGCTTCCTATTCTCCCAGACTCTTTTTCTTAACCTATTCATTGTTGTTGCTGCCTTACCAATACGGATGTTGATTTCCTGATTTAGGGATAATTTGCCATTTACCACTGATCCTAGATATGTAAAATGGTCTACCATCTTTAGTTCGGCGTCGTCAATAAAGATTGATGGTACCCCATGTGCACCTTGTGACATAATCTGTGTCTTCTGTTAGCTAATTGTTAAACCAAATTCAGAACAAGCATTGGAGAATGCAGATAGTAGACATTGCAATTCTTCCTCAGAGTGGGTCGTAACTGCAGCATCATCTGCAAAAAGCAACTCTCTGATCAGTACCCTCCTAATTTTCGTCTTGGCCTTCAATCTCTGAGCATTGTAGAGGCCGCCATCTGAGCGTGAGTTAATGTATATATCACCATCCTGATCACGAAAGGCATATTTCAGTAGAAGTGAAAAGTATATTCCAAAGAGGGTGGGAGCTAGTATACAACCTTGCTTAACTCCACTCTTGATTTCAAACTCTTCAGAAGTTGCACCATCAAACTTGATTATACACTTCATGCCTGTGTGGAACGATTCCACAATGGACAGAAGAGTTAGTGGGCAGCCAATCTTCTTTAGTGCCTTGAACAGACCCTCACGACTGACCAAATCAAATGCCTTTGTGAGGTCGATGAAGGCAATAAACAGTGGTTGATTCTGTTCACGGCATTTTTCTTGCATTTGTCGCAATGAGAATATCATATCAATGGTAGACCGGTTCTGTCGAAAGCCACACTGTGATTCGGGGTAGACGTGATCTCCTAGGACTTGAAGTCTGCGCAGAACAATTCTAGCAAATACCTTTCCAACAATACACAGAAGTGAGATACCCCTATAGTTGTTGCAATCGCTCCGATCGCCCTTGTTCTTGTACAGTGTTATGATGCTTGAATCTTTGAAATCCTGTGGGACTTGTCCTTCTCGCCAGCATAGCTCTATTAGCTGGTGGATCTGTAGAGTGAGTGTGTCTTGCCCACTCCTGATAACCTCTGTTGGAATCACATCCTTACCTGGAGCCTTGCCAGATGCAAGTTCATTTATAGCACACTTAACTTCTGTTATGGTGGGAAGTGTGTTCAGGTGGTCAAGAGTTGGTAGGGCCTGTATGGCGTTGAGGGCATCATCCGCTAATTTGGTCTCACTTGAGTAAAGCTCCAAATAGTATTCTACCCATCTGTCCATCTGCTGTTTCTTATCAGTGATGATTTCTCCAGTCAAGGTTTTCAATGGTGCACTTCTTTTGATCACTGGACCACACGCTTTCTTTATTCCTTCATCCATGCTTCTGATGTTTCCCTTATCACTTACGATTTGAATGGACTCACACAACTTGATCCAATAATCATTTGCACACTGCCTGGCAGCCTTTTGCACATCCTTCCTAGCTTGCTTTAGCTCACTCAGAGTGTTACGCGTTTGTTTTTCATTGTTTCTTAAGAGAGCTATCTTCTTCTTATCAATCAAGGGCTACAGAGTCTGGCTGTTTGCCGCAAACCAGTACTGCCTCGTATGATCCACAGTGCCGTAAACCCCTACGGCAGTTTTATAAAGAGTTTCCTTAAGTTGACCCCACTTTTCATTTACTGTACAATTTTCTGGTGTATCAGTGAAAGCGTCTTCAAGTTGCTGTTGAAACTGAAAGCACTTTTCAGGATCGTGAGTGTTAATAATATTAATCCTGGGGCTAGATTTGTGTTTAGCTGTGTAGATTCTCTTTGGTCTCAGTCTAACCCTTGCAACAACCAAAGAGTGATCCGTATCACAGTCAGCACTGTGGTAACTACGAGTCAATGATATATGGTTCAGATGTCTCCGTGTGATGATGAAGTCCAGCTGGTGCCAATGGCCGGATCTTGGATGTTTCCATGTGACCTTATGCAGCTCTTTTGTTTTAAAAATGGAGTTTGTAATGCATAGGTCATTTCTGGTGCAATGCTCCAGCAGCCTTTGCCCATTTTAATTCATGCGACCGATGTTGTATTTTCCAAGGCACACTGGCCATGAATTCGAGTCCTTGCCCACACGAGTATTGAAATCACCGAGCATATAAATGTAGTCAGACTTTGGAACTGCCTTGATCACGGAGTCTAACTCCTCATAGAACGAATCCTTCACGAGGAATGGAGTGTCGGCGCATATGCAGTAATAATGGTGGCAAAAACACAAGAGGTTGCCAAGCGCAGGGATAATAGTCTTTCTTTTCCTCCTGCTGGAATTTCAATCATTCCCAGTAGCGAATTCTGCACTGCAAAGCCCACATCGTGTTGCCCTTTTCTGCCTGCCCTCTACCCTTCCAAAAAAAGTGTAATTGTTTTCCCTGAGTGACCCTACCTCAGCGAGGCGAGTCTCCTGCAGGCCAGCAATATCAATGTTAAGACGATTGAGTTCGACATCAATCACAGCCGTTTTTCTTACATTGTTAATATTGGTCAAGTCAGTGGAAATTCCTGGACACATGGTTCTCACGTTCCATGTTGCAAGACGTAGCTTGAGGTTTCTATTTTTCATTTTATTAGTATCTGGTGCATTGGTTTTACAGTCTGCGATTCAGATTATGTCCTAGCCCCAAGCACCAATTGAAGCATGCAGGCTGTGGCGGATCAGCACCCAGTTGTCCGGGGGCTGCCCAGCTTGAGGCGGGCGGTAGCTGATCAGTGACACCTGTAAGTGTCACCCACCGTCAGAGGCAACGCGTGGCGCCCGTGTCTACGCCAACTGACAGGGACTTATAACCCGTAACAGTTGCCTCTCGCTTTGATTCCGAGACCGGTTAAGACCAGGGATGGAGTTATTGCCTCTCCATAGCACAAAGCCTGGGCTAAAATATAGAGATCATGTGTTGATCCCTCTCTCGGCCTGCCTAGTTCACTCCAGAGGAAAGGTAACACCTCTACATCTGGAACAAGACAAGCTGCAGAAGCTGCAGGATCAGCAAAGCAATGCTCTAACTGTCCGCCTGCCGGGGCTTCGATCCTAGACCAGCCGCTTAACCAAGGCTTAGGGCCTGGTCTGCCCTGCCATGACATTTGTCTTTAGGTTGCATTTCCTCGCACCAGGGTAAGGTTTGTACCCTCCCAATTGCGCTCTTCCGCCCGACGCCGTTGGCACAATGTGGGGTGTCGGGTTTGGTAAGCGCCTCACAACGTTCTGCGCTAACAGAAAGCAGGTAGTACCGTCTACTGTTATACGGTAGCTTAGTCATATCTGACTAAGACCTGACACCAATGTGACAACAAATCCTGTGAATATTATTGTGAACGTGAGACACCCCCCCCCCTCCCCCAACCCCCCCCCCCAACCCCCCCACAAATATCAATGGAGTGGCATCATCCGCAATTACCACGAAGGAAGAAAGTCAAGACAACTCCTTCAGCTGGAAAGGTCACGATCACTGTCTTTTGCGACATTGAAGGTGTGATTCTTGTGGATGTTATGCAAAGAGTGACAATCAATTCGCAAGCTTACATTAAGACGTTGAAAACACTCTATCAACGTTTTCGCAGAGTTCGGCCGCACAAGCACCCAACAGACTTGCTTCTCCTTCACGACAATGCGCGCCCTCACACAAGTCTAGCAACACGGGAAGCAATCACCAAATTGAGTTGTACTGTACTATCCCGTCCACCCTAGTGGCCCCATTTGGCACCCTCTAATTGCCATCTTTTTGGTCCACTTATAGATGCACCCCGTGGTGACAAGGTTTGAAGATGATGAAGGAGTGATTCATGCAGCGAAGAAATGGCTACATAATCAAGATAAGATCTGGTATGGGATAGGAATACACACACTTGTTTCGCGCTGGCATAAAGCCGTACACATTGATGAGAGTTCTTTTGAATAATACCAATGTTTACATGACATATCCATGTATGCTGTGTATAAATTTTATGCTTTTTAAATAAACAGCTTCTGAGAAAAACGAAGTGGTGCATTACTTTCTGAACCTCCCTCGTATGTCAGAACCTTTACATACAGAACAATGGACACGAGAAACTACAAATAAACAAGGATAAACCCGGTGGTCACGGAAACCTGATTTAATAAAAGATTGTTACAGTACAATGGGTAACACAAAGAATATCCGTGCGCTCAAGACTGCCTCTAAGAAGATAAAGCATCGACATGGGAGGATCAGCATATTTCTCTACGGCTAATTATCAGAAGAGGCGAGTTCTAATACTTTGTAAACACTGAAAAAATAATAATGCAAAGAAACAGAATAGGGTAGAGATACACGTAAGTCGATTATCATCATAATCATGTGCCATGCCGATACGAGTGGGTGGTCATTTTCACCATCTCAGTGGATCACCAGAGTCGTGGATAAATTCGGTGTTCTTGCCACGATCCTGCCACGTGGCCAAGACATCCAGGTATTTATGTCTCTGCCTTTTCTTTATTCTCTTTCACTCGATCTTGCCAGTTGTCACCAAATTCTCCCATTTATTTCTATTATTGTTGCAACGAAATACGTCAACACTAGAGTATTGAAGAACTAGATCAGAAACGCGGAGGTATATGAGTGTAGCTTGACAGGGAATCATTACCAACGCAATTCGATAGTATATACAGACAGTGCTGAAGTAAGTATGGAAGTAAAGCAGTAAGATGGTGAGAGGAAGACTCACAGCCGAGGACGGTTCATTATCTCTGTGATTATACACACATGTAACTTAACCCCAACAACTGCCCCAAGGATGTATTATATTGTCGAACGTCTCAATGATTTCAACACTGATAACTAGACGCCGCCCCTCTGTGACAACATGGTCGTGACATATTGAATGATATATTTAGTCACCAAAACATCTCTTAGTTTTCACAATTACTGTAGCTTTGAACGGAAACATCTCGTCTCATGTCATCTTGTTCCTCTTGTACTTTGCAGTGTCGAGAGAATACCGTTTAATGGACTTCATGTCGCGGGATTCCGATGGACTGTTATTCCATCTGTACATCCTTTACAGGGTCGGCTGCATCTTCTGGTTCTGTTTCATCATTTCCTGTTGCTGGTAGCCTAGTTAAGTGGCCAAATCACATCTCTTGGTGTTTTCTAACGAAATATCAACATCATCATCCAGTGCCTTATCGGCTGGCGTACACAAGAACAACCCAAACAACTTTTCAGTAAATGGATGTTTCTGTGTGTGATATTTTTGGTTTCATGACATTCCCAGTTCTTGAAACATATGTTTCTATATGGCGACTATTTTCTTGATCGTCTTGTCATATCGTCCGTAAGATCTTGTCCATTAGATATTTAAAACGGCTGACTTTCTTAACATATATGCCTATCAGTTAGTTACATATCCTTTACAGGACGTCGCAGTCAACACCAAAATTGTTTGTTATTTTGATCTTAGCAATAATACGTTAAGTAGTTTGCAATTGTTTATAGAAAAAGTCGCTTAAAAGTCGACAGGGTCGACTTCATCGCACCGGGTTTTATCCCATATGGCTCGGTCTCTTTCCGCAGCGCGGAAAGCGTCGCACAAAGCACGAACTCCGTAGCTTTTAGCGAAGACCCACAGGAGTCTCCGAAACATTTTAACTCATAAGCCGAAGGGTGCGGCCCGGAATCGAACCCACAACCTTCGGAGCACGAGTCAAACGGCTCGACCACTTCGCCACAGAGACTCCCTTGCAATTGTTTATGAACGACCACAACCCATAACATTTCGTAAAAAAACCAACGCAAGGTGGCATGCTCTAAATCGCCGGCAGCTGTGCTTCGAACGCAGGTATGTAGGATTACGAACTACATCCGACACCTCTTCACCATGGAAGTCTGTACTAAACATAAATTACATGGGAATGTTGACTAAGCATTCAAGTTGGCAAGCGTCCAATGAGAATTTGTCCCTAATATATAATTGGTCTGTATCACGATCTGAAATACTGTTTGGAAATCAAAAGACAGCGTGTCTTTTGTTTGGAATAATCAGCTGGGCAGCTAAATAAGGTACCTCAATGTTGGATTACTTGTTGTGACAAGAATTACAATATAATCCTTAAAACCCAGCTTCCCATATCTTGTATAATAGACACCGTATCCGTTTTCTTAGAGCACTGATTGTTTCTTGTATCTATTGTTGCTACATTACAAACTGTAATATGCTTACTGAAGAAAATGTCGAAGTTATTTTGGGAATTCTTCGATATTGGAATGAGAACTGGCGTAGATTATTTAAGTGGCAATATCTTGAGATTTATTAAAGCCGTTCCAGTGCAGAAACAGTACGTTCTAGAAAGTTTCTTAACGGCATATACGATAGCTGAATAAACTATCATAACATATATATTAGCTGAATCAACTATCATAACATATATGTCAACTCCTCAGTCAGTTGTCATTTTAGCTAAAAAAGTTATCTTACCACTTACGATATTATATAGCTGAACAAGTAACCCTAACATATTAAGATTGCTAAATCGGTAAACCTAACATATGTTAGCTTAAACTGTTATCTTTCACACACACACACGCACGCACACACACACACACACACACACACACACACACACACACACACACACACACACACACACACACACACACACACACATGCACGCACACATTTATATATATATATATATATATATATATATATATATATATATATATATATATATATATATATATATATTTTCTGTAACAGTTATCGTAACATATATTTTAACTGAATCAATTATCATACTACAAGTGATGGAAAATCAGTAAGTCATCATCATCATCTTCCACTTCCGCCGTCAAACGTCGTGGGGAGGAATAATTTGCGTTCCAGCGCCCGGTGGGCGGCACTTGATAGTGTCATTCCGTGTGGTTGTACAGTGTCTTTGATGTCGTTAATCCATTTTCTTCTTGGACGTTCTCGTGGTCTCGTCGCAGATGATCTTTGATGTAAGGCCAGTGATGGTAGTTGCTGGTGTTGCATTCTAACGACATGGCCAAACCACTTGATCTTCTGTTTTTCAGTAAATGTGGCACAAGGTGTTAATCCCACAGTCCGCCTGATAATAGCATTTCTTACTCGGTCTCGGATAGTTAAGTTGGCAGCTCTCCTCATGCATCTCATTTCGCATGTGTTGATTTTGCGAAGGTGTAATTTGGATAAAGTCCAGGTTTGAGATTGGTAGCATAGGGTTGGTGTGAATATGCTGTTTATAATCTGTCGTTTTGCGGACATGGGTATATTTGGATGTTTCAGTAAGGGTGATAGTTAATATGGAAGTGCACTAGCTTTTTGACATCTGATTTCGATTTCTCTGTCCAATCTGCCATCTTCTGTGATCATACTTCCAAGATATTTGAATTCTTTAACTTGTTTCAGAGTTGTGCTATTTATCTGTATACTTAGTGGGCCCAGCGATCTGCTAACTTGCATTACTTCGGGTTTGGCTGTATTTATACTCATATTGTGTATCTCCTACATGTTGAACTCAGATTATTAATATGATTTTGCAGTCTGCCCTCGTTGCTATAAAACAGGCACTGATCGTCTGCAAATAGAAGTTCATTTATTTCCTGTGGACCAGTTGTTTCATCTGGAGTAAAGAGTTCTAAATTTTCTGAATCTGTTCTGTCGAGACTTGCTTCTTTGGAAATTATGTCTATGTAGATATTAAATAGCATGGGAGAGAGCACACATCCCTGCCTCACTCCTGTATTGACTGTCAACGTATCTGATATACCTTCTTGTGTTCTTACTGCACTTTGGCTCGAGTGGTACATGGCTATGATGTTTTCTAGCAGTTGCCCTTGTACCCCATAGTCTTTAAGGATGGTCCATAATTTGTATCTGTCTTCTACTCTATCGAAAATCTTTTCCTGATCTACAAACACAATATTCTGCTGGTCACTATATTCGATAGATTTTTCACATATTTGTCTAAGTGTAAATAGTGCATCAGTGCAACTGTTACCTTTCTGAAAACTGAATTGTACTTTGCTTAACTATTGTTCAACAATGGGTCTAGCTCTTTGTTCCAATAGTTTTGCATACATTTTCCCTATATGGCTCAGGAGTGATATACCTCTGTATGTTTCGCACTCTTTCATATTGCCTTTCTTTTTCCATATTGCTACTGTTATTGCCTGTTGCCAATCATCTGGGACTTTTCTTTCTTCCCATGCTATATTAAGAAGTCTTGATAGCCATTTAACTCCTGTTTCCCCACAGGCCTGAATAGATTCTGTGGTTATTCCATCTGGACCTGGTGATTTGTGTTTAGGACTTTTCTGTATAACTGTTTTGACATATGCAGGTATGAAATTTGGTTCTTGCTGTACCTGGCCTTTAGGCACAAAAGTGAGGTTTTCTATGTTATGTGTGGGGTTAAATAGTTCTTGAAAGTATTCTGCCCACCTTGCTTCGACCATGCCACGTGGCCAAGCCATCCAGGAGTTACTTCTCGGTCTTCCCCTTGGTCTCTTCCCTTCGATCTTGCCAGTTGTCACCAAGTTCTCCAAGACATTTCTTCTCATAACATGCCCAAAAAAATTTGACTGTCTACGTCTAATGACTCTAATCAGTTTACGATCTTCATTTGTTTCTTGAAGAACTTGTTCATTTGTTTTTCTGTCTGTCCATGGTATTCTTTGCATTTTTCTCAGACACCATTTTTCCACAGTCATTAGATGCTTTTCAGCTTGACTGCTCATTTTCCACCCTTGACATCCATACAAAAGTACGGGGGGGGGGAGTGGGGGTGTCAGAGGATGAGAAACCTTGTGTAATCTACAGAAAAATGAATGCTCAGAATGGAGACAGTTATTTGAGTCCGGAGAGAGTGTGTGAATGGGTAGAAATATTTCACAATGGAAGCAAAATATCATTGATAAACCGCCCATTGGAAGACCTGCAAATGTGGAAAGGGCAGATGATTTGTCAGCAGAATTTAATCAAGCTTTAGGAACAAATATATAGTGTTTCATTTGATCAAGCTTTAAGAACAAACATACCTCGTTGCACTGGTGGTGTTTTCTACATCCGTTTCCGATACCTTCATTGTCTGTTGTTGTCAGAAAAATTGTAAATCAACATAAAACATCGTTTCCCTATTCTTATCTGAAACACTATTTTGAAATCCATATTCCAGGCTTGTAAAAGACACAGCGCCTGCGTCTGTTTAACTGTTAGAATCTTGCGTTGACAATGGCATGTGTGCGATCGGGCAAGGGTTTGATTCCAGCTCTCACTGATCCCTTATTCCTTCATACACTCAGGCAAGCACACCTTCCATGGCACTGACACTTCTCATGCACTAAGGCAAGCACACCTGTGGTGGCCATGACACTTCTCATGCACTCAGACAAGTACACATGCGATGGCCCTGACACTTCTCATGCACTAAGGCAAGCACACCTGTGATGGCCCTGACACTTTTCATGCACTAAGGCAAGCACACCTGTGATGGCCCTGACACTTCCTATGCACTAAGGCAAGCACACCTGTTATGGCCCTGGCACTTCCCATGCACTAAGGCAAGCACACCAGTGATGGCCCTGACACTTTTCATGCACTAAGGCAAGCACACCTGTGATGGCCCTGACACTTCTCATGCACTAAGGCAAGCACACCTATGATGGCCCTGACACTTTTCATGCACTAAGGCAAGCACACCTGTGATGGCCCTGACACTTTTCATACACCAAGGCAAGCACACCTGTGATGGCCCTGACACTTCTCATGCACTCAGACAAGTACACATGTGATGGCCCTGACACTTTTCATGCACCAAGGCAAGCACACCTGTGAAGGCCCTGACACTTCCTATGCACTAAGGCAAGCACACCTGTGATGGCCCTGACACTTTTCATGCACTAACGCAAGCACACCTGTGATGGCCCTGACACTTCCTATGCACTAAGGCAAGCACACCTGTGATGGCCCTGACACTTTTCATGCACTAAGGCAAGCACACCTGTGATGGCCCTGACACTTCTCATGCACTCAGAAAAGTACACATGTGATGGCCCTGACACTTCTCATGCACTCAGACAAGTACACATGTGATGGCCCTGACACTTTTCATGCACTAAGGCAAGCACACCTGTGATGACCCTGACACTTTTAATGCACTAAGGCAAGCACACCCGTGATGGCCCTGACACTTCTCATGCACTCAGACAAGTACACATGTGATGGCCCTGACACTTTTCATGCACTAAGGCAAGCACACCTGTGATGGCCCTGACACTTCCTATGCACTAAGGCAAGCACACATGTGATGGCCCTGACACTTTTCATGCACTAAGGCAAGCACACCTGTGATGGCCCTGACACTTCTCATGCACTAAGGCAAGCACACCTGTGATGACCCTGACACTTCTCATGCATTCAGACAAGTACACATGTGATGGCCCAGACAATTCTCTTACACTTTGACAAGCACACCTGTGATGTCACTGACACTTCTCATCCCCACAACAGGTTTTGAATACGGTACTTTGAACGAATATTATTTGTTTGTTCGTTGTTCGTTGTTTGTTAGTTTGTTATCAAAGATACCCTTGTTTCAAACTTAATGGAACAGGTGAATAATGATCGTGCTTATTGGGTGCATTATTCGCTAATAATTCATAATATAACCCGTATATTCCAGCTACACAAGTGTTTATGAAAGATTATAATTAACTTTTATCAGTGATTGAATCTATATCTATATCTATAGGTGTCAGAGTATAATCTGTAATATCATTTATTCTATTAATGTGTGTGGTATGTTAGATTTAGAAATGGTTGATAGATATCCCAATTAGTTGAGGCGACTACTACAGACAACTAGAAATGGCTTGTCGAGGTAAGGTTTCCTAATAGAGGGCCAGGAAAGTACGGGAAGGTCACCGCATTCAGCTGGGGATAAATCTCAATCGTAATGACCTGACGCGTGTCACTGCCACACTCTGCTCTCCAGATATTTTGTTAATTGGTGAAGTAGTATTACCTTTAACTCACCAAGCTAGACAAAAGTCCACAATAAAATGAAACAACACCTTGTTATAAATTATAATATTATAATTGGAAAAAACATCACGGGGAAGAGTGATACTCAGTAGACATCACAGTTATACACAACAAAATTCACAAAAAGAAATAAGTAGTATACTATTCATCACCGTTAATTAATTAAAATGTTATGATCCATCATAGGGGATTAACGAGAATGTTTCTAATTTTACCACAAGTGATAACTAATATGTCCCTGTTTCACCACAGGTGATAAACTGAAATGTCCCTTTTTCACCACAAGGGCCAAATTATAATGTCTCTTATTTCACCACGAGTGATAAACGAAAATGTCTCTTATTTCACCACAAGTGATAAACTAAAATGTCTCTGATTTCACCACAAGTGATAAACTAACATGTCTTTGTTTTTAATGTATCGAGATCCACGGAAAACAGTTTACTACTGTTGTTTACCGTGGATATTATTGAGGATATCCTTATGGTACTTAACTGAGGCCCATAAGGCTGGGGTTTGCTCTGAGTCTACGCTGTTCAATGGTATTTCGCTCTTCCTGCATTAAAAAGGCACATTCCCTCATCCTTCAATGAGGACTTCGACTCTCCTGATGATGATATTCCTCGTTTAGGAATATACCCCAGGTAAGCCATAAGACCACCATCACCTGTTGAAAACATGGACTAAAACATACATCCATACTCACAGAAAATTGGGGGGGGGGGTGGGGAAGGGATATTACGCAGGTGCAGGCTAGCTAGATCTTGCCCTGTTGGGTGCCATCACTCCAAAAATTGGATGTGACTCATACTCCCACACAAACATCTTTTCTTATATAGGCCTTCACATCTCATATCGGCAAGATATGTCTCCTTCATTTCTGCGATGTGCAGGTTAATCCCTCTTGTGTTCTCAGGCCCAGTCACCTACTTTATCTGGGTGGCTATCAGCAAGAATGACACCATCCTACAGCCCTGGAAATACTGCCTTAGTTTAGTTTAGTTTAGTCGTTGGATCAACATCACGTAACACGGTTTAAACCATAAGTGCTCCGTTTTCCTCCTAACTCAAACCTGAGTCTGGAGAAACTCAGCTCAATACACGAACTCCGTTGCATCGGCGAGGATCCTGGAAATACTTCCTTTCTCCAGGATAAACGGCCGCATAACATCACATCACATGAATGTCACATATTTATACATTTATAAAGAAAACTCGTTCTTAATTACTTTATACATAAATACACATATAAAGAAACTCATTCTCTTTTTAATATTTATATAAAGAGATTAAATGTGATAGCTCAGAAAAGTATCTTGGAAGTTTTTCTCATAATCATAAGCTAAGCATGAAGACAATGAATGAATAAGAAGTTCATCTGTTATGATGTGCTTGAAATAAGCAAAGAAAGATATTCATTCAATATTTTCCTAGTCAAAGATAGAATCACTTATATCTTCCGAGTATTACTCTAAATCTAATTCCCACCTCTATTATCACAGAGAGAGAGTGAGAGAGAGAGAGAGAGAGAGAGAGAGAGAGAGAGAGAGAGAGAGAGAGAGAGAGAGAGAGAGCTCTACTAAAGGTTCAGATCCTTTCTATCTTATCCACTAATATAAGTCTATTTATTATGATAATCCACTCACCGATGTCTTCAGGAATAAAAATTTACCTACTCAAACACCACATCTTTCTTCCTCAAGTGTTCCCTGCCGACGGATTTGAAATCCGTCCCCTCGTTACATCAGTTCATCTTAATTTACATAAGCTTATGCTAATGTATAATTTAAACAAAAATAGCTTGCTTGCTTTAAAAACAAAAATTCCAAATTCGATCTTGTTCCTCCTGCTTCTTTCAGCTGTGGTTATTGTTGGGACCGTGGTTTTTGTCAGTTTATTCAGTCTGATTCTTGTCTTGTGCGCTCTTACAAGTTGGCCTTGACCCGGACTGGTTATATGGGCTTTGTGTCTTTGACGTCTTGTGGGGTAGGGGTGGGGGGTGGGGGTGGTGTCAGTGGCTGCCTTTTGTGCCCATATCCTCTGATGGTTTCTTTTGTTGGTGAAGTCCCGTGGCTCGTCTGACTTTAATGGTTGCAGTCCTTATAATTACTTTTTATTTGATATTTTTTTTCCTCCTGTTGTGTGTATTGCCAGTAGAAGCTTTTCGATGTTATTTACCTCTTTGCTCTTTTTTCACTTTCGCATTTGAATGCTTGTTGTCTTTTGATTTCTTCCTCTGTGGTCAACCATGGGACGATCTCTCCGTCATCTATACATTACTCGATGTCGACCTCATTGTTATAGTGTATCTCAAGGTATTCTATAGGTTTTCCCCTGTGTTTTTTTGGAGCTTCTTCCTCTCTTTTTTTCTTCCCATCGCCTGATAGATTATCTAACATAGGAAAGAAATGTAGTAAAACATAAAGGGAAACTAGGGGCGTCAATGTATAGACGGAAATTGTAGAGACGGATAAACCTGTCTTTTGATTAAACGACAGGCTTCCAAACGGGGGAGACATGTGATATACAAACACGTCTCTACTAACATCCGTCTAGTGACGCCTTAAAAATACTAATCCCTAACAATTACTGTTTAAGTACCTTACTTAATGTAGGAGAAAGGAAAAGTAGCACAGCCTAATTGAATTGGCATTATTTAAAATTTGGGCCTTAGTGTGGTTCAAATACCTGGCCAACCGCCGTCTATCTTTTAAAACAAAGACATCAGAGTGGCCATTTCTGTTGAAGAGAGCACAAAAGAAAGACGTCGGCCTTTCCCTGCGGGGAGGGCAATTTTGCCCTAAAACCATCATTCCCTGCAGCAATTGGTATGTTAAAATCTACATTATTAATACGTATTAAGTATTTTGATAAGGTACATACACCATTGTGTTTAATTAAGAATTAGTTAAAATGATAATCAACAATTCTTGTAAAGAGTCTTATTGATTTTTACCACTGAGCGCCATGCGGAACAACGCTGTAATTTTTCCTATGCTTTTACAATTTCAAATTCCTATGTTAAAATCTCTTATTGGCATTGTGAACTTATATCTAACTAGCAGTGCTTAAAAGCTATAAATATTATGTGTACTTTAGAGTATCAAACTCATGTCAGAAACACATTCAAGGAACTTTTCTCAATGGGGGAGCAGACTCCTGATTAATACTTCACAGTAGAGAACTCGTTTCTGCCAATTTCATATTCCTATGTTTAAATAACTTCTATGCATTGGGGACTTTATCTCACTATCTATGCTTAGAAATCTGCAAATAAGCTATGTACTATATAGTATTGAACTCTAAAGAACATTTGCAAAGAAACTTTCTCTCCATGCGATCGCAAAATATTGATAACGCATATTACCTGATAGACATGGTTTCAGGTTGGAGAAATGGTTTTCCTAATTCTAATCTTTAACTGGAAACTATCGTGCCAAATTTTGGTACAAATCTTCCTGTTAACATATTAGTAACCACTCAATATGAGTGATGGACATGTAATCATTTAATAAAATAGTGCTATGGAATCGCCATCTATGAGAATATAAATTCAAGAAGAAAGAAAGCAAACGCATGATATAAATGAATGGTCGGAAAAAGGATGTGCCTTCAATCCGCATCACCTCACTGTGGTAGGAACAGAAGCGAAGATTGATGTTCATAAATTGCTTGCAATATTCAGAAGACTGCATCATGCGGCATAAGTTATTCTGATAAAGAACACTCCGAATAGTAGCAGTAATTGGCAAAATATATCACAGTGTTCACTAACCTCATGCTGCTGTAAGCAGTGGGGGAAAATAGTTTAGGTTTAGTTCTATGGATTAACCCATGAGGAAATCCGAAAACATAGGCTGCTGCATATTATTATGATTAATTAGCATGTATGATTCTCAGGTTAATTCATATGTGAGAAAATGTACATGAGGGGTTTCTCTGTTAGGAGATCCAATTATTTATATTCTGTCATGATTGTTACTTTGCTGTTGGGAATATACATTTTAATGTCAACCCTGGGGACATGAGGATGTTGATGTAAGAATCCTTGAGTATGTCAGTACACAAGAAGACAATGTTGAATAGCCTTGGCCTAATGCTGATTATAGTGAAGGAAAGGAAACATAGGTTATGTATGGGTTATTCTCTTCAAGAATGAGAGATACAATATCTACATGTTTGGATGAAAAGAATGGCTTCACTCATCTAATAGTCCCAGTAACAACAGATCATAATATAGAGTGAGAAAATACCTTACTCACATTTAGAGTCAGAAGGGCTCTACAACAAGCAAGGAGGGACGGGGAACTTGGAAACCCACTCGTGTCTCCTTCCACTTTTTTGTTTGTAATTGTGTTGTGAAAATGTTAGCACACCACAAAGTATTAATGCCTGTGTTGTATTATTTTGTCATCCATTTCTATAGCGAGGGGTGGTTTGTTGGACATTTCACACATCAGGATCCTGGGTTAACAGCCTGGTGAAGGTGAGTCAGGACTAAATGTCCTAACCATAGTCTGGATCTAGAAAAACATCAATGTTGACTGCTACGCTTATCCGCGGCTTAGCCAGCGAAAGACCTGTTGAAGAGAGACACTCAGCGATTGATAGTCCTACTTCTGTCAGGATATCCAGGATGGATCTCCGTATTTAATTGCCCATCAAGATAAATGGATATTCAAAATACACCGACAACAGAGTATCGTCTACTTTTACGTCTGGGAGATACCGCCTGGTACGCCATCAATCAGAGAGGTCAACGAAACCATGGGACATTCCCAGTTTCTTGTTCAGAATTGAATAGTCCTTCAATCAATCATACAGCAGCAGAGTCAACACCAAGTTCTAGATACTAACACCAACTCAAACAAATGGGAAGAGACACTGAAACAACAATAAACCAGTACCACCATCTTAAGATCCTCTGAAACATAACTACACCAGATTACCTCAAGGTTCCAAAATCTGAAACACACCAAAAGAAGCCAGATCCACTTGAGATCTCAGACCTGATCATCATCAATAAGACCATGCCATGAGTCGGGTTACTTAAGACCTGAGTAACAGCAATATAGATAGATGAGACAGTAAGAGTGATAAATAATCACGGAGAGCTATAAGGAGAAAGACACCGGTAACGGGCTAAAGATAGTAGCCAATCGAGCGGCAGGACTGAGGGCACATGATGTGGTTTTGGCGGACAGTGGAGAAGGCAGTTGGGCCGGGAAACACAGCCAGGTTCACATCGTAGAAATCGACAAGACCAGCGGTATCATACAAATATATGGACAGTGATTCAAAGGGAATAGGAAACCTACGACCCAAGCGGCATGGGCAGCGTTAAAACGTTGTAGAATCCGTGTTACAGCAAGAGCGATGGCCAGGACACACCAGGCTTGTAATCACATGGCAGTACAGAAAACTGGGTGAGCCGTGTTGCTCGTTGGATTGAGGGCCCGGCAATGACGCATTACGAACTGTAAATTGGTGAATTGTTCTAGTGACTAATTAATTAATGGTGCTATGAATAAAGTCATTTATTCGTTCGGTCGGCTTTTGGAACTGCTATTCTTTGTGCTATTGGACGTGTTCATTCTTAAGTTGTCAGGGTGCATACAACATAACCCCTAGTAACACTCTGGCAATTATGGGGGGCGTCACGGAGACTGAATCTAGGGAATAGAGGACGATACAAAAGTGAGCGTTTCTCATGGAAAAAGTAATCAGCTTGGAAAGTTCTAGTGACAGATCGAAGTTAAGAACAAATATTAGAACACGACTAGTGGAAAGCCGGCAACAGTATGAAGCTACAAAGATACCATTGTATTAATTGTGAACTATAATATGATTTGTGATAGCAAAGATCGGTGTGGAATAAGGAAAGGGTGCAACAGTGACCGATGCTCAATAAGATCGTAGAAAGAGTTATGAGTAAAAGCCAGAATAGAAGCTTACGAGTTATGAATCGTGGCTAGTGGTAGAGCATTGGACGGTTGAACTTAGCAACGCGATTTGCAAGAAATTGACTCGCAGTGAGCGATATTCAGCCTCTCAGGAAAGTGATCGCTAATATCAAAGAACATTGAAAGGTGAAGTGTGAAATGTGATTAAAACCAAATAACATGAGTAGTCAAATAAGAAGCAGTGATTAATATCAAATAACATAGAAAATGGAGGTTGAAAAGCAAAAGTAATAATGTGTGCCGACTTGATTCTGGTGAGGGTTTCAAAGTGAGTTTGAACAATAAGACTATCACAACAATATGAGGGTGCTCGAGAAGGTGTTGTTTAACAGCAGAAGTGTAAACATTGTGTGAATACTGTAGTCGTTATCTGGTCTCGTTAAGAACAGTTCCGACACTGAAAATAAACATTGTTATGGAAAGTGAACACTTGTCAAAATGAGTATCAGCAAAGCAAACAATCATGGCTATCAACCACAGCAGTGGAACCCACGTAGAGTATCAACAGCAATGTTGGTGGCAAACCAATCACCTAAACAGTCTAGGTTAGGCAAGTGGTCCTTTATAATAGATAATAATATCCTCAAAAGAGAATACACGAAAGATGCAACGCCTATCTCACAAATTGTGCTGCCAGTACGACAGCGCAGCAACGCACTGTACTTAGCGCACAACGTCCCGGGTGCAGGCCATGTGGGGATGGCCAAGACTAGAAAGATATTATTATCTCTGTACTACTGACCAGGCGTTGAGAATGACATTAGAAACCATGTCCGATCATGTAAACGGTGCAAACGGACAGACGGACTAGTCCCAGAAATACAGACAGACAAATGCAACAAGCAAGAGGGAGAAATCACTCTTGATAAACACTGTCAACAAGGAGACAAGAAATCAGAAACTCACCACATAGAACAGGTTACTGACAAAGAGACAGACAAACCACTGACACATGAACAGCCAACAGTCACACCGATAGCATGTGGCTTATTCGAGTAGCAGCGTCGTCAGACATGTGCAGAATGCATCAAACTTAGGGTTATAACATTCTTAACTTTGATGAATACTATAGTTATGGGAAAGGAAATACGTCATCGGATGTTGGAAACAATGAAGACAAGAACAACACATACATTTAGAAAACAACAGTATACCCCAAGATATACAAAAAACTCAAGACTCACTGCTTACACTATACCTCCAGGCAAATCACATCAGAAACTGGTAACAGCATATACTTACTGGGTTCAGCAGGCAGTGTCAAAATTATTAACATCAAACAGAAATTGTAAATTTAAAAATAATAAAACATCATTAGAACCACTCACAGGATAACATCACATGTCTCAATTTCAAACATTCTTATCTTGTGATATATATATATATATATATATATATATATATATATATATATATATATATATATATATATATATTGTAGATACTGTATAGAGTGTATAAAGGCTATATGCATGTGATTGGTATAGATATAATTGTGGGAGTAGAATGAATGCATTGATAAGTATAATGGTGATTGAAGTGACAGGATGATATGGTAAAGTCATCAGAGGTAAAAACAGTAAAGATGTGTAATAGTGTAGTTAAAATATGTATATGAGATCTGTGAATGCTAGCGATGACATGACCTAAGAAATGTCACACAGACTATATGATAAAATTATCTGGTCGAATTAGGGACAGAATCCCGGTAGGACAATATGGCATACGGTAATACTATCATCTGGGAAACCAGGCGTTTATACAGATTGGCTGGTCGAGTGGTTAGCACGTTGGTAGTCTGACCATGAGAACAACATGTCAATGTAGAAAATTTGATATGATTGCGGTAATATAATATGCATCACAACTTATATCTTAACATAGCAAAAACTAAGATAATGCATACAGATAAAACTACTATGGAGAAAGAAATATACATTAATGGGAGAAAATTGGAGGTGGTGGAAAATTTTGAATATCTTGGGTCATTGATTACGAATAATGGTGACACAATGAAAGAAATAAAACGGCGACTATCCATTGCTCTTCAAAGACTAAAACAGATGAATAAATTATGGTGTGGGACAGACAGAACTACAAAAATTAGATTTTTAAGAGCATGCATCTTTCCCATTGCAACATACGCCTGTGAGACATGGACACTTACTAAACAAGCTGAACAGCGCATACATGCCCTTGAATATAAATGTTATAGACGAGTTCTAAGAATATCTTGGGTAAAGAAAAGAACAAATGCATCCATACTTCAAGAGTTGAATATTGAGGAGGGATGGCTATTGAAGACGATAAAACAAAGAAAATTGAAGTATTTTGGTCACTTGAAACGTCACGACAGTTTGGAGAGAACAATAATGGAAGGGTATATGCCTGGGAAGAGAGGAAGAGGAAGGCCAAAGAGAAGATGGGTGCAGGATGTGGCGGATGATCTCCAGATGGGTGTATCAGACGCGGGACATCTTGCTTGTGATCGAGAAGTTTTCCGGAGGGTTGTTATGGGAGCGAGGTTCTGTAAAGGACATGCTACTGAATGAATGAATGAATATAATATGCAATTGTGAATGTAAATAGGCATATGTATGTATGGATATATATACACCCAAGGCTGTTATTAATTTCATGTAGATAAGGGGTATAAATGACAGAGCAGAAGATATAGGGTCGAAGGTACCTCAAAGAAGTTACCTCACTAGCTGACTGAAGGGGCTAAGACAGGCAGACTCAAGTGAAGATTGAGAATCGGAATGGTAGAGGATACAGTAAGAGAAGACAGATACCAGCCAGAACCAATTAAGGGAGTAATAGTTAATAACATTCACAATCATTCAATAAACAAAACTCATAATACATATAGATAGAAATAATAACATCATTTTATTGCCTTATAAGTACATACATAAACATCAGGGCATTCATGCGAACATAATCATCATGCCATGTATATTCATAAACAGTATGCATGTAATTGTAACATTATTGATTGTACTAGTACCTGATTGTACCACAGAAAGTATAAGATGAGATGTTGGTAGAAACTGATAAATGATCGCAAAGGAAGAAAAGAAGAATCGACATCTGCGAAAGCAGAATGGTTGACAGTGGGTCTAAAACCGCGATACATCACAGATGACACCCATAACACAAAAGAAAAAGAAGAAGAAGGTAACTGAGACACTACTACCAGTGATACATATTGATGTCACAAAGATGATAAGGATGTGCGAGTGAAAGTTAGAAAAGTGCTTGCAATATTATATGTGAGCCCAATTTTATATACTATTCAGGTTTTATGACAATATTGTATATTGGAGAGACAGACATGTACAATTGGTAGGAGAAACTTATGTGATTGTGGTAGCAGGTACAGAACATAAGAATATGATGAGTGAAAGTGAAGCGAGATAAAGGGTACGAGAAGACTGAGAGTAGGAATGTGGGCGAATGAGAATCAATTTGAACACAACCTGGATACTTGCACACCTGTATACAATAAGCTTACGGGCAAAGATGGAACATTTGAGGTTCTAGTATGCGTGTTGTGAGACAGAGTACATAATGAAAAAAAAAAAATTAAATGCTATTTAAAAAAATGAAAGAGAGAGAGAGAGAGAGAGAGAGAGAGAGAGAGAGAGAGAGAGAGAGAGAGAAATGATGAATGGATGAAAGAGAAAGGATGAAAGAGAGAAAGAACATAGCACAAGTGAATATGAAAGGAAGGGAGGAGAATGAAATAGACTAGCGAGAATGTGAGAAAGAAAGAACAGTATACAATGGAAGGTGGAAGGAGAATACAAGGAGAGTGGAGAAGGATTATTAGTAGTACCGTTGATAAGAACTGGTAGTTCTTTGTACATATATTTTTTTATATATTTTTTTTCATTTTTTTTTACTTTGTATATATATATTTTTTTGGGACTTCCGGTTTCAAGATGGCGACGGACGGTCGTGTTGTTTTGTGTTCGTTAACTTTTTCGCGTAAGGGATGGATTTATTCATCTCTTGCGTGTAATTGGTGTGCCAGGATGTAAAACCAGGAGTTTCTACTCAAGATCTGCGTGGGTGCTACGGAGTTCGTGCATTGAGCGAAGCCATCCTTGAGTGAATTTTCAGCAGCGTGTGTGGTTATCAGCAGTCTGTGTTTACGTTTTTTCAACATGGCGGAAGAACGTCTTCTTTCCGAGCGATCAACAGTCAACATAACGAAGCGGCGTGGTAGCCGCGCAGGGACAAAGAAGCAAGGTAAGCGCGGGGGTTTGAGACGTTTTAGACTCAAGTGTCACCGTCTAGGACTCAGGAACATCCGTATTCTATATTGGAACTGTGCCAGTGTAAAACAACGGGGCTCTATTTTAGAAACCCTAGTTTACAGGAACGACATTGTAGCACTCCAGGAGACGAGACTGGGCGATCAGCTACTCCGAATTGCCGGCTTCAAATGTTTCTACAACAGACGACATCTGGGGACGGCGATTCTCGTTCGCGACAGCATGGTGGTGTCAGAGCTAGACATGTCCAGTTGGGACAGTGACGATATACAAATACAGGCGTTGAGAGTTCATTCCAGTATACCATTCGTGTTGGTTAATGTTTATGCCCGCAATGCGAGTGTGGACGCCCAGAAGTGGCAGTGCTTAAGTGGCATATTAGGCCACGAGAGAAATGTTATTTTCTGTGGTGACTTCAACGCTAAAGGCAGATCATGGGGAAACACTTCCTCCAATACACAAGGGGAGGAGCTCGAGACTGCACTGGAAACCATCGACCTGGTTTGTATCAACAGTGGCTGTGTCACCAGGACAGCAAGCCGTCCAGGCGATGAGGACAGTGCTATTGATCTGGCGCTAGTTTCACCTTCACTCACTACAGTGTGTAGATGGGGTGTCCTAGGACACCATGGCAGCGACAACCACCCTTGCAGCATATTGGTGGAGAAAGGCAGAACCAGGCAGCACAAGCTAAAGGTAAAGACGTTCCAGTATGACAGTACAGGGCAAGATGTGGTGAGCAAAATAAGACGTGACAAGCGCAGAACGTTTCAGGGCAGGAGAAAAAGCTGGCAGCAGCCACCGTGGTGGAGTTTCGAGGTGGAGAAGGCTTGGGTGGATAAGCGTAGTGCTGTAAGGAGATGGCAAAATGCCAAGAAGAACAGAGCTGGTCATCCTAGTCCCTGCTTGCACTTAGAAAGAGAGATGCACACAAAAGTAAGCTATTTCAAAATCTGGTCAAGGTGGTTAAAAGCGAAAAATGGGCAGAGGTGTGTCAAAGAGTAAGCACAGACAAGTCACTGAAATTGTTCTGGCGACTACATAAAAGCATGAGTGGGGTAGTCAAGAATAAGAGCATTTCTGACTTCCAAGGTGCTGACCTCATCTGGCAGAGGACTGATGAGGACAAGGGCAAAGCCCTCTTTGAACGCTACCTTGAGCAGAGCAACCAGACAGACATGGGAGGCCGGAATCTGGCCAAGGAGGTCACCTCAGACAGATGCAAGGCCCAGAACACTTCGGATGAAGACACAGTGACAGTGAAAGAAATCAAGGCTGTGCTTCGACGATCAAAAAACAGTGCTCCAGGTCCTGATGGCATAAGATACGACGACATAAATAGGTGTACCGACAATGAGCTAGAGAAACTAGCAGACATGTACAACAACAGTATAGGGAGTGCTAGCATCAAGGAGGAATGGTTACATAGCTATCTGATTCCCTTGCCGAAGCCTGACAAAGACCACAAAAAAATTCAGGGATATCGAATTATAACCATGCAGAATACAGTAGGCAAGCTGCTGGAGAAGGTAATTGCCAGGAAAATATCAAGCCAACTAGAGAGGCAAGGTGTTTTCCCACCTACCCTGGGTGGGTACCGTCCAAAAAGAGAAACCTGGACCAATGCAGCAGTCTTTGCCCATGATGTCTATGAAGGTTTCCACTCAGGCACTGAAACTGTTGCTGCAGCGATTGATCTTGAGGACGCATACAACAGAGTACCACTGGATGTTTTAATGTTTCAGCTTCTTGAACTAAACGTAAGTCCATTCCTCCTTAGTTGGATCGCTGCAGCCCTCTTCCAACGGAAAGTAGTTTTTAGATGTGGCAGTTGGACTTCGGAACCAACAACAATATATCCTGGCCTACCACAGGGATCACCATTATCTTCGGTACTGTTCAACGCCTACACAGTGAGAATCACCAGTGAGCAGATCACTGGACGTGGCAGCACATTGTCATATGCCGATGATGTTTTAGTGTATCGTCAGGGTAAGGATAGAGAGGAGGTTGCTGTGGAACTACAAACCGAACTCAATCGCATAAGTACTTGGTGTGATGAAGCTGGGGCAATGGTCAACCCAACAAAGGCAACAGTGACTTGGTTCTCGTTGAATAATCATATTGTCAACAATCCAACACCAACTGTAATGCTGTGTTCAGAGACGGTGGAAAGAACGCAGGCAATGAATTACCTGGGGATACGGTTTGATCGAAGCCTTGCTTATAATGTGCACATAGACCAGGTGATAACAAAGGCCAAGCGGGGCTTGGCAGCGATGCGGGTGATGGCGGCAGCAAACTGTGAGCAGCGCCATCTATGTCTTCTGTACGAGGGGCTGGTCATGTCTGTTTTGGAGTATGCAATGGCAATCCTGACTCTCAGCCATAAGCAGATAGAAAGGATGGAAAGGATACAGAATGAAGCTATGCGCATTATTCTTGGATGTACAAGAGATACAGCATGCAGGGCGATGCGCTACCTTCTTGATTTTCCAACCATTGAAGAGAGAATGCAAGTTTGCAGGGCACGCGCCTACCTCAGAATTAACGCAAACACACAGCATCCACTGCATAGTGAAATTAGGAAGGTGAAGGGCAGCAGGTTAAAAAGAGGACGGTCGTGGATGGGTCAAGCCGAAGACATTCTTCAACAGGTGTGTTCACTTGAGGACTTAGAACCTGGCGAGGAGTGGGTGCAAGTGATAACAGACTTCTGCACATCCTTTTCAGTTTGCATCCAACTAGATATAAAATGCAGACAAGAAAATCCGGCTGCTGTGGAGGCTGAAGTACAAGCGTTGATTTTCGAGAATTCGCTAGACAGTGACGCGGTCATCTACACAGATGGGTCGGTCGTCCGACATGTGAGAAGCTCATGGGCCTTTACAGCTCGGGCCGGAGGGAGAATTGTGAAGGAGGACTCTGGTGCTTTCACTGAAACCACAAGTAGCCTGACCATGGAAGTCATGGCAGTAAGTAAAGCAATAACATGGCTCGAGACACAGACATTCACTAGGGCTTGTTTCCTTAGCGACTCAATGAACATGATCAAGAGGATAGAGGAGGGGTCGATCCGAAGAGAATGGTTGCTGCCTCTGGAGCGATCTCGGCTGGCAAAGATTAGTTTCATCTTCGTGCCAGGTCATGCGGGAGTACAAGGAAATGAGCGGGCTGACAAGCTCGCAGGTGAGGCTACTGTGGAGGGCGGACGCGCCATGGACCAGGCTGACATTCCGAATGCTCTACGAGAAGTGAGACTTTTGCAAGAACCAAGTGATGACTGTGAATCTACAACAATGGCCAGACTACGAGAGCAGCAAATTAAAAGAGGGGTGGCCAAACAAGAACACTACGCAGGAAGCCAAAGAAGATTGATAAACCAACACAGAACTGGCGTCGTTAGCCGCTACACGCTGCGGGATTTGCTGAGGAGGGGATCCGAGCACTTATGGACTGAATGGTCCGATGTGCAACGAGGATGATCTGTCGACTAACTAACTAACTAACTGTACATATATTTTAACATGAAGTACTCTGGCATGGTAGTAGATGTATATAGGGGTCATGGTATTAGGAACACTACAAAGGAAAGTTAGTAGCATGAACACCAGGAATAAACAGAAGGCAAATGAAGGGAATATCTAGCCATAGAGCACAAGCGAACACCATAGCAAAAAGTAACTAATGGCAGCCGACCATGCTCACACTGTGACAAGACAAATGCAGAAATCATGTGTACTCGTACCAAGAAGGTCCACAGTCGTAAGATAGACTACTCAGAAGCAAGATAAGAGCTTAAACAAAATAGGTGTGCAATTGATATGTCTGCAATACACACGTTCCTGCACCCAGGGCTTAAGGGCTGGGGAAGAGTGTCAGTTGCTTATACCGAGGTATAAATGAGGAACCTTAAGGGAATGTCCGGGGTGGGACATTGGGACTCATAGTAGGTTGGTCCTCCACTTTCCGAACACAAAGGGGGTTGAGGCCACACGAGGTCTATTTGGGAATAGACGGATATTCGTGTCCGACATTATAATTTGTGTGAAGGTATAGCAGAATATCAATGTAACACACAGGGAAGTTAAAGGGAACTGAGAAGCAAGCTCTAAGGCATGAGGCAGTAGACAGATATGTGCGACCAGGGGACAGGCATGTGCGACTAAGCTGACTCATGTCAAGTGTAGAGATGAGGAAGAACCCAAAAATGTTAGAACATTTTTGAAATTGCGGGGGGCATATGCAATGAGTTGGGTTACTTAAGACCTGAGTAACAGCAACATAGATAGATGAGACAGTAAGAGTGATAAATAATCACGGAGAGCTATAAGGAGAAAGACACCGGTAACGGGCTAAAGATTGTAGCCAATCGAGCGGCAGGACTGAGGGCACATGATGTGGTTTTGGCGGACAGTGGAGAAGGCAGTTGGGCCGGGAAACACAGCCAGGTTCACATCGTAGAAATCGACAAGACCAGCGGTATCATACGAAGATATGGACAGTGATTCAAAGGGAATAGGAAACCTACGAGCCAAGCGGCATGGGCAGCATTAAGACGTTGTAGAATCCGTGTTACAGCAAGAGCGATGGCCAGGACACACCAGGCTTGTAAACACACGGCAGTACAGAAAACTGGGTGAGCCGTGTTGCTCGTTGGATTGAGGGCCCGGCAATGACGAACTGTAAGTTGGTGAATTGCTCTAGTGACTAATTAATTAATGGTGCTATGAATAAAGTCATTTATTCGTTCGGTCGGCTTTTGGAACTGCTATTCTTTGTGCTATTGGCCGTGTTCATTCTTAAGTTGTCAGGGTGCCTACAACATAACCCCTAGTAACACTCTGGCAGACCACATGAAAGCAGCTAACGGAGTACATGCCTCTACTCCGGCAACAAAAAGAATCCTCTGATTGTTTGCAACCCTGTTTCTGTGCTGGAATGATTCATCTTTGGATACATGTAGGTATAGATCAATTCTAGACCTAGTCACAGATACTACCATGAGATGCCTCTCAGCCATATATGTTCCGACACTGGACTATATCATAAAAGAATGACTCTTTGCTGGTCCCATGTCAACCTAAATACCATCATCGAATGTGGAATGGGTTATAGACTCGAGACTGGGTGGGTGAAACCTCTGTGTGAGCCCAATTTGGGATTCGGATAGTTAAAGCGGAAAAGCTGAACGGACATCGACTTTTCATCAGACCTGATGATAAAAGGAATTGCCTTCTGCAGAGCTTAAGTGTAACTCCTGAAGTATAACTAACCTGAGGCCCCAAATTTCACAAAGGCACAGAGCCCATGGCAACAGAATATTCGTGATTCCAGCCCCACGGAGGGATATATGGTGTGTGATATTTCAATTCCTGGAGTATGGATTATAAAATATTCACCAGCCAATTACCAGTGGATAAATATTAGGAACACAACTGAGTGCATTTAATTCGGCACCCAGATAATGGGAATAGGATCTAACATACATAGGAGATGAACACTTAACCGCACACCAGGAGATAAAGGACTCTATTAATTAACTTAATTGAGAGTATCAACTGCTTTTAAATGTGTATTTTTCTTCTATGCCATGGATTTATACGGTCAGTAGTGTTTTTTTGTAATGAGGTATAACCAAATAGTGGTTATGGTATAGTGGGTATTTTGACACCAACTCATTATTTATAAATATGAGAATTGTAAAGGGTGTCAGAAACAACTGTTTTATATGTTGGGTTCTATGTAATTAGATCATTGTTTGCCTTAATTATGTAAGGCGAGTCAAGGATAGTAGACCCAATTTGTGGTTGTTGTGATGTTTGTAATAACATTGTTTTTTTTTCTTGGGACAATGGGGTAAATATGTTTTGATAATGCAAATCATTCCCATGCCTGTTCATGAAATTCAATGTGGCCTTTACACTTTCATGTTTGTTACTACAGATCTTGATTTAATGCCTGAACTGTTTGTCCAAAAATTGTTGATGTGTACATCAATTAAATGTGGTGTTCAACAGTGGTTGTTTATATGTTGTGAACAATCAATGTCTTCTAGCACTAGATAAACTTTAGAGGGCGATAAGTGGGAATGGAGAATTACACATAAATACTGTTATGACCAGGAGTGAAGTATTTTCCTTCTTGTGTTTATGGTAGAATTCCATGATCACCTTGCATTCTAACAGTGACCAGAGAATCAACAAATCCCCTAGACAACTTAACAAAATATTCTCTTAAATTAAAATCCACATCCCACAGGTGTATTGGCGTTAACATCATAAATTTCACAATGTGAAAGTATAATCTGTAGCACCATTTATTATATTAGTGTGACAGTATAATCTGTAACATCATTTATTTTATTACTCTCACAGTATAGTTTGGAACATCATGTATTCTCTTAGTGTCACAGTATAAACTGTAACATCATTTATTCTATTAGTGTCACAACATAATCCGTAACACCAATGTTGATGCATCACATCGAGCTAATCGTGGGGAACTATTCGTTGTTATTCACAGCGCGGTGGCATTTGTTTTTCGACAGCTGAATGAACACTTATGTAGGATATTTAATTCACCATATTATAGATTAATAATTTACGTAAAATAGCCACTTTAGTAACATTTTCTAAATTGCTTTTTAATTATGAAACTCCATAGGTGGATACCTTTTGAAAAGACAAATCCAACGGTAGCTTATTCAAGTCTGTATGTCACATCTAAGCCGAGATATTAATGTCTATGTGTCATTTTATCATCTAATATGAACAAGGACAAAAATATTCTATTAGCACTTTGAAAAAGTGCGACCTAAACGCGAACGCAAAGGGCAGATAAATGGTCTTGAATTTTTCTCGCTAAGGGGGATAACTCGTGTTGTTACTTTGAGGGCCAAAATTCAAATGAAAACATTAAAACTCCCACCACCTCCTCCCTCCTGCTTTTTCCTCCAGTCCAGCCTCCGCCTTTCGCATCCTCTTTCTCATTCTTCCTCCTCCTCATTCTTCCTCCTCCTCCTTCCTCCTAAAGCAATTTTAATAATATGGCAAAGTTTTCTAAATGCAAAAATAGTGCACCACGAATGTCATGTAATAATATAAATTGTGAATAATGCAATAAACTCTAAAACGTTTGGTGGCTTTCAACTTTTATAAATTACCAAATCATGCACTTTAGAAAAAGTAAATAATCAAACCATCAGTTATTTAGTCTGCAGATACAAAAATATTATTGTGTGACTTATAATAATTGAGTAACTGTTATTAATCAACTACATTATTAAAGCAGGCTCCCTGGCGAAGGTGATACGGATGCAGTTCATAATCCCGCATATACGCGTTCGTAACTCAGCCGTGGCCGATTTGGCAGCAGACTGTCTTTCGTTGGTTTTTTGAAATGATATCGGTGCCGGTCGTTCAGAAAGCAATGACAAACTATTGAACGTAAACTTGCCAAGCGATTGATATATTTATTGCTTGATTTATTTAAGAACCGACATCACAACATTCGGGGCATTCCCTTAAGCGCTTCGTCCCCATCCTCAGCAACCAGCGAAGAGTTCCAACACTAATAATACCAGTAGCAATCTGATTATATGTCCGTCTCGCCTTTCCCCTGAGCGTCGATCGTCGACCAGATCCCCTCGTCACCCCTCGCTGTAGCATTCTTGCCAGACCATGGTGATCTATTTGCTCCTCCGAGGTGTACACGTGCTCCCACAAGGCCGCAACCACGTCTGCCTTATGATGCATCAATACTCCACCAAGTTTTGCAGAGCCAGCCAATCTGTCTGTCTGTTAATTCCCCAGCACACCAGCATGCCACGGAGAAAAGATCCAGACGATGCTTGCCACCCGTGACTTCCGAAGCGAAGCAAGCCACTCTGCACGAAACTTGCCTGTCCTCACCCTACTCAGCATGCTTTCTGAGTCAGTTACAATCACGATGTGTGTGTGTGTATCGTGTTCTCCATTCAGATGAAATCTGTACTGACCGCCTCCACCTCGATTCTTAAGCTAGATGTTGTGGTACCATATGCCAGGCTCTCCTGCAACAAACGTCGACCATTAGCTTTTGCTAAGATCCCCCAGTCAATTCTCCTACCTCTGAACACCGAACCATCTGTGTATATAATCACATCACAAGAGATCACAACAGGAAACAATGTTGGTGTTGACTGCGACGTCCTGTAAAGGATATGCAACTAACTAATATTTTAACTATTTCACTGATTCAAATCATGTGATGTTAATAAAATAATGACTTCATCTGCTCTGTTTTTTTTTTTTTTGCCCCATAGATATCAATATGTATGATTTCTATAGTCTTTGTTAATAGAGTGTATTATGATTTATTTTAGAAACTGGCTGTTGGGTTTATTATAAGGTCATTTCAATTATTTCCATTAGGTCAGTTCTAGCAATAATAAATCATTACACCATTCTATTTTATTTGTCTATTTCCCGCTATTTTCCCGCCATTTGGCATATCCCTTTACAGCGTAATAGCATGCGATCTTAATCATTACCGTTTGGGATGTTCCCTCCGACTTAAATAGTAGAAAATTACACAATAAGCGTAAAAGTGGATGCTAAATTGAATTATTTATATTAGATCAATAACCAGCATCTATATAAAATGGAATTTGCAAGTCAACTTACGATTTAAAAAGACAGTCTCTTTATCTCCGTAAGAAAAGAAATTGAGAAGCCAAGATGTATAGATTCGTAGAGAATGGATGGAACAACAATACTCAGCAATCGGTGTCTGTTTTAATGTGATCTTGAAATATTCGGGGAGGTTTACATCATAAGTACGAGTAATAACATAAGATCGGAGACACAAAAATTATTCTGCTGAAATTCGGCGAATCTGATTCATAGTGACTACTTAAAGGTGCAGAAACATTACGCTCTAGAACATACCTTTTGCTGCTGATTCCATCATCATCATCATCATCATCATCATCATCATCATCATCATCATCATCATCATCATCATCATCATCATCATCATCATCATCATCATCATCATCATCATCATCATTATCATCATCATCGTCCATCATCCATCATCATCATCCATCATCATCATCCATCATCATCATCCATCATCATCATCCATCATCATCATCCATCATCATCATCCATCATCATCATTCATCATCATCATCATCATCATCATCATCATCATCACCATCACCATCACCACCATCACCACCATCACACCATCACCATCATCACCACCACCATCACCACCATCACCACCATCACCATCATAACCACCACCACCACCACCACCATCACCATCACCACCACCATCATCATCATCATCATCATCATCATCATCATCATCATCATCATCATCATCACCATCATCATCACCACCACCACCACCACCACCACCACCACCACCACCACCACCACCACCACCACCACCCTCTTCCTCCTCCTCCTCCTCCTCCTCCTCATCATCATCATCATCATCTTCGGCTTCCGCCGTCAAGCGTCGTGGGGAGGAAAAATTTGCGCTCCAGCGCCCGGTGGGCGGCACTGGATAGTGTCATTCCATGTGATGATTGTACAATGTCTTTGATGTCGTCAATCCATTTTCTTCTTGGACGTCCTCTTGGTCTCGTTGCAGATAATCTTTGATGTAAGGCCATTGATGGTAGTTGATGGTGTTGCATTCTAACCACATGGCCAAACCACTTGATCTTCTGTCTTTCAATGCTGATTCAATGATCGCGTCTACTCCGGGAACCTTTTGGAATCAAGAATAGAGTGGAGCGCTGCGTCGGATTCTTGTCTTAATATCAAAATGAGCTGGTGCAGTCGGTGAATATAGTGACATTTAAAACAAGAAAAAAGTAAACGACTCTTTTATAAACATGCAAGCGCTATATTTACATCAGAAGTCGTAGTGGGTTCACCTGACAGCGAGGAACAATGGTGATAGAGAAATCTAACCCACATGGTGATAGAGAAATCTAACCCACATGGTGATAGAGAAATCTAACCCACATGGTGATAGAGAAATCTAACCCACATGGTGATAGAGAAATCTAACCAACATGGTTATAGAGAAATCTAACCCACATGGTGATAGAGAAATCTAACCCACATGGTGATAGAGAAATCTAACCCACATGGTGATAGAGAAATCTAACCCACATGGTGATAGAGAAATCTAACCCACATGCAAAGATTATACCAGTGAGTTCAAAGCGAGTGAAAGCAAAACAAAAATGGAAATATTGTATATAACAATAGGGCGACGTGGCCAGTGCTAGGACTGTCATCATGACTTCCAGAATTATAACAATAGGGCGACGTGGCCAGTGCTAGGACTGTCATCATGACTTCCAGCATTATAACAATAGGGCGACGTGGCCAGTGCTAGGGCTGTCATCTTGACTTCCAGCATTATAACAATAGGGCGACGTGGCCAGTGCTAGGACTGTCATCATGACTTCCAGCATTATAACAATAGGGCGACGTGGCCAGTGCTAGGACTGCCATCATGACTTCCAGCATTATAACAATAGGGCGACGTGGCCAGTGCTAGGACTGTCATCTTGACTTCCAGCATTATAACAATAGGGCGACGTGGCCAGTGCTAGGACAGTCATCTTGACTTCCAGCATTATAACAATAGGGCGACGTGGCCAGTGCTAGGACTGTCATCTTGACTTCCAGCATTATAACAATAGGGCGACGTGGCCAGTGCTAGGACTGTCATCTTGACTTCCAGCATTATAACAATAGGGCGACCTGGCCAGTGCTAGGACTGTCATCATGACTTCCAGCATTATAACAATAGGGCGACGTGGCCAATGCTAGGACTGTCATCATGACTTCTAGCATTATAACAATAGGGCGATGTGGCCAGTGCTAGGTCTGTCATCTTGACTTCCAGCATTATAACAATAGGGCGATGTGGTCAGTGCTATGACTGTCATCATGACTTCCAGCATTATAAAAATAGGGCAGCGTGGCCAGTGCTAGGACTGTCATCATGACTTCCAGCATTATAACAATAGGGCGACGTGACCAGTGCTAGGACTGTCATCATGACTTCCAGCATTATAACAATAGGGCGACCTGGCAAGTGCTAGGACTGTCATCTTAACTTCCAGCATTATAACAATAGGGCGATGTGGCCAGTGCTAGGACTGTCATCTTGACTTCCAGCATTATAACAATAGGGCGGCCTGGCAAGTGCTAGGACTGTCATCTTGACTTCCAGCATTATAACAATAGGGCGACGTGGCCAGTGCTAGGACTGTCATCATGACTTCCAGCATTATAACAATAGGGCGATGTGGCCAGTGCTAGGACTGTCATCTTGACTTCCAACATTATAACAATAGGGCGATGTTGCCAGTGCTAGGACTGTCATCTTGACTTCCAGCATTATAACAATAGGGCGATGTGGCCAGTGCTAGGACTGTCATCATGACTTCCAGCATTATAACAATAGGGCGATGTGGCCAGTGCTAGGACTGTCATCATGACTTCCAGGCATATGTTTCAGTCCCCAACTTAGGCTTAGTCAACCTAGGAGCAATTAAACAACTATTATCGTCGATGGAAGATTGAAATATATAACCACCGGGCTGGAGGCATGTATGCTAGCCACTGCGCTAACGCGACTTCCACCCTGTCATGCAGTGTCTCCTTACATGTTTTGTCTTCATAAAACTCAGTTTGTCCAGTGCATGCAATGCTGGCCTGTGCAGTCTCACTGAATCTAGTCAATTTAGCTATGTTTTCAGGACCACGTGTGTGTGTGTGTGTGTGTGCTCGCGTGCGTGCGTGCTTGCGCGTGCATGTGTGTGTGTCCGTGCTTGTATGCGTGTGCGTGCGCAAGTGTGTGTGATTGTCTAGCTGTCTAGCATACAAGTGTGTGTGATTGTCTAGCTGTCTAGCATACATTTGACACAACACAACTTCTTAAATTTTGTCTTGCATTCTATTTTATAAAGACTGTCCAAATATTTGAATCATCCATCTTGGTACGTTCTATTGATGATTATCCCGTGTCTACATAACCTTTGTATACTTCACAACTGATGCCCTATATCTTAGCAATTAAACTGCTAGTCTACATTGCAGATATCTAACTTACTAGAAATGCACTTTCCTTATGTCTCATCTAAAAGGCCAGTGTTCCTTGTCAGTTTTGGCTGCGCTTTTATTTTACTTGTAAACTCTTTGCGCACAGCTATCTTAGGTAGACTAGATTGTGAAATGTGTCCGTATTTGTTCCTGGCAGGCAGATTCTACGAGGGTAACTTGATAAGTAAGTCACAAATGGCTGTAGAAAATAACTAAATATGATCACAACTTGAAACCAGTTTATTTTTATACGTACAGTGTCCCTTTATTTCTCAACATAATTTCCACCAACATTGATGCACTTATCCCTTCGTTTTATCAGTCCTCCCAAACCGGCTACATAGAACTCTTTCTAAACCACGTTTTCACTTCACATTCATCTTCGGCGTCATTCACGAAATGTCTCCCACCAAGGTGGGTTTTCAGTGTTTATGCTGACAAACGTTTATCCCGTAAAGTGGTGCATAGCTAGGTAGAAAATGTTACGCGTGCGAGTCAATAAGTAAGTCACTCAGTTCTGTGGGATGACAGGTAAATGAGGAAATTAGCAGGAGATTAGCCAAATGTGGACATTCTGATACAAACATGACACAGGAAGATTAGCCAAATATGGACATTCTGATACATACATGATGCAGGGAGAGTAACCAAATATGGACATTCTGATACATACACGACGCAGGGAGATTAACCAAATATGGACATTCTGATACATACATGACGCAGAAAGATTAGCCAAATATGGACATTCTGATACATATAAGACGCAGGGAGATTAGCCAAATATAGACATTCTGATACATACACGACGCAGGGAGATTATCCAAATATGGACATTCTGATACATATATGACGCAGGCAGATACGCCAAATATGTACAATTTGTCTTACGTTTCTATGGATGAGCGGCATTCTGCAAAGTATGTGACACATGATGATGAACGATACCTTTTTAAAAAAAAATTCGCATATCCTTTACACGACATCACTGTCAACAGCAGCATCTTTCAGCTGTCTGTTGATTTCTTGGCAAGATTACGCTCAGTAGTTTGCCATTGCTTTCTGAGCGGCCGGCTCAGTTATCCTGCAAGTCACCAGCGGGGGACGAACCGCTCCCAGTTCTCGCCAGCTACGAGACTCTGCGTGATAAACGGGATTACGGAGAAAGTGGTGTAACTCTCGGCCAGAGAGACCGGCGAACGATACCTAACTATTGTATTATTTATTAAATACCGTTTCTGGTCAATTGTTTAAGTGCGTGTCGCAGTTCTTTCCTATTTCTGTTCTGATCTGAGAAAACGATCCACCTAAAGTTTCCACGCATGAAGTTTAACAGCTCTTGGATAATTAGTATCGCTGTGTGTGTAAAGGTGTACCCATCATCATCCAGTGCCTTGTTGGCTGGCGTGGGCTATTATGCCTCTCCACAAATGACGATCTCCGTCGACATGGATCAATTCGTTTGTTGACTCCCTTTCCGTACCGTGACACAAGACTGTCAAGAATCTTCTCAGGTTGTCTTCCTCTATCTCTCTTTCCTCAAATGGTTCGTTAAAGGTGTACTATTTAAAAAAAAAAATATGGTCCGCATCGCATGGTTACGATTCTTTGCTGGGAAACATCACATTTTCTACAAAAGTAATTCACGTGGCCTTCTTGTAATTCACAAGAACATAACTGAAAAGTTGTCAACATAATTTTGGTTAAACTTGATTTTAAAACATTCAAGTGATTTCGACACCCACTGAGAAAAACCAGATATAATGTGACAGTGTGATTAGTTTCTTGCTTAGTTAATCGAAGCACTGAGTTAAGTCATTCACAAAACCAAATGACACAAACAAAAAACAAAACAATACAAACAAACAAAACTAATGAAGAGCATTAGAACGCATAGTCCGTATGGGACTAGATGCATATAATAATCCACTAATCGGCACTCTTTAAATGTGCATCACCTCGGTGGTATTAACTTTAAATGTGCATCACCCCGGTGGTGTTAACTTTAAATGTGCATCACCCCGGTGGTATTAACTCTAAATGCGCATCACCCCGCTGGTATTAACTTTAAATGTCTATCACCCCGGTGGTGTGAACTTTAAATGTGCATCACCCCGGTGGTGTTAACTTTAAATGTGCATCACCCCGGTGGTATTAACTTTAAATGTGCATCACCCCGGTGGTATTAACTTTAAATGTGCATCACCCCGGTGGTATTAACTTTACTTGTGCATCACCCCGGTGGTATTAACTTTACATGTGCATCACCCCGGTGGTATTAACTTTAAATGTTCATCACCCCGGTGGTATTAACTTTAAATGTGCATCACCCCGGTCGCCTTAACTTTAAATGTGCATCACCCCGGTCGTCTTAACTTTAAATGTGCATCACTCCGGTCGTCTTAACTTTAAATGTGCATCACTCCGGTCGTCTTAACTTTAAATGTGCATCAACCCGGTCGCCTTAACTTTAAATGTGCATCACTCCGGTCGTCTTAACTTTAAATGTGCATCACTCCGGTCGTCTTAACTTTAAATGTGCATTACTCCGGTCGTCTTAACTTTAAATGTGCATCACTCCGGTCGCCTTAACTTCCCAAGACATATCCTGGTAGCCATATTAGGCTGGTCGACCTGCCAGCCCTGATCAATTTAGAAAATCCTCCAGGATGTTGGTTCTAATGGGCAAGTGAGCGTCTAGCCAGCTACCATGACTCATTGCCGGAAACAACAACAACAACAACAACGACGACGACGACAACGACGACGACGACGACGACGACGACGACAACAACATGCTGAGCGTGGATGTCTTGCTTTTAGCTAGCGTACATCAGCGTGCATAGGTAACTCCCCAAATCGAGATTTGACATAGTCCGAGAATTCCGGAAAACGATAAAGCTGTTGTGGTCTATTGAAATAAATTAAGTATATATAATGTATGTAACATAAGTTACTGCCTGCTCCATAGTGAAGGTGTTACAGACGCAGTTCGTAATCCCGCATATCCGCATTCGAAACACTGCTTCCTGGCGATTTGGCCTTGCGTTGTTTTTTTACGAAATGGTACGGGTGGCTGTCATTCAGAAAGAAATGACAAACAACTGTACGTAAACTTACCAAGCGATTACAACAGCTAAAAAATGGTGGTGTTGACTGCGACGTCCTGTAATGGATATGCAACTAACTTTTTTAAACATAAGTTACTATAATCTCCAACTAGTATCCATGGCCTGTCTTTGAGGTCTCTCATTATTATTTGGCTTCAGAGAGAGAAGAAATGCGGTAACAAAACGTATTCTTGTACGGGGTATTATTCATTGCCTTCTTCTCTTAGTCCAAGCAATGTGGCATGTGGTCAACATATCTGTCAAAAGCCTTCTGAATTATGTACTGTCAACCTATTCTGATTCCGATGTTCCTTCAAACCATGATGTGAAACTGTCCTTTATCTGCCCTCTTGTTGTTACATCAGCTCTTTCACCCTCCGACATTCCCGTTGCCACGACATACTATTGCTTTCCCTATCTCATGATGCGACTAGTGAATGTGAATTACCATATTCGATACGAGTCACCATTTCACTTTGTGAGTTAACGTTTTTCAACATGGCTTCATTACGATCTTTATCTGTCCACGGTGTACTCATCATTCTTCTATACAATCAAATCTCTGCTGCTTCTACATAATCCCTCACTAATTCGCTGATTACCATGGTTGTCTTCTGTACACGAGGATTAGCTCGAAATCCTTGCTTTATCTGTTTAAAATTGCCCACTTTATTTTCCATTTTAATTGCTGCTACTAGATCCAGTAATTATGTTTTTATCATCCTGAGATCTTCTTTGAAATAATATCCTCCAACATTTTGATCATTTCATCATGTTTCACTTTGTCAAATGCTTTGGTGTAATCTATAAAGCATGTCTGTATGTATTTAAGTTGATCTCTTCATTAGTGTTCGTATCGTAATGTGTATATTGAAAGATGGCGTTGTGGACGCTTACCCGTGTTCGAGACACAGCGGTGACCAATCTGGCAGCAGACCGTGTCTCACTAGTTTTTAATGGAAGCTGGTCGTTCAGAAAGCAATGGTAAACTACTGAACGTAAAACTTGCCAAGACAGTAAAATGCTGGTGTTTACTGCAACGTCCTGTAAAGGATATGCAACTTTAAAAAAAAATAACAACACAGATTTCAGCACATCGCTATCTGTATATTCACTATTGTACATTTGTGTAATGGTTTAGTTAATATTTACATTTTGAAGTCTCCCCGGACTTCTATTTCTATTACTGTTTTTCCATTGATAGTTTCAGCGACATCAGTGACCATAGGTGAGCCTTCTACATTACTTTCATTGGTCAATTCTATTCTTTCTTTGCCATATTTAGTATTTAGTCCATCTCTTTATCATATCTGTTCCCGTTAATATCATTATTATTTTTGTTTACAAACTTCCTGTACGTAATCAAATGTTTCTTACTGTCACATCGCCGAATTTTAGTATCTTTAGTGGACTTTCGTTCAGTTTTGTACCTTTGTTTAATCAGTTTTCCTGTTCCTTAACGCATTTATCTCTTGTTTCTTTATGTTTTGTATCATAATCTTCTGTAATTTCAGTGTGTTTTCTTCTGTCCATCAACTTTAAGATTTAATTCAATCTTAAATTTCTTCTTAGTTTTTATATGTGTGTCTTATTTTTTGTAATATCTCTTAGCTTGTTTGATAGATGATTATAATTATCTAATTATATTGGTACTGATTACTGATGGTTATCTTAAGGTGTCATGTGCACTTTAGCATTTGTATTTTAGTTATCATATTGTATCTGTTTATATGCACTTAAGCCATCTTTGTTTAGCCTAATTCATATATAAACTATAATCACGTGTGAAATACACAAATAACCATAAATAGTGTAGCCATTTCCTTTTCAAACAGTATTCTTACTCATTTCACGTGTTTATTGAACTGTTTATGATATAGTGTGCAATAATGTTGCAACCTATGTGAATGGCGAGTGTCTGTCAATACTAGTCTCTCTCTCTCTCTCTCTCTCTCTCTCTCTCTCTCTCTCTCTCTCTGTGCGCATGCGCGTGCTTGTGCGCGCGCGTGTGTGTGTGTGTGTGTGTCCATCAAGAATGATGACGACCATTCATTTCATCCAGTGGGGGTTGAAAGTATGGAGCCGTGAGTTATAAGATGGCTGATAAGGCCTAGTTTGGCTCGAAATGTTCTTTGACAATGTGGACAAAGAATGCTTGCCGTTTCTGGAGGAGGATTTTCTTCAGTGGTTTTTCTGTTCTGTCTTTTTTTCACAGCTCTTGCAGTCCTGGTTGCCTCACACATTACTGCATCCTTGCGTAATGATTCGTGGAGTGCATCATTACTAGTCTATGTACATGCCTAGTGTTTATTAATGTTATTATGTATATAAATAATTAGTCTAAGTATACATATGTAGTCCTTTTTCTTCTTCCACCTCCTTTTTACCGCCGCTTCCTCCCCCCTCCGCTCTCCTCCTTTTTTTTGATGATGCTGCTGCTTTTCTTTCCTTCTCGAGCATAGGCCCTCAAGCAACTCACGCCAAACCCCCCCCCCCCCCCATTCCTCCTGTTTCCTGCATCTGTTTCCATGCCGTCTCCATATTGTTTATCCCTGGTTGTAAGTGTCTTCTTCGGTTGTTTTTTGTGGTCTTGACCTATTTCCTCTACCCTGTGGGTTTCCGAGAAAAGACATTCATTAAAAAATTTAACAGGTTTCCTCAATGAGTGTTTATTCCAGCACCAGCGTCTTGTTGTCACTTCCTGGTTTACTGAAATCTGTCGGTCTCGCCATGAACTATACACTGGAGATTCTGTCATACCATTTGTTGCCTTCTATTAATGAATGTTTATGTCGTCCTCCAAGTTGCCGGGCCACACAGGAGTACTGATTTAATGTTAGAGTTAAATAATATATGTGTGGTGCTGGATTTAATTTATTTTGACTTTCATAAATTGTCCAGTTCTATGAAAGCTTCTTCTGCTTTGTTTAATTATTATTTTAATTTCTCTGTCTGTCCCCACAACATTGTTCACATTGCTACCCACATGTGTCAGATTCCACCTATTTAAAAGGGAAATGAGGTTATCATTAGCTCGATTTATTTTCAATATCATTGTCTGTCTCAAATTAATTTTTGGACGGTCTTGTTGCGACTTCTCATCAAGTGTGTGTGTCTTACATTTCTTGCGTGAACTAAGAGGACATGTCAACAGCGAAGTCCTGATAATCAAACTGCTTATTAAGATTCCACTGACATTCATTACGTCGGTACTTATTGCTGTGATATATTAATCCCGTATATAGTCAGTGGGATTAATACAGGCCATAAAGCCAATCTTGCCGCACTCCTGCGCATATTTCAACCACACCCGTTGTTCACGTCTTCACATGTTCATTTTATTACATTAATGATCTTCTGTGGAATCTCTTAGTGTCTCATACATTACCAAAGAGATCGAATATCAACGCTGGCCAGTGCCTTTTATTGCCCACAAATCCAATATCATGTGGCATTATTATTTTAAAGCTATTCTCTATTTTTATGCCTAATGTTATCTGATCGGTGCAGGATCTGTTAGGTCGGTCGCTTGCCTGTTCATCCTGTAATTGATTGTTAATGACATCCCTTAAACATCACGGATGATCCTACTTAATATTTTATCAGGAACAGAGGACACCAATACTTCTTTATTTTGTTCACACTCCTGCAGATCTCCTACCTTTGCAAGCATGACCAGATATCTTTCTCTTAAATTAGTGTCATGGGGTTAAATGCCAGGAGGTAAAAGTACAACTAAAATAGAATCAGTTAAGATTACAAATGTCTAGAAGACACTGAGGTAAAACAACAGCTAAAAAAGACCTCGCAAGTAGGGTTAACAATTGTCTGGGCAAGAAAGAAAGAAAGAAAGAAACGTGAACGCCCCATTACGTCACTAATTAACAGTGGCATTCTTTTTTTTTTTTTTTCCCGCGTTTCCATCCTGTTTCAGGATATTGCGGTCAACACCAGCATCTTTCAGCTGTATGTTGATTCCTAGGCTAGATTACGCTCATCAGCACGCCACGACTTTCTGAGCGACCGGCTCCATACTCTCATAAGTCACTTTTGCGATTCGAACCCCTGCTAATTCTCGTCGCGTCACGTGACGAGAGTATTCGGGGTTAGCGGAGAAAGCTGCTAACTCCTCGGCCACGGAGCTGGTAACAGTGGCATTCAAGATGGAGTAATTTCACTGAATGGAACAGCTAAACTGGAAACTTTGCGATCTATTATTAGCAACCAAGCTGACAACAGGTGAGCATGGGAGGAACAGAAGGTACTGGAAGCGTACACCTTAAAGTCTGCAACGGGCTGGCAAGAGATAAAAGAGAGGGACTAAGTGGCTTGAGGGACAATCTATGCCAGTGTTTCCCAACGTGGGGCCCACGCCCCACAGGGGGGGGGGGGCAATTTGACTGTTAAGGGGGGCAATTCGAAAATGGAAGAAATCGGCTGAATATAACAACACGAGGAGACTTGAGACTGAAGTTAACTAAATTGGAACCTGACATAAGATCTCTTTGCAGCAAGCATCAAGCGCAAGGATCTCACTAAATTTAAATAATAAATAATTACTAATAATTAAAATAATATAGAAAAATCTTTCATTAAAATTATTTTGTACTTGAATTTCAGTTCTCCATTATATGTTTTGAAAATTTACTTACTGTGTTTGCTCAATAATTACCTAGTGATTTCTTCCTAAAACCTATCATTCAAGTTTCTTTAGTGAACATTTCAATTTTTGAATATTAAAAATAATGTATATGTTGAGGGGGGAGGGGGCATGGGGCGGGGGAGGGGGGCAATATGAATTTTAGAAAGGCTTAAGTGGGGCATGGTACAAAAAAGGTTGGGAAACACTGATCTATGCGAATCCTTCATCACTTGCTGCTGGCAGCTATGCCCGACTGACTAGACAAAGTCATAATATTCATTCATTCATTCATTCATTCATTCATTCATTCATTCATTCATTCATTCATTCATTCATTCATTCATTCATTCAGTATCATGTTCTTTCAGAACCTCGCTCCCATAACAACCTTTCGGAAAACTTCTCTATCACAAGCAAGATGCCCCACGTTCGATACACACATCTGGAGATCATCTGACACATTCTGCACCCATCTCCTCTTTGGCCTTCCTCTTCCTCTCTTCCCAGGCATATACCCCTCCAATATTGTTCTCTCCAAACTTTCATGACGTTTCAAGTGACCAAAATATATCAATTTTCTTTATTTTATCGTGTTTAATAGCTAACCCTCTTCAATATTCAGTTCTTGAAGTATGGATGCATTTGTCATAATATAACAACGAGAGTTAATAATATGTAGTAATCTGTAATTGTGTGTATTATTTATCCAGTATTAATGGGGTCGATATCGGCTAAGTTTGATATGATGACGTGTTTGGGAAAGGCCACGCACAGAATGTAGTAGGTCAGTGGCTTTATTATATTAACTATCTTAAATTGAGACCGCCTTTAATCATTATGGAATATAGACAAATAAGAATACGACGCAGCTGAATACAAAACAAAGACTATTTGGTAAGGGACATAATATAATTAATGTATGTGTCGCTGTCTAGTTTACTTGCAGACTCCGAGAAACCAACAGATCTATTTCAGGGAAAAGATGTCAGGGGTTTCTGGAAATGAGGGTGCTTTAAAGGGCTAAGGTTGACCAATAGTCTTATACACGTGTTGATAAGCGACACTGTTCCACAGGCTTCAGCATTACTGACATTGATCTTGATTTACCTTTGTTTATGTTGGTTTCCTGTATACTCGCGGGTTGTTATGTTACTAATTATGTTGGTACTGATTACTGATTGTTATCTTAAGGTGTCATGTGCACTCATGGGTTTAGTATAATACTAGTGTTTGAGTTGAATATATGTTGGTAATTTAAATGTGTTGTATACTATTGTGGGGAGGAAACATGAAGAAGGTATGCCGTTGCCCTATTAATGGTAGAAATAAACATAGATGAGGTTACACAAAGGTTAGTTCTTGTGGAAATAAGCACAGACAGCGGCAGACTAAGAGAAATAATGCTGGACGGATTGAGACGGTGGCATGGAGAAATGTCATCAACAGAGTTGATCCAGAACACCAAAGACCGAGATCTGTGGAGAGCCATGAACGCCTACGCCAGCCGGCACGGCACTTGATGATGATGATCTATTTTTTAAAGTCATGTATATTTCTTTCTATTCCACCTACTTTAGAAAGAAAGAAAGGAAAGAAGAAAGAAAGAAAGAAAGAAAAGAAAGAAAAGAAAGAAAGAAAGAAAGAAAGAAAGACAGAAAGACAGAAAGACAGAAAGACAGAAAGACAGAAAGAAATGAAGCAATAAGTAATGATGTTTGCCAGAACAGGTGGAGTTAAAGAAAATAGTGTGCAGAGAGACTAGACAAGATAAATGTTAACATGTTAATGTGGGTGGATGACGTAGCTTCTGGAACCGGTCATAAAGCACGATGACAGATATACAGTTGATCTTTGCCAGACACATCATTCACACTGGCGTGGATGGCCTTCTTGGTTTCGTTGTGTGTTAGTTCGTTTCTTTCTTTCTTTCTTTCTTTCTTTCTTTCTTTCTTTCTTTCTTTCTTTCTTTCTTTCTTTCTTTCTTCTTTCTTTCTTTCTTTCTTTCTTTCTTCTACTCAGTCTTATTTTTCTTATTGTACAACCATCGTTGAATTGCTTGAACAGCCAGTCTGATTTCCATATGGTCTGTTCTGGCACAGCTTAATGCAATTATAAGAAATCACAACTTGGTCTTAAAGCATTCGTGGCACAGACCTGACTGGCATAAATATCTGGCCAGCTCCACTCCGACACCAAATTGATTTGAGACAAATTTATACTGCGCAAATAATATGAGCAGCGCAATTTAAATATCAACTTGGTTCTAGAGGAAACAGCGTTATAAAAACTGTTTGTATTATCAAATCACTGCAAACTGAGGCTCTCAGTTGGTTGTCGACTGCAAACTCTCGGTTAGGATGTGACAAATGCAAATTGCAGCAGTTGTTATGTAAACTTTGTGAAGTCGACTGCAAACTCTCGGTTAGGATGTGACAAATGCAGATTGCAGCAGTTGTTATGTAAACTTTGTGAAGACAATTTCTTAACTGAGTTAAGATTGCATGAAGGAAACAAGCACACGCTGATGTTAAATATAAATGAGTCAGCTCTGCGACTTTCAATCTGATAAACAAAAGTGTGATGTGTTTTCCCGGCTTCATATTTACGCCAACTGACTAATTATAATAGATGATGGATAACACTAGCCTTGCAAAGACCTCACCCCAACTTATGCATGCTTACAGATGTCCGCACTGACTACACAAAGAGTGCTCACAGAGTGAGGCATGTCGGCAACTTATGCATGCTTACAGATGTCCACATTGACTACACAAAGAGTACTCACAGAGTGAGGCATGTCGGCAACTTATGCATGCTTACAGATGTCCACACTGACTACACAAAGAGTACTCACAGAGTGAGGCATGTCGGCAACTTATGAATGCTTACAGATGTCCAAATTGACTACACAAAGAGTGCTCACAGAGTGAGGCATGTCGGCAACTTATGAATGCTTACATATGTCCAAATTGACTACACAAAGAGTGCTCACAGAGTGAGACATGTAGGCAACTTAGGCATGCTTACAGATGTCCAAATTGTCTACACAAAGAGTGCTCACAGAGTGAGGCATGTAGGCAACTTAGGCATGCGTACAGATGTCCACATTGTGAAGACAGATCTTAGATGTGTACAGAATATATACTGGAAACCATATGGTGCAATAACATGTGATTATGAAATGCATCGATCTAAACAAATCAATACATTGACAGGGATTTATAATGTCTCCATGTCTTTTTGTTCCCCTCTATTTTGAAATTATTATGACACATTTTAAAGGCATGAGAGCAATTGCTATGCAGGAAATGGCAATAACTAAATACGATATGCAGATCATACCATATCCACTGTAGACCATGACAGACAAATTAGACATTTTGTGGAGTTTATGTTAGAAGACAGTGAGAAAGAAAGTCTAGCATATCATTCTAAAGAAACGGAAAGTAGAATGACTTCTTAGAAGAAACACAATTTAACAATTGTGTGTATATGTATACAGGTAGAGTGACAAACTGGCGATTTGTTTCATCATGCTATCAATTGCTGGAAGACAAGGGTGCTGTCATCATGCTATCAATTGCTGGAAGACAAGGGTGCTGTCATCATCATCATTATCCTCACCATGTGCCATGATGGTAAGCGGGGGGGGGGGATCATGTTTCACCATCTCACACGATCATCAGAGTCGTGGATCAGCTCTGTGTTCTTGTCCAGACCAGGTCATGTGGTCAAGCCATCCATCTATTTATTTCTCTGGCTTCAACTTGTTCTTTTTCCATAACTCTTGCCAGTTGTCACCATGTTCTCCAATTTATTTCTTCTTATAACGTGCCCAAAGAATTATAAATGTCTACGTCTAATGTCTCTAATCAGTTTGTTGTTTTCATGTACCTCTTGTAGAACTTGCTCATTGTTCTGTCTGTACATGGCATTCTTTGCATTTTCCTCAGAAATCACATGTTTACAGCCAATAGATGTTATTCAGCTGGTCTGTTCATCGTCGATGTTTCATATCCATACAAAGGTACAGGTTCTATGTAGCGCTTTAACACGTTATTTCTCGTTGCAATTGACATCATTTTATTAAACAGTATGTTTTACATCTTGCAAAAGGCTACATTTGCCATAGCGATTCTTATTGTAATCTCTTCAAGGCACCTCCAATCAGATGCTATGACTGTTCCCATTCACTTGTTTAAGAATATTTCCATGTATCCGTATATTAAATTGCGGTATTTCTCTCCTCTTAGAGAAGGCCATAATCTCTGTCTTCTTAAAATTTAATTCTAACCCTAGTTGTTCACTGTGTACAATAACCATATCTACTAAATGTTGCAGATCCTGTTCATTGTTTGCAGTCAATACTGTACCATCCGCATGTCTAACTATATTGATGTTATGTCCCCTAATGGTGATTCCTCTGATACCTTTTAAATTTGTAAACATATTTTCACTATATAGGGAAAAAAAGATCATGAGACATTAAACATTTCTGTCGCACACCTCTCTTAATAGGCTGATATTGACCTAGGTCATTACCAATCTTTATGGCAGCTTCTTATTTCAAACTGGGTTTTTGTTATAAGTCTAAGGTCTTTGGAATCAATTTGTAGATCTGTAAGCATCTTCATACGGTGCTATACAGTTACAGTACTATACATTTGTATGCACGTCATTTAAGCAGACAAGCCAAGAAACAAATGATGGCACAACAGTGTAGTTTCTGAGGAAAAGAAGTTTCTGGAGGAGTTTCTGGACCAGGAGTTTCTGACTCCAGGTCCAATGAGAACTTACATACAGCAGGAACCAGTTGATACCAGGCGTACACAGTGTGATAAACTTTGACCACCCCAAATTAACCCAACACTAGATCAGAGAAAAGAGGAGGGGGGGGGGGAGGCGGGGACTAGTTCCTACTTCAGGAATTTAGGTTTCTTCCGACCTACTTCTGGAATATTGCATTGGTAGGATTGTACATATCTATGTGAATCTTACACAGTGAATTCTTGGTGGCAACTAACTAACTAACCAACCAGCCAACCAACCCAGACCAGAAAGAGGGAAGAGAGAGAAAGAGACGAACCACACGTGAGATGGAAGATGACTACGCCATGAGCAGAGTATGGGAAGCCTTCAGAGAAGCTACACGGGCAGAACTGAAGTGGATCCATCAGACAATGGACCGAGGCTTATCCTAATCTCCCAATCACAAGGTTACATTTCTCTACGGAACACACAACACCAATTTCAGGAACTGACATTGAAATGTTGATTTATCATCTCCACACTTATAATGTACAACATTTAAATGTTTACAATGTTTCCACACTTGTTGACATGGTATTCATTGATGTTTAATTATTGATGGGCCTATATGCCATTTTCTATTTTATCCTGTGTAAACCACAACAGAAAATGTATGTAATAGGCCAGAAGATACAGGCCCAGTCAATAAATGATGAATCTTAACTGACCTTATGTTGATTTGTCAGTCCAACCTATCTGTTGATTCTCCATCTTATGTGTGTAAACTATGTTGTTAAGGTCTACTGGAAGTTGTTAGATGTTTAATTGTCAAAACCAAATTCACTCTTGATGAAGTACTAAATTAGGGAAGAGAAGACTCTAGGTCTATCAACTGCTCAACATCCATGCTTTCTTAACATAAATCAGGCTGAGAGAATTCTCCAGACTTTCCTCAGAATTGATAAACAAAGGGGGCTCAAGATCTAAAAGAATCCTTGGAGAAGGGGCACAATCCCAGTTGGTATTTACTATTCTCACCAGGGCCATAATCTATATCTCCTAGACAAAATTAATAATACGAGGCCTGCAGATAACTCGAGGGTCATATTCTGGGGTTATTGAAGATAGAAGAGGATGGGGCCCAACTTCTTTGGTTACAAATGGGGCATGCACTACAGTGATCTCCCAGTCTCTTCAGAATATATGACACATTGGGAAGGCTGCGTCCCGGATGGTTCCCAGGGAATAAAATGAGTTAAACAGTGCACATTGTGTGTAATTAAACAATTACATAAAACATTGTGTCTAATTAAACAATTACATAAAACATTAACACAAATATCTTTAGATCAAGTATTGTCATTTTTGATAAACTTAATTAATTAACAACATGTAGGTTGTAAATCATTCATCACACATAGATAGAATCTCTGTTACCTGAATAGTGTGGTTTCAGGTTAATAAGATCACATATTGATTTAAATATAGTGTGTGAATCTACTATCCAAACACTACTTCTCTTCCAGAGAAGGTGTTCTTTTCCTGTGGAGTCTGAACTTAACAGCATTTCATCAACTCCCGGAAAATCTTATCCGGGGGGAAATCTCTGTCTAATTTCAGATTCTTTTCTTTTACTAGGGATTAATTCTGGTTACTTCAATGCCTGCTGTCTTTGGCTTTTCCAGCATTGACAGACAGACATAACATAAAGTGTTTAATATTGTGCATGCTTTGCTGTATATTTGCAGATCCGGGGACTGACAGGCTTACGCGGATCAGACCAACCTGCATTTATATAATTTTTAGGTAGGGCAAATAAAGCAATAAACTCTAGGCATGGCGGAAACTGCTAAGTTTCGGGCCCAAATAATGGAAACAGGTAGGGAATGCGGGTTAGATGGCCCTTCGCTAGCTAACTATGTTGCAGACGCATTCGACAGAAGAGAAAGGCTTCAAGCTGAACTGGCCCTCAAAGACAAACTACTTCAGGCTGAATTAGCTGAGATGGAAAAACAACTTCAGGCTGAATTAGCTGAGAAGGAGAAACGATTCCAGGCAGAATTGGAGGAGAAAGAGAAAAGACTACAGGCGGAAATGGAAGATAAGGAGAGAGAACGTCAACACCAACTGGAGGTGAAGAGAATGGAAACTGAATTGGAGATCCGAAGACTAGGGGGAGGGAGTGCCCCAACCTCATCAGGGTTGCCAGTGACAGAAACAAATTCGAATGTCTCCCACCTTAATTCCGGAGCTATGTCGTTTCCTCTGGAACCATTCAATGACCAGACTGACAACATCGAAGGATTTTTATCACGCTTCGAGGCAATGGCTGTCAGCTGCGGTCTGGAAGAAGGGTGATGGGCAACGAAGTTGTCGCAAGCATTAGGATCCACCGCGTACGACGTGTTCTCTCGACTCACACGTGAGGAACAGCAGAACTATGCGACACTCAAGACGGCCCTCTTGAGCCGATTTGAAGTGGACGGGGATTCTTATAAGCTTAGGTTCAAATCCGCAAGGAAGGAGCCGGGTGAAAGCTATGCGCAACTGGTTGACCGACTGAAGGCATACATCCAGCGATGGACTTGCTTAGGAGGGTTTGAAGAAAGTTTGGAGGGACTCCGTGAAATGATCATCATTGATCAGATAAAGGGGAAAATGTCGAATGCGATGAAAGCATTCCTAACCCAAAACGGGGCTGACCGCCTAGAAAACATCATCATCCTGGCAGAGAGATTCGAAAAATCTCATAAGGAGGTGGGAGGTAAGGGACGTTCGAACAACACCCCCTCTCAAAACAAATCTTCAAAGCCAAAAGAGGGTGAAAACACTTTAGCCACCAAGAAAAACGGGAAATCCCAGAAAAACACTCAAAACACAGCCCAAACAGCGCCGAAGGAGAATAAACCATTCTGCACCCATTGCAAAATTAGAGGTCACACATTTCAGAATTGCAGGAAAAAGCCACCTCCACACACAGCGGCCTGTTTGGCCAACCGAAAAGAGAAAAGAGTGAGCACTGGTGAAACGTCCAAACAGACACCTCATCAAGACACATCATCTCGTATTCCAGTTGTAGAATCCATCTTGCTAAATGGATTCAAAACGACCTGTCTATATGATACTGGGTTATCGTATGACTGTGTTGTTTCATCATCCTTATTTCAGAATGATCAGGTGACAGAGGAAATAGTGGAATTACAGGGACCACTGAAGAGTTCAACACATATGTCTCTTTCAGTGGCAAAAGTGAACATAGCCTCGCGATATGTCACTGGGACAATCAAGGCAGCAGTCTTGGACGATCCAATATATCCCGTAATCCTCGGCTGTAGATTTATCGTTCTAGGAGAACCTGTTCAACCTGTGGCGATGGCGACCATGACCACTCGATCCCAGGCGAAAAAGACTTCAGAAACAACTACGCCAATCCCTCGAACGGAGGAACTGAAGAGGGCACAAGAAGCCGACAGCACATTGGATCCCTGCTTCAGAAAACTGCCAAAATCACATTTACCTCTACGTAAAGGTGATCTGTTCATGAAGTCAGCACTTCTTTACAGAAAAGCAGGATGAGCTGGACAAGAGTTTAACCAACTTGTTGTACCAACTCCATACAGGACTCAGATCTTGGAAATGGGTCATAGTCTACCATTCAGTGGGCGTATGGGTATCAACGCTACTACACAGCGGATTGCGACTCACTACTTTTGGCCAGGGATGAACTCAGACATACAACGGTTTGTAAAATCATGCCCACAGTGTCAGAAAGTATCACCAAAACACCGGACACCACCGGCAATGTTGGGTGAATCGCCCATAACTGGAATTCCATTTGAGAAAGTGGCTGTAGACATAGTCGGACCTCTCTCAGCAACGAAGAGGCGAAACCGATTCATATTAACGCTTGTGGACACAACAACCATGTGGGCCGAAGCGGTTCCTATGCCCAGCTGTGACTCCAAACACGTCGCTGATGCATTATTAGGAATATTCACACGTCTAGGATTCCCACAAAGGATCTTGACGGACAACGATTCACAGTTTCGTGGTAAGCTCATGGAAGAGACCTTCCGCCTTTTTCATGCACGCCATATCTTCAGTTCACCATATCACCCTCAGTCAAATGGACCTGTGGAAAGGTGGAACGGGACATTGATTAGTATCCTGAGCAAAATTGCCCAGGAGAAGACAGAGGATTGGGACTTGTATTTACCCGCAGCTTTATTCGCTTACAGGGAGGTACCCCATCACTCAACAGGTTTTGCTCCAGCCACACTGTTGTTTGGACGACCGATCAAAGGACCACTTGTGGCGTTACTTCGAACCTGGACCGATAATACTACAGATGATACAGTCGTGACTGCATCTACATATGTTGCCGAGTTGAAAAATCGTTTACAACACAGTTGGAAACAAGCGAATATCAATCTACGTCACGCCAGGCGAAGAATTGCTCGTAACTTCAACCGCAAGGCAAAAGATAGAGAGTTAGAGGTAGGAGAGAAGGTGATGTTGCTGCTTCCAACCAGTCAGAATAAGCTGCAAATAGGATGGAGAGGACCTTATGTAGTGACGGAGAAGATCTCACGTACCAACTACAGAATTTCAGTCAAAGGTAAGATGAAAGTATTTCACATAAACCTCTTGAAGAAATATCATGAAAGACCCTCAACCACCGAACCTGCACATCTGATGGCCATGAGTGTGGCTACTGAAGTCGAAGAAGGATCAACAATGGGAGTCGAGTACCCACTACAAGCCAAAGAGACCTGTAAGGATGTGGAAATCAATCCCAACTTAACAAAGGATCAGCAAAAGCAGATTAGGGAACATATGGCAAACTATGCAGAAGTACTTACTGATAAGCCAGGAAAGACTGATTTGGAGGAATTTGACATGAAGTTAAATGACACAGTACCTGTGCGAGTCACGACTTACCCAGTTCCTTATGCAAAGCAAAAGACTTTAGAGGAAGAAATACAACAGCTGCTCACCGCAGGAATAATCTCACCATCTGAATCACCTTACAGTGCCAGCGTCGTTTTATTGAGAAAGCCAAGTGGAGAACATAGATTGTGCATCGATTATTGACAGCTCAATGCTATTACTGAATTTCAAGCAGAACCTCTGCCTGATCAGAATAAACTCTTCACAGCACTCAACCGAGCTAAGTACTTTACTAGGATTGATCTCAGTAAGGGATATTATCAGATTCCCGTAAAACCGGAAGTTAGACCATGGTTAGCGTTCAGCACGCCTGGAGGACACTATGAGGTCAACGTTCTTCCATTCGGATTAAGTAATGCTCCCAGCGTTTTTACACGTATGATGAGAAAATTACTTGACCCACTAAAGCATCCAGACATCAGTCGCTTCATGGATGACATCCTGATCGCAACTGAAACATTTGAAGAGCATGTAGAAACACTGCATCTTTTGTTCAGGCGCCTCAGAGAAACTGGATTGACGGCTAGACCAAAGAAGTGTCAAATAGGATTCCAAGAATTGGACTTTCTAGGGCATAAGATATCTCATGGACTGATAACTCCACAAGAGGGAAATGTGGACAAACTCCAGAGAGCACCTCGTCCAAAAACAAAGAAGTATGTAAAATCATTTGTATCCTTATGTGGATTCTATCAAAGATACATCAAGGACTTCAACACTCTGTCAGCACCTTTAACGGATCTTACCAAAAAGGGGAAACCAGAGAAAGTCAATTGGTCAGCTGACTGTGAGAGAGCTTTCACAGCCCTAAAGCAGACATTAACTGCTCATCCAGTCTTACATCTACCAGACCTCGACCAACCATTCGTGCTACGCACCGATGCCAGTAACATAGGAATTGAAGCAACGTTGTTGCAGAGAAAGGGAGATTACCATCAGAGCTATTCCCTGTAGCCTACGCTAGCAGGAAATTAAATGCAACAGAGAGGAATTACAGTACTATCGAGAGAGAATGTCTTTCGCTCGTATGGAGTGTACAGAAGTTTCAGGCATACCTATATGGCAAACACTTCACAGTGCAATGTGACCATCAACCACTCATGTTTCTCGCAGCATCCAAGACTCTGAATGCCCGACTTATGAGGTGGTCGCTGCTTCTTCAACCCTACTCGTTCCAGGTTGAATACGTTCTTGGGAAAATGAATGTGGGAGCGGACTTCCTGAGTCGACACCCAGTGCCTGATGAACCAGGTCAATCAGATGCAGAAGAGAATACAGGGTAAGAAAACACGGGAGAAGTTTGATAGCTGAAAATGTTGGAAACATAGTTCCATACCGTAGAACAATCTGGGGTTGGGCCATGTGGCATAACCGCTAACCACCATTATTCAGTTACCAAGAATGCACGCCAAAGAGAGGGGAAAATATATAACAATTGACTGCACAAACTCAAACCGAAACCAAAACTGAAAACGTACGCAAAATCAAAACTGAAAATGAAAGATTGACAGATGACGTCAATTCTTGGAAATATTTCATCAGCCAAAGCTCAGGAGATCATTGGATAGAAACAGACACGTGACAACGCCTCCGCTAGAACGCCTGCTTAGAATATGTTAATCGCGCACTTCCACTGCCAACAGCTTGACGAGCAGATGCAATAGTTGATGTGACCGAATTTTCAAACAAGAACGGCAGAATGTCTGAATCCGAGGTAAGCTTGTGACTCCTTAGATTAAACTGATGACCAGATGTATCAAGTATCAAGTAATGGTATCCAGTGTTTGTAACGTCAATTGAAATGTATTATTGTAAATTAAAACCTCTGAAGTGAAAAATGCTCGACTGTTAGATTCTGACGACGCGGGGCTGATTCCCGGGCAAACTGACAATCTAATACTCTCTTCGAAAAACTGCACCCTCTGATATTCTTAAAGATAGTTATTAACTTTAAGAAGTGCATAATAATACTACATTCTATTCTAGACAACTGTACGAAGTGTTGATTCTAAAGCAATCTTGTGCATTTCATCAGAAACACTGCTTGAATTGCTATCACTATCTACAGCTCATAAGACAGCTCGTGTACTAGAACAAGTGCCTTGTTTTAAAACAGACTTATCTATGCCTATTTACGATTTAGAGAACTGAGGGAGAAATCATATCTTCCCTTTCTCCTTCATATATTGAATAGATAGGGTTTGATGGAATAAATATTTATATTTATGTCAGATTTTACTTAGATAAGGGCACTTTTGAACTGCATTACATCAGAAAAGTTATGCTTCGCGGAACTCCATCACCAGAAGTTGACTTAACCCACTACCCAACACAACACTACACAACACAACACTCAACACCACAACAACAACAGGTAATGGGAGAGGAGTTATTATACAAAGAAGAAGGAAAAGTTGGTTAATTGGAAAAACACAGAGAACCATTTATACACACTACAAACCCAATTGAGTGATAGAAATGTTATAAATGTATGCCATTTATTCATATGCATTTTGACACCTCCTCACTCTTGTCACTGTCTTACTGTACAGGTCTCACTGACCCCAGGTCCAATGAGAACTTACATACAGCAGGAACCAGTTGATACCAGGCGTACACAGTGTGATAAACTCTGACCACCCCAAATTAACCCAACACTAGATCAGAGAAAAGAGGAGGGGGGGGGGGACTAGTTCCTACTTCAGGAATTTAGGTTTCTTCCGACCTACTTCTGGAATATTGCATTGGTAGGATTGTACATATCTATGTGAATCTTACACAGTGAATTCTTGGTGGCAACTAACTAACTAACCAACCAGCCAACCAACCCAGACCAGAAAGAGGGAAGAGAGAGAAAGAGACGAACCACACGTGAGATGGAAGATGACTACGCCATGCGCAGAATATGGGAAGCCTTCATAGAAGCTACACGGGCAGAACTGAAGTGGATCCATCAGACAATCGACCGAGGCTTATCCTAATCTCCCAATCACAAGGTTACATTTCTCTTCGGAACACACAACACCAATTTCAGGAACTGACATTGAAATGTTGATTTATCATCTCCACACTTATAATGTACAACATTTAAATGTTTACAATGTTTCCACACTTGTTGACATGGTATTCATTGATGTTTAATTATTGATGGGCCTATATGCCATTTTCTATTTTATCCTGTGTAAACCACAACAGAAAATGTATGTAACAGGCCAGAAGATACAGGACTACTCAATAAATGATGAATCTTAACTGACCTTATGTTGATTTGTCAGTCCAACCTATCTGTTGATTCTCCATCTTATGTGTGTAAACTATGTTGTTAAGGTCTACTGGAAGTTGTTAGATGTTTAATTGTCAAAACCAAATTCACTCATGATGAAGTACTAAATTGGGGAAGAGAAGACTCTGGTCTATCAACTGCTCAACATCCATGCTTTCTTAACATAAATCAGGCTGAGAAAATTCTCCAGACTTTCCTCAGAATTGATAAACAAAGGGGGCTCAAGAGCTAAAAGAATCCTTGGAGAAGGGGCAGAATCCCAGTTGGTATTTACTATTCTCACCAGGGCCATAATCTATATCTCCTAGACAAAATTAATAAGACGAGGCCTGCAGATAACTCGAGGGTCATATTCTGGGGTTATTGAAGATAGAAGAAGATGGCGCCCAACTTCTTTGGTTAGAAATGGGGCATGCACTACAGTGATCTCCCAGTCCCTTCAGAATATATGACATGCCTTCACGCTGCAGTATAAGAAGTCGGTCCCCGTGGTCACTGCTTTGCCCTCCGAAGGTTTTGAATTCAATTTAGAACCCCACCATTCGGTTCACAAGTGCAGTTTTCTCGGATACTTCTGGGGGTCGTCGCTGGAGATAAGGAGGTCGTGCTTTGTGCAATGCTTTCGGCAGGCATCCCTGTAGAAAGAGACCGAGCCATATGGGATAAAACCTAGTTCGATGAAGTGGATCCTCTGAGTGTCAGTATAAGTATTAGATGCAATATGGATCTAACATTATTGTGCGTGACCCGATATTCCCACTGATAAGCTACATAAGCTACACCAGTGACAGCTAAATCAACACCATCGCCTGCGTCAGTACAGAATTCTCTGCCTCTCAGCTTAGTAGCAAAGTAGTATGATACTGGGTGTGACGTGAAACATGGTCTTCAATGTGTGGACTACGCCTGGCCTTGCAGCCAGTAGGGTTAGGATCGGCTAGTCTCTCTCGGGAGGGGTGAAAAGTGAACATTTGCCGATGACCCGCAGACTACACAAGCCAGCCTTACCACCCCGTGGTGTAGCCACACAGAGACCGTAATAACATCTTATGATGAACAGAACACAGAAGAAGAACCAACGGCAAATTACACCGTTAAAGAACGCCTATTTGAGGACGAGAAATACTAATTGCTAAATCAGAAGCAGGACTACAGGTCGACAACAAAAGTCTCAACGAAGTATGTAAGAAATAACATGAAAATTAGCATCAGTAAATCAGAGGTAACGACTATAGCCAAAAGAAGAAAAAACTGCAAAGATTCACCTAAAAGAATATCCTCTGAAACAAGTAAAGAACTTCATGTACTTAGGTAATATAATATCATCAAATAGAAAATCAGAAGACGAGATTGAAAATAGCTTCAATAAGATAAACTCGTTGGACAAACGACACCAATAATATAGAACAAACACGTATCGGTAGATACTTAAAAAATGCAATCTACAACACAATCTTCCTACTAACGCCATGCTATCAATGCCAAACCCTGACAATGATAGTAAAAGAGAAGAGAAAAATTACAACAAAGGAAATGAGATTCCGTATAAGAATACTCAACGTATCAATATGAGAGAAAATCGTAGATGATGAAATCAGGACAGCAAATTAAATAGTTCAGTCACATAACTAGGCTACCAATTAACAGTATATCACACCAAGCAATGATGTACAGACCAAATGGAACCAAAAGTAATGCCCGACCATGTAAACGATGGACAGAGGCAATAACAGAGTCCATGGAAATCTCGATATATGAAGCCCAAAAACGGGCACTCTGCCGCTGTTTGTGTTTTAACTCGACACCGCAAGGTACAAGATGAACAAGATGAGGTAAGATTATGAAAGCCAAATCAAAGTATATATGTTTGGACGTCCAGTTTGTTGATTTTGTAAATTAAAATTGTAGTTTATTTTCTAAATCTCAAAATATGACATACTTTAAACGTCTATATGTGACAAAGAACTCAAAATGCTAAATTTAAAGGGCTGTATAGCAGCTTACAAATATAAATAGACATTGTATGAAAGTATTCTTCCATTTTTCCATATGATCAATTATTAATATATCAATTTCCAGTTCTTAGCCCATAATTTCCCCAATTATACTTTTCAATTAGGAATTGCATGGCATATGTTGAAAGCGCTTATGATTTAGATTATCTGTACGAATTCGATTGTATGTGTATTCCTAAGCACAAAACCCAAGCAATTTATTGAACTAGTAAATATGTCTCCGCCGATGTTCCATTGACTAAATATTCATGTCTGTGCAACGTCCATTAGCATGCATCATTTATACTTGTGGAATATATATTCAGCAGTACATCTCTCATTCGCTCAGAAACTGTTTTCAATGACGTATAGAAGTTGAAATATTAAACAAACAATTCAAAGGAGCATTTCAGAATTTGCCGAGAAGAGCCTTGATGGAAACATCCAAGCAAGTGTTGTATCTTCCTAGTTATGATTTATTACGTATCCTTATATGGTGATGACATGTGGTCAGCATTCGACATTTTGTGATGAAATTTACTACATTGGGACAAAAATGTTACCTGAATTGCCCTAAGTTTGTGTTTGTATGGGCATAACCGTGATAGATATGTTTCTGTGGAATACCCAAAATAGATAATACAGTAGTGCACCCGGGATATATTTATGTAGTATGTGTCAGGTCTTAGTCAGATATGACTGAGCAGTATGACAATAGATGATACTACCTGCTTTCTGTTAGCGCCGAATGTTGGGCGGCCCTCACCAAACACGACACACAACATTGTGCCAACGGCTTCGGGCGGAGGAGTGCAATTGGGAGGGTAAAAACCTTACCCTAGTGCGAGGAAATGCAACCTAAAGACTAAATGTCATGGCAGAGCAGATTAGGCCCTAAGCCTTGGTCGGCAATTTTTCTAGGATGGAAGCTCCGACAGGCTGACAGTTAGAGCACTGCTTTGCTGATCCGGCAGCTTCTGCAGCTTGTCTTGTTCTAGACGTATTGGTGTTACCTTTCCTCTGGAGTAAACTAGACAGGCCGAGAGAGAGAGAGAGAGAGAGAGAGAGAGAGAGAGAGAGAGAGAGAGAGAGAGAGAGAGAGAGAGAGAGAGATCATGCTGCATGGGCAACGCATAGTCTCTAAATTCAGCCCAGGCTTTGTGTTATGAAGAGGTATAACTCCATTTTACAAAGTATCGTTTGTCAAGATGGCAAGGTGCCAGTAATTCAGTAAGTTTACTCTAAACATTATGCTCTTGTAGCTTTCTCTAGACAGTGTGTGTATGCCTGTGTAGTGTAACTTTCATTTACAAGAAAAACAAACATGGCTCTGCAAACACTAAAGCTAAGAAAATCGTCATGGACTGAAACAGATAGAACATCACAAGTCGGAGAACTAAGGGCATGCTTGCTGTCCTGTGGCACCATCTGTGTTAACGAACGTGGACATTTAACAAAACAGTTGGAAGAACATATGCGTCTTTGAATATACGTTTTATATGGGAGTAATATCTTTAAATTAATGGAAATGAGAATACGCATATCTATCCAACAAGAGCTTGTTATTGAAGAAGGTTGATTATTAGGAGAATGACATATTTTCAACATGTAAAAAGACATGGATGTCTGGAAAAGATAATCATGGAGATAGGGGTAGCGAGTGCGTGGAGAAGAGAAAGCCCACGAAGCAGATGTGATAGATAATGTACACAAGACAAATCGTACGAGGTGCAAGAAAATCATCGTGAGATGAATGCATGAGGCCTTTCAGCGACACTGAGACTGAATGCATTAGCAATAGTGAACACCTGCTTAACATTTGCTCCGAACAAGGATTAATAAAAAACAAATGCATTTTTCCAACATCGTCGTAGTCATACAAAAACCTGGTATAAATGGAATAACATAGATCAAGCATCTCAAACTGACTTTATTCTACTTAGGAAAACCATCAATGGACGTCGAAGTCAATCCCATCATTGTGTTTTTATTTGTTGTTTGTGATCTCTTGGCAAGTTTACATTTAGTAGTTTGTCACTGCTTTCTGAACGACAGGCACCATTACCTAGAAACCAACGCAAGGCAGTCTGCCGCTAAATTGCCCGCAGCTGTGTTTCGAACGAGGTATGCGGGATTACGAACTGCATCTGTAACCCCTTTCGACACGGATTGGAAAATAGATTCTAGTCCACTCCCAAACACATACATTGATACTTATTATAAACCGTTTATAATAATTTTTTTAAATAATAATTCAACATATGCGAAATAAGACACAACACTGTAACAACAGACTTTATCAATAATATAAGGCTTCATTAAAATACGGTAGGAAGCGAATTCAGAATTCTAAACATAAAAAGCAACATAAGAACCTCCCTGATGAGTACTCAGGTATAGATAAGAAACAGACACTTTTCAAGGCTGCATGCTTGACAAAGTTGAAAATAAAAGTGGACATTAAAAAAAAAAAAATTAGGGCAGGACAAAAGATTAAGAACTGATTGCTGGAACAATGTAGTTAAAGATAACATATCCGGAAAGAAGATATCGTTAAAACAAACGGATTATATCTAAATCTGAACAAGATTATGTTACATATAAAATAGCACAACGAAATACTAAACGAACATTTAAAGCATATAAAGATGAATTCTGGAGAATGTATCGTGAGCAGATGGTAGCCCTCAGCAAAGAGAATTCTATAAACATGTCCACAATATGAGAAACAGAGATGCATGCAACAACCCAGCCACCATCATAAACAGCAAAAGAGGTAGCATCGTCATGTGGCATGCCTATAAGCGTGGGCAGTCATGTTTCGCCATCTCCCACGATCACCATGTTCATGGATCCCCTCTGTGTTCTTGTTTCGACTATACCACCTGGCCAAGCTATCCAGGTATTTACTTCGCTGCCTTCCCCTTGTTCTTTTCAGTCAATCCTGCCAATTGTCACCATATTCTCTAGTTTATTTCTTCTCGTAACATGTCATAAAATTTTGACTGTCTACGTCTAATATCTCTAATCAATTTACGGTTTTCATGAGTTTCTTGAAGGACTTGGTCATTGGTTTTTCTGTCTGTCTATGGTATTCATTGCATTTTTATCACGAACCACGTTTCCACAGCCATCATATGTTTTTCAGCTTGCTTCTCATTGTCCATGCTTCACATCCGTACAAAAGTAAAGGCTCTATGTAGCACTTCAACAGTCTTTTTCTAGTTGCAAATCGTATCTTATTATTGGTCGGTGTTTTTCCATCTTGCAAAAGGCAACTGTCACCAGTGCGATACTTTTTCTAATCTCTTCAAGGCATCTTCCATGAGGTGTATTTGTAATTTACGTCCCCAAGTAGCAGACGAGAAGTAATTGTTTAAGTTCAAGTGACCAGTGCATGGCGAGAAACCATTACCTTGTCATGAGCGTACCGGAAACGATCCTGTTTAATCAAGCCAAAAAGGTTTGCTCCGATAACACTCTAAAAGAGGAGCTGGACAGCCTTCATAAGACAATCTAATGGAAATCCAGCCGAATTCATCAAGCGTCACTACCAGCCACCTAAACTTAGCCCCACAGAATCATCGGTTCCCAAACTTCAAGTGTTTCTTCAGAAAGCATTTCGAGGAGACCACGTAATAAAAGGAATATACGATCGACTTAAAACAGCAATAAGCCAAACATTCTTTGCTGCTGAACCAGCGATCAGATATAAAGTCTCCAAGATACCTACTGCATCTGTAACAGAATCATAGGCTCCAATTCAAACCGCATTTATCAGTTCCAGTGTGAGAGTCAAGCAACTTACATAGGCAGAACGGAAAGACAGTTAGCGAATAAAGTAGCCGAACATATGCCAGTATGCGTGGAAAAGAGAGTTAATCAATCGTCAGGAATCCGTGTGCAGTCGAATGGCTATAAAAAGCCGTCGTCGTCTATTTCTCAACCTCTAATAAGATGCGGTCATAGCGCGAACAAAGAAAAAGAGTTTCCAATACTGTATTCGACGAAGAATAAATGATTGCTGAAATACAGTGAGGCGTTAGCAGGTAGGCGGTTCTAGTCGATTTTGAGGAAACAAAAAGAGTTCGTTGTAAATTTGAAATGACAGCGGGGATGATAGATGATCCAGAGCCGAACAATATCCGTGACTGTGTTTTAATTATTTTAGCTTCAATAGTATTCATTTATTCACATCAGGTGATATAGTATTCACCTGATAAGATGCAGTGAAATCTGCCAGGCAATACATCGTGCAACATATAGTTTGTGGCTTCTGGGTTTAAATATATTTAATACCCCACCGTCAGCGCTCTGGAAGTTGAAGCGACAGCACATTAATCTCCGGGGTTACTTTAACTTCTAAACCTGGACTATGAATAATACATGGCTTGACAGTTATATCCTAGTGCTAGTGATTGATCAGTGGACAAATTAATGGGGGGGGGGGGTCTCACAGAATAGTGAATACAAAATACCTGTGCGGTCTGCATCCTGCAGTTGGTGAACAGTGTCTTGACTCGGAGAGGATGCATGACGGCGATGTATCGCTCCACGGCGATCACTGTTAGCAGCAGCACCGAGACACACAGGCTGAAGTTTTCCGCGAAGTAGTACACCTTACACATTGTCTGCCAGAAAAATAAAATAGACTTTTAGTTTTCCTGATTGTTATTTGATATGTAACTATTCACTTATTAAGTTTCTTTTAGGGTAATGTCAATAGAAAGAAAATAATATAAGAGTCATATTTCGATATAGTAGAGAAGTATCGGAATTAATCTGACCTGCATCACGAGGTTTAGTATTAGCACCAGTAGCAATAACAGCAGCTGTGGTGGTGATGGTAGTAGTAGTAGTAGTAGTAGTAGTAGTAGTAGTAGTAGTAGTAGTAGTAGTAGTAGTAGTAGTAGTAGTAGTAGTAGTAGTAGTAGTCATCCTCGTAGTAGTAGTAGTAGTAGTAGTAGTAGTAGTAGTAGTAGTAGTAGTAGTAGTAGTAGTAGTAGTAGTAGTAGTAGTAGTAGTAGTAGTATAATATATGTTAATAATATAGGCACGACCAAAGTGAGAACTACAGAGGGGAAGATAAGCAGGTATATAAGAAAGTGACTTGGAGCACTAACATGCCTCACGACTGTCGCACTGTATTGCAAGCAGAGTCAGCTCGTCCTCCCATTCTCGTCCTCATGGAAGAGTTCAAAGCCGTAAAGACCAGACTCGCGATGATGCTGCGCGAGTCTCCAGATGTAACGGTTAGTGCCTCAGTTCCCGCCCTGAGAACGGGAAGGAAGTGGAAAGTCGTTAGCGCGGTCGAAGAAGCCCAGGCAACACTCCAGCTGAAGGAGGTCATGGGCCACACTCAGTCGGACAGAAAAGGGTTCGGCTTCCAAGACAAAGATCCGGTGTCATCCAAGGCCACGACCAAGGAACGCAGGGACCTGGTGGTTAAGGAGATCCGCAAGTAGAAGATTGACGAAAGAGTCTGGAAGGCTGCCCAACAAGAGCAGCAGGCCCAGTGGATGTCATAGGAAGAGGTAGTGCAGAGATCTCTTACCTGGAACGATGTATGGCGCATGGCACCACTGCGCTTAAGTTTCGCCGTCAGATCCCTCTACGATGTCTTGCCAGCAGCTGCCAGCGTGGTCAAGTGGGGGAAAGCCACCGACCCGTTCTGTCCCCTCTGTACGAAGGTTCAAAAGATTCAGACAGCGGAACAGGTACTGTCCGCATGTAAGGTCGCCCTGACTCAAGGCCGATTTACGTGGCGGCACAACAAAGTCCTTACTGAGATGGTGGCCATTGTGGATGTAGCCAGAATGAAGGCGAACAAAGATTAGACCAGGCCGAGGCCGATGGGTATTTCCTTCGTCCGAGCAGAGCACAAAGAAGGAAAAACTGAGGACTTGCCGCTTCCGACCATTTTCGATGGTGCGAGGGACTGGGAACTGACCGTGGATCTAAAGGGCCGTGGCAAATACCCTGAGGTGATCCGAAGGTTTGGCTTGTGACCTGACATCGTACTAAGCTCCCTGCCAGTCAAGCAGCTAACGCTGATTGAGCTGACCGTCCCGTATGAATATCGAGGAGCAACATACGTGTAAACTGAAAACAAAATAAAATGACACAAAGTAGTGCAGCTTTACATAACAGAATTACGACACAAACAGGACGTTGCGGCAATTAGTCTTCATCAGCAAACAAACACATTCACAAAACACAACATATAGACATGGAGATATATACGGAGGTATAAACTGAAGAAGTTCGAAGACATGGTCGCAAGTCTTAAGCTGGAAGAGTACGCGTCAGGCTATTCGCCGTTGAGGTAGGCGCCAGAGGCCTAGTCTCCCACTCCGTGTATGATGTGCTAAAACGAATGGGCATTAATGGACAAGCAAGAACTCGGGCCCAAAAAACAACCGTGTGAGGCGGCCGAAAAGGCCTCGTGCTTGCTATGGAACTGTCGGAACCTGAAGTGGGATGAGTCTCGAAACTAGTATGGTTAGAAGCGGTAACTGCAGAACTACTAACAATCTCTCATTCAAGACCACGAACTTGCAACGTCTCGTGTCAGTTCTTTAGCCTTTCCTCCCAGTGGGGGTGGCGAGTCTGAGTGCGATAAAACCATGCAAATATCGGCCGAAGTCCAACCTCCATAACATAGCGGTAATCGTCCGTAAGTCTCACTCAGCTGCAGAAACCAAGAGGTAGGTCCAGAAACGTAAAGGGAGAACCAGCTTCCTAGTAGAGTACAGCGCCGTGAAGGGGCACGAGAAAAGAACAAGGCAACGGAGACGAATGGAGGCGATAGAGGCCGTGGCTGGGGAAGAAGCTGGCTCCCTACGACCACACGTGCTAAGGGGCAAGCACAGGCTACACGTACTCTCCTCGCCGAGGGAGGGGAGGCTTGAGAATGGACATGGTAACAGTGAAGGGACAAGCACAACAACAGGGATAACGAATGTGACCGAACGTCTCCACGGCAGGGGAAAGACGCCCGGAGTCATGACCCGGACGGGCCCGCTCCTAGACAGTGTCAAGAGTGTAATGTTCCGAAACACTTAGAGAAGGGGGTACACTTCTCACGATCAGTACCCCCCCCCCCCCCCGCCGTGTTTGCTCCGCGGCGGAGATTTTATGACAAGTAGTAGTAGTAATATTAGTAGTAGTAGTAGTAGTAGTAGTAGTAGTAGTAGTAGTAGTAGTAGCAGCAGTAGTGATAGTGGTGGTAGTAGTAGCAGTAGTAGCAGCAGCAGTAGTATTAGATGTTTTTGTTGTTGTAATTGTAAGAGTAGTAGCTTTATTAGTGGTGGTAATAATAGTGGTAGTAGTGGTGGGGTGGCAGTAGCTTCAATAGTAGTAGTAGTAGTAGTAGTAGTAGTAGTAGTAGTAGTAGTAGTAGTAGTAGTAGTAGTAGTAGTAGTAGTAGTAGTAGTTGTAGTAGTAGTAGCAGTAGTAGTAGTAGTAGTAGTAGTAGTAGAGGTTGCAGCAGCAGGAGCAGTAATAGTAGTTGTAACAGTAGTAGTGGTGATAGTATCACCAGTAGTATTAATAGTAGTATCAGTTGTTGTAGTAATAATAGCATCAACATAAGTAGTAATAGTAGCATCATCTGCAGTAGTAACAGTAGCATCAACATAACTAGTAATGGTAGCATCTACAGAAGTAGTAATAGTAGCTTCAACAGAAGTAGTAATAGTAGCTTCAACAGATGAAGTAATAGTAGCTTCAACAGAATTAGTAACAGTAGCACCATTAGTAGTAGTAATAGTTGCGTCAGCAGTAGTAGTAATTGTAGTATCAACAGTGGTGGTAATAGTAGTATCAACAGCAGTGGTAATAGTAGCATAAACAGAAATAGTCATAATAGCATCAAAAGAAATGTTCTTTGTCCATCAATAATGATGATGGCCATTCATTTCATCCAGTGGGGTTGAAAGTATCGAGCCGTGAGTTCTAAGATGGCTAATAAGGCCTATTGTGACTCGAATGTTCTTTGACAATGTCTTCCCGAAGACGACCATATGGCCTGAGCCGCCAGTGTGCAGATCTGCGACTACGACTGCCAGCGTACCCACGCCTGCCGCTTCGCCGCTCGCCCATCGCCACAGGGCTTGAAGGTGATATATGAAGTTGGATGAAGAATGACTTCCGCGATGACTTGGTTTACAGTGAGGAAGAGTTGCGCAGTTCGTCGATCTCACTCTCTCGCCTTAGTCCATCTGAGTCCAGTGGCAAGACAAGTCAAGACGACTGGAGACGAATACAGTGGTGCAGTGGATGACCAGGGCGCTCTACGTGCCTTGCCGTGCTCATTACGTTCCACAACGCTTTGCAGGTAAACGCCGTCTTGCCTATTGAATCAACAATGATTTATTCCGCGCAGTTTGCCGAGTGCTGTCTTCACATGCTGGGTAGGCATACCCTAGTTCACCGATTAGTTTGACACCAAATCAGCTACCCAAGCCTGGTTTAGTCAGCCTGTCACAGCTGGTGCCCGTGGGGTGGCAGCTGTCGCGTGCTGACAGCTACTAGGAGTCACAGGCGTGAGCTGGATGTCAGACTTGGACCAGTGGGGATCAAAAGAAGTAGTAATAATAGCATCCACAGAAGTAGTAATAATAGCATCACCAGAAGTAGTAACAGTAGCACCAACACTAGCAGTAATAGTCGCATCAACAGTAGTAGCAATAGTAGCATCAACAGTTAGTTAGTCGAGGTTCCAACTGTACTAGCAGTAGTATTAGTAGCAGTTCGAGGTGTATTAACCAGTAAAGGACCCATTGTCATGTCTATATGTACAGTCAAGCTGAAAAACATCTGATGGCTGCAGAAATGTGGCTTCTGAGGAAAATGCAAAGAATATCATGGACAGACAGAAAAACCAATGACCAAGTACTACAGGAGACAAATGAACATCGTAAACTGATTAGAGAAATTAGACGTAGACAGTCAAAATTTTTTGGACATGTTATGAGAAGAAATGGATTGGAGAACTTAGTGACAACTGGCAAGATCGAAGGGAACAGACCAAGAGGAAGACCGAGAGGAAAATACCTGGATGGCTTGGCCACATGGCATGGACGAGACAGGAACACTGAGCTGATCCACGACACTGGTGATCGAGTGAAATGGCGAGTCATGACCGCCCACGCTTTCCGGCATGGCACATGATTGATTGATTGATATGTACCGGGTATATTGTGCTGGTACCGTATGTTTACATCAACCGACACTCGATGGGTAATGCACTCAACATCACGCCGACAGTAGCTGGCGTAGCATCGGCAAATTAAGATAATTACAACGCATTCACAGGGGAGTGGACCTACAGTATACACAAGGAGTAGGCAACCTGTTGTAATGTTGTGCCTAAGCAATGTTGTAAGATGTCTTGCGTCATCCATTTCTTACGTCCCGTCATCTTCATTTTAGAGATAATTGTTTGTGCAGCCTTGCTGAGTTCTTACAAATTTCCCGTTGGTCACTAACATCTCGAAATAGAATTTTTCAGATCGGACAATACATCACATTTGTTCATTACCGCTACGTTTAATCTAGCTTTTAACTTCTCACTCTTCAGTGTATGTAGATCAAATTGTGTGCTTCTAGGTGTATATTTGACTTTATTTAATTTTATATGTATATTGCTTATGATTAATCCATGGCCGCCGTAGCAGTCTGCATTTGCTATAGTTTTAGCTACTCTTAAGGCATTTCGAAATCTTCTATTGATGAGTATGTAATCAATCTGGTTTCGATATCAGATATGAAGTTTGCCGATTTCTGCTTCATGCAGGCCTCGAAATGCACACAACATGTGTACACATTCGTGTGTTTACTAATGAGAGCATATATAGTTTTTTCCATTTGAATATTTCTTTAAGTTCTCTCAGCTGGAAAATTGTTCCACGTAAAATGCCTAACACGAGTGCCGTATGTTTCTGATACCTGGTGTACACATATGAATCCGTCGTACTTGGTAAACAGTCTGCCAGTTATATACTTAGAATGAACAGCAGGCATTTCTGATCAATGTAGATCGAAGGAGACAGCCTCAAATCTGATAATAGAGACAGAGGCAACCATGTAATCACAAGATGAGCATCTGGCACTCAACTAACCCGAATGGTATGTGTGCGATTGCTGATCTATGCTTTTATCGACTACAAAGGACGGATATAGCATGAGGTGATAACATAATTAGAACCTTAAATATTCATTATTTCTACCGCGCAAAACAAACGGGGACAATGGGAGCGCTAATTTGCTGTCATGAAATCCCCTGTAGCAAGCATATTAACAATGTATTAGACTTATATTGCGTAGAACAATTAGTATCGTGTACATGGTTGTTAGAAATCAAAGAAATGACAAGCTAGGAACTATTATAGTGGGTACTGTGCGTGACAATATAATTAATTCATCATGTGTCATGCCGGTAAGCGTGGGCGACCATGTTTCGCCATCCTACACGATCACCAGAGTCGTGGATCAACTCTATATTCTTGTCCCAACCATGCCATGTGGTCAAGCCATCCAGATATTTACTTCTCTGCATCCATTTGTTTTCCCCCTCCCCCTCCTAAATCTTGCCAGTTTATCCCAACATCTTTTTACTGTCTACGTCTAATTGCTCTAATACTGGGGAGGGGGTGGATGTTAGGGTTTTCAAAGGGGGAATTAGGATTATTTCAAGCTCAAGATCGCGTTAAGACAAAAACCGAATATATGATATTGTCTTTCCTCCCATTCTTTACGGTTCTGTACTTCTCACCCTTTTGAAATTCGTTTTATAACGTAAGCAGACCCGCAAATCACAATTTATGTAGACTTCTAGACTTGTTCTAGTATGTGTTATTAAATTTAGCTTCCATCTTTACGTATACTGTGTATTGGAGGTGGGGTGGGGGGATTTATAGGGAGGAAATACGAAAGGGGGGAGGGGATGACATTCTGAACATATGGTGAAGGGGTGCATGGGTAAAAATAAAGGTTGAGAACCACTGCTCTAATCAGTTTGCGGCTATCATTTCCCTCATGTAGGCTTTGCTTATTTGTTTGTCTGCCTGTCCATGGTATTCTTTGTATTTTCTTCAGAAACCACATTTCCACTGGTGTTTTTCACATCCATACAAAAATACAGGTTTAATGTAGCATTCAAACACTCGTTTTCGCTTTGCAGTTATTAGCCAGTATGTTTTCTATTTTACAAATGGCTACCTTTGCCAGTACGATTCCTATTATAACCTCTTCAAGGCACCTCCCATCAGATGTTATGACTGTTCCGAAATAGATGTATCGACTCATTGGTATAAGAATATTCCCATTTATCCTTATTGTCACAATCTCTTTTGCAACAGAATGAGATTGGTCGTTGTCTAGGTCATGATGCTCCTTCTATATCACTACAGAGTGTAAGCTGGGTTAATCCAATGTCCCACAACCCAAGTCATTACTGTAGTACAGATCTATTAGTCACTGAACAAGATTGAGTTTGCGCACATAATATCCCTTTAATGATGAAGAACACGGAAACAAGCAACATATATAATTCCAGTCACAGTACTTCCAGAATAGATCCTCATCACAACCTAGCACTCGAATAACACTGCCTACTCCAGGCCTACTTAATCTCTTCCACCACAACTGTTCAACAGCCACCCTCTCGGCCCCAACTCACTCGATCCAACCCACTCTGGGTCTAGGCCTCAACTCACTCGATCCAACCCACTCTGGGTCTAGGCCTCAACTAACTATCCCTGAAAAACACAGGTCGGAGTTCTCTAGTTAACTTCGTTATCCTTTAATTTCCCAGACCGCCGACTTCTATTGTCGGGTCCCAAAACTCAACTGTCCCCATCAATGTTGTCCACTGTCTTTTCACCCTTCTTTGCAGCCCTTCCCGGGCTCCATACAACACTACTCCCCAGCCCCAAGCTGTCTGCCTCACAACCACACTCGCGGGCTGACTTCTCCTCGACTCCCCCTTAAACTCACTGCCTCCAACCTTCCCCGTCTATCTTCTTATCTGCCCTTTCCGGGGACCTACCACCCAGCCCCACTTTACCTCCGTCTATTATTTCTCAGGGCCGGTAATGTTAATGAACCCAGGCATGTTACACTTATATTGCATTGTGGTATTTCTTTCTTCTTAGAGACGAGCATATTCTTTGTCTTCTAACAATTTAATTCTAACACTATTTGTTCATTGTGTAAAGTAACCGTATCCACAATCTGTTTATTGTCTGCAATCAATACTGTGTCATCCAAAAATATGTAATGTTTTTGATGATATGTGCCCACAATTGTGATTCTTCTCATATCTTCATTCATTCATTCATTCATTCATTCCTTCATTCATTCCTTCATTCAATAATTTATTAATTAATAGCCAGTCCTTTGCAGAACCACTCTCCAATATCGACCTTCCGGAATACTTCTCGGTCATTAGCAAGATTGCCACATCCGATACCCCCATCTGGAGATCATCTGCTACACCCTGTACACATCTTCCCTTTGGCCTTCCTCTTCCTCTTCCTCTTCCTCTTCCTCTTCGTGTCTCTCCGGGCACATACTGCTGCATGATTGTTCTCTTCAAACTTTCATGACGTTTCAAGTGACCAAAATATTTCAATTATCTTTGATGTATCGTCTTTAGTAGCCAACTTACTTTAATATTCATCTTTTGTTCTTTTCTGTATCCAAGATATTCTTAGAACCCGTCTATAACATTTATATTCAAAGGCATATATGCGCTGTTCAGATTATGTAGTAAGTGGCCAGGTCTCACAGGCGTATATTGCAATAGGAAAGATGGTTTGGTATGGGAAACAAAATAGTTATCACCCAATCTTTTGGCCACATACCATATTTCTATATCTTTTTACATAATGCGTGATAGGCCGGTCTCCCTGGTCGAGGAGTTAGCAGCTTTCTTCGTAACCCCTAATACTCTCGTGGTTGACGTAAGCGCACGAGAATTGGAAGCGGTTCGAGTCGCGCCAGTGACTTATGAGAGTATGGAGCCGGTCGCTCAGAAAGTCGTGGCGTGCTGATGAGCGTAATCTAGCCTAGGAATCAACATACAGCTGAAAGATGCTGATGTTGACCGCAATATCCTGAAACAGGATGGAAACGCGGAAAAAAAAATAATGCGTGATAGATTGTATGCTTTCTTCTCCTCCTGCTTTAATTATGTCAGCTGGTATCCCAACCCCAACACTTCCAGGTGGTTTACCATTCTTCAGGTTCTTTATTGCTCATACAATTTCATCTAATGAAGGTTCAGGTTCTAACTCTGCTGTCATTGTTTCACGTTTCTCATTCATATTCTCACATTTATTCATATAATACATTCCATTGCAGTATTCCTTGCATCTTTCTTGATTTTTCTAGATTATGTTAGAGTTCTTCTCAACTTGTCACATATAACATGTAATTGATGTTGAATATTCTTCATTTCTTTGAAAATTTCGTAATCCCTTCCTGTCTAATGATATTGCCCTTTTCTAGTACAACAATCTTGTATATACTTGTCCTTTCATATGTTCTTTCTTATTTCTCGTGTTAAAGATTTATACTTCATCCTGGCTTTATTGGTTTATCTTTCTGTTTCAATTCCCTTCGTTGTTTTATGAATTACTAGCTGACCCGGCCCGGCTTCGCCCAGTCCTTGGTGGGGAGCATCTCATTTAATTCATATAAGTAGTCATATAAGTTCCCGTTCCCGTTACCGACTATCTGTCTGTCTGTCTGTCTGTCTGTCTGTCTGTCTGTCTGTCCGTCCCTCCCTCTCTGTCTGTCTGTCTGCCTGTCTGTCTAATCATTTATTGGTTGCAGTTAGAACAACCTTAGATAAACGAAGACCAACTTACAAAAAGCATTTGAAAGAGCACTTGAAAGATCTTTACATCTTCCCCCAACAATTAACTTGGGTAAATGGAGCGGCGGCAGCAGCATCAGCAGAAGAAGGAAAAGGAGGAGTAGACAACTGCAGCGAAAAGGTGGGTCTGTCTATCTATCTGACCCGGCGTGACTTCGCCCAGCTCCTGGAGTGTAGCGTCTCATTAAATTCATACAACAAAAAAAGTAACTTAAAAAAATGCCCTTCTACACACCATCCATTATTTTTAATGAAAACGCTTTCTAATCACCTGCATGACTACAGTAACTTCTTAAGCAAAAAAAGATGAGTTACAATGTTATGCATTGTGCATTATTTTTATGAAAACTTTGAAAATGCCTTACAGATTGTATCATTATTTATTATAACTCATATGCCGGTACATAACTATGGACAAAGAGTTTATAAATCTTTGAAAACGATGCCACAATATGACTATAAGTTATACAGAAAAGTTATGCCCCTTGAAATAACTTTTATAGAGTTAGGTCCCCTGAGATATATTAAATTATGATGAAAAGTGAAAAATGAAATAATACTGGGTAAGCATGCGATTTCACACTAAAAAAATATGACAGTGGGCTGCACTGGAATGAAAGAAAGGCGTGTAGAAAATTTCATCTCAATCGGATGGGCCGTTCGCGAGCGCACAAAGGACAGACGGACATACAGACAGACAGACAGACAGACAGACAGACAGACGGAGATCCTAATTTATATATAAGATAACGTGTCTGAAGTAATCCATGGCTTATATTGCTTATTCTTTGGTTGCTATCAAGATATCTCTAGTTTGTTCTGTCAGTTCATCAGGTGTCAATTCCTCCTGTATAGACATTATGGCCCCAAAACGGTTCTTCCCTTATCCGCTGTATACTTCTGGTATTTTTGTGAGATCAAAACGAAGTTGCCTTGTTTGGCGGGTAATCTTTTTGAGTTTTACTTTCACATCTGCTTCTAATAACAAAAGATCTGTATCACAGTCTGCACTTTGTATGGTTTTTGCTGATATTATGCCTGATCTTCATCTTCTTTGTATTAAAATATAATCTATCTGGTTTTTGGTAGTACTGTACGGGAACTTCCATGTGAAGAATCTTCTTGGATGTTGTTTAAAAAGTGTGTTGGCTATCGTTAACTCATTTTCTGTGCAAAATTCAATTAATTTTTCACCTGTATTATTTCTGTTTCCCAATCTAAATTTTCCTAAAACGTGTCTCTCAAGTTCAGTTCTTCCTGTATCTACTTGTGCATTACAATCTACAGTTCTTCTTATTATGTCTTTATGACCAATTAATCTATATGGTCTATTAATCTATTAACAATATGACCAATCTAATGTGTCTTGCAGTGTCTGTAAAAATCTTCAATTGCATCCTTCTCTGCTGTTGATGTAGGTGCATATAACTGTATGAGAGTTGTATTTTTTTTTTTTTTTTTTTTTTTGGATGGCCTCTATGTCTGATAGTGAGAATTCTATCGTTAACCGGGTTATATCAAATTAAAGCTCTTGCTGTTACTTTATCTAAACAAAATGTCACTCTGCGTTGTCCTCCGACGTCTCTTCTAAATTTTTAAACATATTTTAACTGTCTAGGTAAAAAAGATCTGGAGACATTGCACATCGCTATCGCACACCTCTCTTCATAGGCCGATATTGACTTACTCCATTATCAATCTTTATAGCAGCTGGTTGTTTCCAATATAGGTTTTAACAAGTCTAAGGTCTTCCCCCGTCAATTTGTAGATATGAAGCATCTTCATCGTGTTGACATGTTTTTTAAAAAATTTAAATAGAAAGCCTTTATGTAGTCAATGAAGCAAAATACAGGTCATTGTTTACCTTTGTCGTACGCTCGATTAATGTTCTTAGCAATTTGGCAGCCTTTACTGTACCCTTGCCTTCTTCGAAACTGCACTGTTCTTTCTTTATTTCAGACTGAATTATCTCCCGAGCTCGTTGCATAATGATTCTTATCAAAATATTCGTGACGTGGATAATTATGGTAATTGTTCAATGTTGATCACATTCCAAGGGCCCTGATTTCTTTGTCATTGCTTTAAATATAGATTTACATAATTCAGGACGTATCATCATCATCATCATCATCATCATCATCATCATCATCATCATCATCAAGTGCCCTGCCAGCTGCTGTAGGTGTTCATGTCTCTCCACAGAAGCCCGTTGTTGGTTTTCTGGATCAACTCTGCTGATGACATTCCTCCATGCTACCGTCTCAATCCATCCAGCATCATTTATCTTGGTCTGCCTCTGCCTCTCTTCCCCTCGATCTTTCCAGTTGTCACAATGTTCTCCAATGCCTCTCTTCTCATTACATGACCGAAGAAAGATGTTTGTCTCTTCCTTATTGTTGTATATAATGTTCTAGTTTCATTAGCCTGTATCAGGCATTCGTTGTTAATTACTCTGGCAGTTGTAGCTTGTCGTCCCGGGAGGAACGTGGAATGAACAAGCACACCTTATTACTTCTTCTTCCTTGGGATTCTTGACTGACTTCTGTCTACACTCTTCCCCTCTGTCTTCCCTTCCATATATCTATTCCTTTCTCTCTCTCTATTATTCCTTCATCACATACTCCGACAACAGTTTATTTCAACAATTAATAAAATATTTATTAAATAAAACTATGTCTGGTGTATGGATGGACTGTGTATATGTAGATGGTATTATCTTCTATTGTGGGTGCAGGAATGAACTCAGAATGTCTAGTCTCTGTATCACCTCTCGCCCAGTTTCACGGCCAAATCACATGACAGCAAACATATAACAGGACAGGTCTCACCCTGGATGTTCCGTATGCTTGAGTCAGTAGGTAAATCCGTTACTGAACGAAAAAAAAAAACTGTTCCACTGGATCACCGTAAAGTAATAATATTCCAGTAAGTCTATGACTTCGCCAGAGTCTGCTTCACAAAGTTAATAATCCAACACCGGAAAAAAACCACATCACCACAGTCCAGCATATTGTCTCTATCGACTAGCAATGTTCTGACTTGTCTATTTTTTCTTCACTATGAGTCTACAGTGTAGACGTATGTAGTTTTATTTGGCTTTGCTTTCCGCCAGATTATCTTCCTTTTTCATTGTTATTTTGGTTATCTGGATATCCTTTGCTTCTTTTTCAAAGTTCATTTAAGGCTATATTTTATTTCGTCTTCCTATTTGACCCTGTCTATGTTCTTCCTTGGTTTATTGAGGTATTTTATCTCCGCCCAAATGAAATGCCTTGAGTTTATCAACAAAGATTTTCCTGTACACAAGACGTATGTGTCTATCTTCTCTGATATGTCAGGATGAGAATTGGAACCTGTGAGATGTATAGTAAATCAAGTGATATGATTCTGCCACTTAATACTACTTATGTAAGTGCCCTTCTCCAGCCGTAATGAAAAAGGCTTCCGAAGTAAACACTAACATAAGACATATGAATTCACCAAAGTCTAAACTATTCACTAATAGAAAGCAATGGTAAACGCTATGCACCAACATCTATTTCCCTATGCTAATATTACGCTAATATTATAATACCTTATATACTCTATCGGACTCCCTGAATTGAAATACACTAGCGAATAACACACTAATATCCCATCTTCGTTCAACAATCAGGGATGTGTATTTCTTTCCACCTACAGGAGGCATAGAGATTTCTGTCCAGTTTGGGAACACATACTAAAACATAAAACCCAGTTTCTACTATTTATATTGGGCCTCCCGTTCTTCCGTTATTGTTTGATGTTCATACCTCAACACTCGTCTCTTGACGTATCCTGTACATAAAAAGGCGGTGAAATCACGTAGTGGCTAGTTGCTCGTTTCCCTGGGTTCCCCTTACGCTAATACTTCAAAGCGTCCGAACCCGTTGATCGCCTTTCTCCGTTCATTTTTCCACAACGCGATCTCCCCGTTTCCCGTGTCCGTCAGATCAGATCGTCAGGCAATGACCTCTGCGAACACCTGTATCCTATTTTTATATCCGTCGGTCAATGATCTTTAATTTATCCTCCTCTCAGAATGAAGTACATGATTGTTAACCCTTCTCCTATATTGCCATTAATGTTACATTTAGTTTTATCTGGGAATCACTAAACTATCATCATTCTGTGACACTAGTCCAAGGAATTCGCAACATTCGTCTCAGAAACCACATCTCTGTTGCTTCTAATTTCTTCTTAATTTGTTCATTTACATTCCAAGATTCACTGCCATACAGCAAAACTGGTTCTACCTAGCATTTCAGCACTCTCTTTCTTACACTCAGTGATAGTGACCTATTGCACAAGATACTCTTCATTTTCTGAAATGCGGCCTTTGCCTGCCCTATCCTGCTCTTAATCTCTGTTGTACATCTTCCATCTGATGTTATAAATGTCCCTAGGTATCTAAAATAAATATATATACAGGATGGGACAAAATGATATGACACATTTGTAACTTTAATAAAACTAAATTAGAATAAATGAACAAAACAGTATTTTTATTTATCAAATGTACACATGATGCCATTTTGTTTTATGTTGTTTGAATAATGATTTTTGTGGGGAAATTCAACAACAAGTTCCCCGTACTGCTATTGTGATTTTCAGTGACGAGGCCCATTTTCATTTGTGTGGAAGCGGGAATAAGCAACATTTCCACTACTGGTCCCAAAACAATCCTCATGAGTTACAGGAACACCCATTGCACAGTCCTCGTGTAACCGTATGGTGTGCGATAGCAGAATTTGGCATTTTGGGTCCGTACTTTTTTGAAGAAGACAATGTTACAGTGACCGTTAACTCTGAACGATATTGCGTGTTGCTGGACACTTTTCTGCGACCCAAATTGGATGAACTTGAAGTCAGAAATAATGTTTGGTTCCAACAAGATGGCGCAACAGCCCATACGTCTAGACGTTCAATGGAAATTTTGAGGGAGATGTTCCCCGGTCATTTAATTTCATTCCGAGGTGACCTCGGTTGGCCTGCCCGATCACCTGACTTGAACCGTGTGATTTTTTTCTTTGGGGATACCTAAAATTAAAGGTATACATTCATCGCCCTCGATCTATTGAACAATTGAAAGATGCAATTCATCAAGAAATTGAGTCTATTCCACATGAAATGATCCGCCGAGTTATGGACAACTTTCGCGTACGTCTTCAACAGTGTGTGGACAATAACGGCGAATATTTGACTGATGTAATTGTAAAAAGAAAATGAAATAAAATGACATCATATGTACATTTAGGAAATAAAATTACTTTTTTTTTAAATTATTGAAACAACATAACACAAAATGGCATCATGTGTACATTTGATAAATAGAAATACTTTTTTGTTCATTTATTCTAATTTAGTTTTATTAAAGTTACAAATGTGTCAGATCATTTGCCCCACCCTAAATATATATATATATATATATATATATATATATATATATATATATATATATATATATATATATATATATATATATATATATATATATATATATATATATATTTGATGTCAACACCATAAGTTGTCGGTGGTGTTGATGTCTTGGCAAGTTTACGTTCAGTAGTGTTTGCCATTGCTTTATGAACAACTGGCACCCATACCATTTCGTAAAAAAATCAGCGCAACGCGGTCTACTGCCAAATAGCGCACAACTGTGTTTCGAACGCGGGTATGCGGGATTACGAACAGCGTCCGTAACGTCTGCGCCACGGAGACATGCATATATACATTATGGACACTAATAGAATGGTCAACAGAGACACAGACAGAAATTATATATTTCTGCTTCATAGATTGTACTAGTACTAAGGCATTTGATAAAGTAAAATATGATCAAGTGATTAGAATGTTGGAAGATATTAACATTGAAGGGAAAGATCTCAGAATAATAAGGACTATTTGCAGGAATACAGTAGCAGTAGTTAAAATGGGAAATAAAGAGGGTAATTATGAACAAATAAAGCTCGGAGTAAGACCTGTGAGATGTATAGTAAATCAAGTGATATGATTCTGCCACTTAATACTACTTATGTAAGTGCCCTTCTCCAGCCGTAATGAAAAAGGCTTCCGAAGTAAACACTAACATAAGACATATGAATTCACCAAAGTCTAAACTATTCACTAATAGAAAGCAATGGTAAACGCTATGCACCAACATCTATTTCCCTATGCTAATATTACGCTAATATTATAATACCTTATATACTCTATCGGACTCCCTGAATTGAAATACACTAGCGAATAACACACTAATATCCCATCTTCGTTCAACAATCAGGGATGTGTATTTCTTTCCACCTACAGGAGGCATAGAGATTTCTGCCCAGTTTGGGAACACATACTAAAACATAAAACCCAGTTTCTACTATTTATATTGGGCCTCCCGTTCTTCCGTTATTGTTTGATGTTCATACCTCAACACTCGTCTCTTGACGTATCCTGTACATAAAAAGGCGGTGAAATCACGTAGTGGCTAGTTGCTCGTTTCCCTGGGTTCCCCTTACGCTAATACTTCAAAGCGTCCGAACCCGTTGATCGCCTTTCTCCGTTCATTTTTCCACAACGCGATCTCCCCGTTTCCCGTGTCCGTCAGATCAGATCGTCAGGCAATGACCTCTGCGAACACCTGTATCCTATTTTTATATCCGTCGGTCAATGATCTTTAATTTATCCTCCTCTCAGAATGAAGTACATGATTGTTAACCCTTCTCCTATATTGCCATTAATGTTACATTTAGTTTTATCTGGGAATCACTAAACTATCATCATTCTGTGACAGCAGTCCAAGGAATTCGCAACATTCGTCTCAGAAACCACATCTCTGTTGCTTCTAATTTCTTCTTAATTTGTTCATTTACATTCCAAGATTCACTGCCATACAGCAAAACTGGTTTTACCTAGCATTTCAGCACTCTCTTTCTTACACTCAGTGATAGTGACCTATTGCACAAGATACTCTTCATTTTCTGAAATGCGGCCTTTGCCTGCCCTATTCTGCTCTTAATCTCTGTTGTACATCTTCCATCTGATGTTATAAATGTCCCTAGGTATCTAAAATAAATATATATACAGGATGGGACAAAATGATATGACACATTTGTAACTTTAATAAAACTAAATTAGAATAAATGAACAAAACAGTATTTTTATTTATCAAATGTACACATGATGCCATTTTGTTTTATGTTGTTTGAATAATGATTTGTGTGGGGAAATTCAACAACAAGTTCCCCGTACTGCTATTGTGATTTTCAGTGACGAGGCCCATTTTCATTTGTGTGGAAGCGTGAATAAGCAACATTTCCACTACTGGTCCCAAAACAATCCTCATGAGTTACAGGAACACCCATTGCACAGTCCTCGTGTAACTGTATGGTGTGCGATAGCAGAATTTGGCATTTTGGGTCCGTACTTTTTTGAAGAAGACAATGTTACAGTGACCGTTAACTCTGAACGATATTGCGTGTTGCTGGACACTTTTCTGCGACCCAAATTGGATGAACTTGAAGTCAGAAATAATGTTTGGTTCCAACAAGATGGCGCAACAGTCCACACGTCTAGACGTTCAATGGAAATTTTGAGGGAGATGTTCCCCGGTCATTTAATTTCATTCCGAGGTGACCTCGGTTGGCCTGCCCGATCACCTGACTTGAACCGTGTGATTTTCTTCTCTGGGGATACCTAAAATCAAAGGTATACATTCATCGCCCTCGATCTATTGAACAATTGAAAGATGCAATTCATCAAGAAATTGAGTCTATTCCACATGAAATGATCCGCCGAGTTATGGACAACTTTCGCGTACGTCTTCAACAGTGTGTGGACAATAACGGCGAATATTTGACTGATGTAATTTTAAAAAGAAAATGAAATAAAATGACATCATATGTACATTTAGGAAATAAAAGTACTTTTTTTTAAATTATTGAAACAACATAAAACAAAATGGCATCATGTGTACATTTGATAAATAGAAATACTTTTTTGTTCATTTATTCTAATTTAGTTTTATTAAAGTTACAAATGTGTCAGATCATTTTGCCCCACACTATATATCTATCTATATATATATATATATATATATATATATATATATATATATATATATATATATATATATTTGATGTCAACACCATAAGTTGTCGGTGGTGTTGATGTCTTGGCAAGTTTACGTTCAGTAGTTTGCCATTGCTTTATGAACAACTGGCACCCATACCATTTCGTAAAAAAACCAGCGCAACGCGGTCTACTGCCAAATAGCGCACAACTGTGTTTCGAACGCGGGTATGCGGGATTACGAACAGCGTCCGTAACGTCTGCGCCACGGAGACATGCATATATACATTATGGACACTAATAGAATGGTCAACAGATACACAGACAGAAATTATATATTTCTGCTTCATAGATTGTACTAGTACTAAGGCATTTGATAAAGTAAAATATGATCAAGTGATTAGAATGTTGGAAGATATTAACATTGAAGGGAAAGATCTCAGAATAATAAGGACTATTTGCTGGAATACAGTAGCAGTAGTTAAAATGGGAAATAAAGAGGGTAATTATGAACAAATAAAGCTCGGAGTAAGACAGGGAAATTTCTTGTCAGATGATCTCTTCTCCCCCTATAGCGCAGTAACAATGAGAGAGATTAAAGAGAAGCCAGGAATATTAATTGGAGGTTATAATATAATATAAACAAAATACGCAATGAGATGACACAGTATTAGTAAATAAAAAAATGCCAAAAAAAAAAAAAAAAAAAAAAAAATCTGCAACAACTGTTGGACATTTTAGCAATATAGAGTGCAAAGAAAGGACTCGCCTTGAATATCAAGAAAATAGTAACAATAGTGATATCAAAGAAATATGTGACACCAAATGTGAAATGGAAATAGAAGTGGCAATTTTTAACCAAATGGATAATTTTAAAAACCTAAGGGCATTTCATGATACTCTTATAAAAACCATACTGGAAGGCAAGGTTGAGGTCAAGTGAGCAAGAGGTAGACAACGATACAAGTGGGAGGATAACATCAAGAGATGGACGAACATCAGCCTGACAGAATGTACAGTCAAGGCAAGAGACAGACAGTGTTGGAGATCCATTGCAGCCAACCTTCATTGCGGAGACGGCACCTGATTGATTGAAGGGCATTTAAACATCAGATGGAAGATGCACAACAGAGAGTAAGAGCAGAATAGAGCAAGCAAAAGCTGCATCTTAAGAAGATGAAGAGTATCTTATGCAATAAGCCGTTTCATTAAATGTAAGAAAGAGAGTGCTGAAGTGCTATATAGAACCTGTGTTACTGTATGGCTGTGAATCTTGTAATGTGAATGCACAAATTAGAAAGAGCTTGAAAGCAACAGAGATGTGGTTTCTGAGACGAATGTTGCAAATTCATTGGACTGCCAGAGTAGCTAACATTGATGCCTGAAAGAGGCTAATGAAACTAGAACATTATATACAAAAAACAACATTCATTGGTCATGTGATGAGAAAAGAGGCACTGGAGAACATCGTGACAACTGGACAGATCAAGGGGATGAGAGGCAGAGGTAGACTAAGAGAATTGACGCTGGACGGATTGAGACAGGGTATGGAAGAATATCATCAGCAGAGTTCATCCAGAAATTCAAAGGCCGTGTGGAGTGGCCGATCTGTAGAGAATCATGAACGCATACGCCAGCTGTTTGGGCACTTGATGATGCAGATGAGTATATTTAAAGAGGACAGGTTACACATACACCGAATATTCCAATCAGTGCGACTCGGAAACAATTACACTAGCTGTAAAATAAACAAGAAAACCAAATAAGTCTATAATAATTAGAAAGGAAATTTGACCAAACTGGGAATTGCAAGAAGGGATTATAGAGATGTAACAAACAAGCTTATAGGAATGTGCTGCTTTAGTTACTTTGAAAATCTGTGAAGACTATTTCTGTTACCTTCATTTGGTATGATCTGTAGTTGATGTTTCGGGTTGTCCAGATAATTGTTGTTGATGAAGTGTGCCATATGCGTGAGACACAGAACAGAGTGCAGTGATTGCATGCGTGCAAAGTAGTGTTTGCTAGAGCTATTCAAGTTTCTGTGATCGCCGAGAGAAAAGGAATATTCTCAATGTCTTCTTATAGTAGACGCTGTGTGGCGTTGGTGATCATATTTGTCAGCAGTCTTGCAGCAGTATTCCCTCCTCCCCTCCCCCTACACTTCCTCCCCTCCAGCCTTCTGGTTGTGGTGATATACTCCAGATCTTCCTTTCTCAAGACAAGTCCAAAGAGTGTGGGCTGTCTCCATCTGATGCGAGTAACCAGTTCTTTCTGTGAATCAGCTTCTAAAAGATATCTTCATTGATCTGTCTGTAACTTCCACGGTGTTCGCATCATTATTTTATACAAATACATCTGCTAATTGTCCACGATTCGCTTCTTTACATCAGGGTTGGCTCAATATAGCCATCAAGAACGCCTTTCCTCATCTCGAGTAATATAGATAAATTGCAGAGCATATCTTCATCTTGTGAAATACTTGGGCTATTCTGCATTTAGCTTCCTTAATGCATCTCCCAACTTATAATGCATAAATACATTGTTTCTGATTGGATCCATTGACTTGTATGTTGAATTTGGGTATACAATTTTTCTCTGTAATAACCAGTACCTATGTTTTTCTGTTATTCAAACTAAGTCCTTTGTGTTGATTTTGTGTTGTAATTATATCTTCAAGACAATGTTTTCCCGTAGTGAATTTGAATATCGAAGACACAAACAATAGATTGCACGATTTATTGCCTGGCATATTTCGCTGCATCACGTCAGGTACATACTGCAGAAATCACACAACTTACGTGAAATTAACTAGATAAATCCTTCAAGTTGAAATATACACATATTCGCACAGTAATGTCACTTATCTACCACGGTAATTTTAAGCTGACTAACATGTCTTTCTGTTTGCACATGTTCATTATGGCCTGGAACGATGTTGCTTGTAGCTCGTCTGTGGTGATAATTAGTATATTATCCACATAACGACGGTAGAAGACCAAGTTGTTAATGTCTGAGGATCTCTTTTCTTCTAAACGTGCCATGAAGATGTCCGCTAGAATAGGACCAAGAGGACTGCCCATGGCCACTCCGTCAATTTTGCCTTATGACTTTGTTAGAAAATTGAATTTTATGTTGGCGGTACATAGTAGTAGTAGCCTCTCCAGAATAGGTGTTGGTATGTCTAGTTTTAGTTGTTTGTCTTTAATGCGTTCCCTTATTATTTTCACTGTCTCCTCTAATGGAACGTTGGTGAATAGGGAGGTTATATCCATGGATGCCATGTGTTTGTTATTTATATCTATAGTATCCAATAATTCCACCAGTCCGAATGTATCTCTGAGTATTTTTGGATAAAAACGACTGTCGTACTGGTTTTAAAATTTCAGCTAGCCATCTCGCCATTCGGTGTTGTGCAGAGTTAACCATGGACAGGATCGGTCTTAGCGGGATGCCGGGCTTGTGAAGTTTGGGTAGACCGTACATCTGAGGAGTTTGGGAGCCACGTGGTATGAGCGTTTTAGCAGTGGCCTCACTGATGAGTCCCGCATACACAAGTGACTGGATCTCTTTCCTCATTATAGCATCCAGGTCCTCCGACTTGTTTACTTTTTGAGCTACCCTGAATTTAGTTTCATCTGATAATATCTCTTCCATTTTTCTCTGGTAGTCTGACATGTCCATCAGTAATGCACCGCTCCATTTGTCAGGTTTCAATATTACGAGGGTGTTGTTAGCCTTTAACGCTTTAAAGCAGTATGGTGTTCGTTGGTCAGCGGACATGTCTGTTTAGAACAGGGGTCACCAAACTTATTTCACGGCGGGCCGGATAACTGACAAAATGACAAGCGCGGGCCGGATACTCATTCTTTACAATACTTGCGCCGTTCTCCTTGGCGAAGGTCTTACGGACGCGGCTCGTAATCCCGTGTACCCGCGTTCAAAACACAACTGCGAGCGATTTGGCAGCAGACCGCGTTGCGCTGGTTTTTTACGCAATGGCATGGGTGCCGGTCGTTCAGAAAGCAATTGCAAACTACTGAACGTAAACTCGCCAAGACATCAACAAAAGCAAAAAATGCTGGTGTTGAATGCACACTTCCTATAAAGAATATGCAACTAATTTTAACAATACTTGCTAGCCAAATCGAAAGCTCTGGTAAAAAAGACGAAAAAACCAAGTTAATCAAGGGTGAGTGACGTGCAATGCACAAAACAAACCAAAAAAAAAAAACCAAAAAAACAAAACCCAAAGACAATCAACATATTTATTTACTAAAAAAGTTATCAAAGAAGGCAACGTTAGTAAAAAGATAGTTAAATCAGACCTGGTGTGCACATATCCGAATCTCACAAACTAAGCAGCAGAAAATGTTAGTGAAGTTTGTGAAATTGATATTTCGCTTTCAAGATATCATCAATGTGTCGTTTGGAATTGCTGCATCCAATCAAGAGAATTGCTTTCAAATCTTCATCAGTCAATCTCGTTCGATGTGTTGACTTCACATACTTCATTTGTGAAAATGTTTGCTCACAGACATAAGTTCTTCCAAAGGTTATACTTGCAAAGCATTTTGCACTTCCATGAAAATGTCTTTTCCAGTTGTTGTTCCATGCATGCTGCAAACGGATGTCAACTCTTCCGTTGTCTGAAAGTCCAAATTGACACCACGAATGAACACGAGAAGTTGTGACGTACTCGAGAAATCAGTAGAATCATCCAGCGCCAGAGAATACTACAAATCGTTCCTAGGTTTCTCGCGTATCTGTAGCACTATATGCTCTCCAAGTTTTTCTGTTCTTCGCACACGTGAACTTGCCGAAAGGCTGATAGTTCCAAACAAATCAGCTTTCTCAGGATACGAGTCATTTTCTGCTTCCATCATACACTCTTTGATGAAGTTACATGTGTAAACGGTTTTCCTCGATCTGCCATCTTATGCACTATTTTGTAACATGTACGAGTGACAGATTCATTTTCAGCAAACTTTCTCGTGAAGAGATCTCTTTGTGTTTCTAAACCACGTTTCATAGACTCATATTTCCAGAGCGTAACTTTCCAGATAACTTTGAATATGTTGATAGATATTTTGTTTCGTAGTGAAGCCGAAGATTGTACTCTTTTAAAACGGCAACACTTTCGCTGCATATTACGCAACTGGTTTTCTGGTCCTTTGTTTCCACACAGAAATACTTTACTCCCCATTCTTAATTGAAAATGCGACACTCGGCGTCCACTTTTCTTTTCTTAGTAGCCATAATGAAGGATGAAGTACACGGGATTGATTGATTGATTGATTTAGGAACCAACATCACAGCATTCGGGGCATTCCCATAAGCGCTCCGTCCCCATCCTCAGCAGCCAGCGAAGAGTTCCAACACTAATAGTTCCAGTAGCAATCTGATTATAGATCCGTCTCGCCTTTCCTCTGAGCGTCGATCGTCGGCCAGATCCCCTCGTCACACCTCGCTGCCTCATTCTTACCAGACTATGGTGATCCATTTGCTCCTCTGAGGTGTACACGTGCTCCCACAAGGCCGCAACCACGTCTGTTTTGTCATGCATCAATACTCCACCAAGTTTTGCCAAGCCAGCCAATTTGTCCGCCTGTTCATTCCCCAGCACACCGGCATGCCCAGGAGAAAAGATCCAGGTGATGCTTGCTACCCGTGACCTCCGAAGCGAAGCAAGCCACTCTGCACGAAGCTTGCCTGTTCTCACCCTCCTCAGCATGCTTTCTGAGTCAGTTACAATCACAATGTGTGTATGTATCGTGTTCTCTATCCAGCGGAAAGCTGCACTGACCGCCTCCACCTCCATTCTTAAGCTAGATGTTGTGTTATCATACGTAGGCTCTCCTGCACCAAATGCCGACCATTAGCCATTGCCAAGAACCCCCAGGCACTTCTCCTACCTCTCAACACCGACCCATCCGTGTAGATAATCACATCACCCGGGCGAGAATTATCCTGAAAGTACACGGGATCTGAATATGAAGAAGATATTGAATTCGAAACATAATTAAAATCCTATTGAAACACAGGAAAAGCAGAGGACTAGGTGTCACGGATGAAGCTACGGCTCACAAAAGGTACATGTAAAGCTTATAGGTACCTTTGGTAATAGAATTTATCTCATAATAAGGTACGCAAACTATATAAATAGGGCCGGCCTAAGTAAGCAGCCTAGAGCAGAGTTTTTCAACCGGGCTTCCGCGAGTGGCAGCCAGGGGTTCCGCCAAAACAGACCGAAATCGCTTAAATGCATCATTTCTGCCCATCTGGTTTATTACACAAAGTAGGACAGACACTTAGATCATCGCAATGAGTTCCCTGAGCAACATAAACATTTGCGTAAGAATCTGCTCCAACAGAAAGGTTGATAAACACTGGCCTAGAGACCAGCTTGATTAACACCTTGACCGAGGAATTCTTCTGAGCAGGGAATAATATGTTTGTAATAACACGAGGCTTCTGTGGTATTACTATTCTTTGTTTGCTACTTTATTGCCTCTATTCACACTTGTAGTTCACTTACGTATAAATGTCAAACAAAGAAATCATCGTTACATACCTATAAAATGGATGACTGGCAAACAAATGTAAATATTTCTGGACCATCAGACCTGTGTTGACAGCCGGACGCATCTGGGGGAGGGAAAGATGTGAGTGTGTGTGTGTGTGTGTGTGTGTTGCCATGGAAACCATGATAACATCAGTGCGTAGGCGGCGCAACCGCGAGCCGGGGAAGGACTTGGGATGGCGCGGTATAAGCAAACATTACAATAAACAGGAAAATCTAGGTACAATACTTTATAATTGACAATAGTAAATTTAAGGCACATAGCAGCCAGGAGGTCTGCGCACGTGTGAAGATCTCCCATTATTCTAAACATGATATTTACAATTAAATTATATCACAACATCTCGTGTTCCATACTTTATATCAAGCAAGTTCAATTAGCATAGGTGTGCCGGATGAAATGGAGTCGCGGGCCGGATCCGGCCCGCGGGCCGTAGTTTGGTGACCCCCGGTTTAGAGGGTGATGTGCGATACTGGTGTTCTACGTAATTATATCTTTCAGTTCTTGTAACTGGATTTCATTTTCAAGGACCAAAACCGTGTAAACGCAGACAGTTCACAATATACCCACATGATATTTCTGGCATGTCTTGTATAGATCCCATTATTATTTCTTGTAAAAACAGAACAGGTTATAATAAACAGCCATATCTAACGCATTGTTTAATTTGTTGAGAAGTTCCTAATTGGTGGGTCGCCTGGGTTAATTTAAAATTACCGTCCTAGACAATTGGAATGACTGTACGAAAATGTGTTTATTTCAGATTGAAGGATGTATCTAATTACTTTAGTTTATTTTTGCCAGATGTTTGAAGTATGCACCTGACAAGCTGCAAGCGAAATATGCCAGGCAATACATCGTGCAATCTATTGCCTTTGTCTTCTTTATTCAAATATTATGATGTTGCTATACAACAGTATTACTGACTGATGCCCACGTTCTGTGGCTATCCAGTTTCATATATAACCACCAATCTGGCCCAGGCAATCATAATTAAAATCACAATACCTTACAAGAATTCACGATAACTGAATTAATTGCATATTCTTTAAATTTGTAATACAAATGACTGTATACTCGAGCAAACATGTCTACAGATAAGTGTTAAGACAAGCATAAATAAATGTTGTTATGCCAAATAAAATATTAAAATGAAACAAAAATGTTGAACTATTTTAAATTCCCAGCAACTGAACCCAGACAAAACTGACAGCCAGACACTGGCATGCTTTTAGCTTCCTGTTAGCAACGTTGACCGCTGTTAATGGCAGGTTGTTCTTAACATTAGCTGCTTGTTGCTCCTGCCACTGAATTACAGAAGCCACTGGTGTCAATGTTATTGAACTAATGGGGAATTACATCAAACGTTGTTTATGATTATATAAACAACAACAAAAACGAAAATCCAGGTGAATATCACATATTTATCTCTACACTATTTCTTAAACCAAGTGCGCTGTGTACTCCATACCCACAGTAATTACACTGATCATCTGGACATCAACATACTTATGGGATTCAGTTTTGGCCGGACCGCCAGGTGAGATATGCAGAGACATTTGATCAAACATGTTGACAGACACCAATAATAGTCCATTTAATATACTCACAAAGCTAAGGACCCCAGCCCTTGCAGAACCCCCAACTGATAGATTATGGGTATATCATAAGATGCTTGCTTGCTTGCTTGTGTTCGTTGGCTTGAGCTCCAACGCGAAGTCCTGTATGTCGGATGAAGGCATCCTGTTGTCCAACATCAGTGTGATGTCATACAGGACCTGAGGTTTGCGTGAGTATCCGTTGTCCCATGTCTGGCTTATTGGTGTGCAGACTGGTGGTTCCTCGCCGTACAGGCAGACACTCTCCGACTTCGGAGGATTCGGCGATCCTATTGACTTCAGCCAGGACCCCGAAGGGACCTGTTGCGCAGGACGCTCGACGAGGACGCGTCAATAGGTCTTGGCCAGTATATAACCCGGCCCTGGTGCCTTGGAAACACCTCTGCGTCCCATATCATAAGATGATTTTCATGCTCGAGTCGCACTGCGTATCACGCCGGTAGACTTTACTTTCTAAACATTTTCCTGGTACCTATTTTAGACAATGAACACAAATCCCTGCATGGAAGAGAATTCAAACACATGACAACCGAGTGGGCAGACAAGCGTGCTGAGCGCTGCACTTGCACAGTCCTAGATGGTCCATTTAATTTGTTAAAGTCTAAAAGTTACGTTTAACTATGCCTGTACAGATGGCTCTGTGGTAAAGGATTAACAGGCGCAATTCGTAATCCCGCATATCGCGTTCAAAACTCAACTGTGGGCGATTTGGCAGCAGACGGTCTTACGCTGGTTTTCATAAAATGGTATGAGTACCAGTCGTTCAGAAAGCAATAGCAAACTACTGATCGTAAATGTACAAAGAAATTACAAACAACCAAACCATGCTCGGGTTGACTGCGTTGTCCTGTGAATAATATGCAAGTACTTTTTTTTTAAATGGCGGAGACGCTAATGAAGTTGATAGCGAGCTGCGATGATAATATCGTGAGCACAGCAGGACGCTGGGGCTCGGCGATTGTCATACTGAGGGAAAGAATGACCCCCCCCCCCCCAATTTGTTCCTTCCTCTCAGGCCTACAGAATGTGATATCTTCTATTATATTATAGACACCTAGCAGGCAACTCCCACAAGATAGTTTATTTGTATTTTATTGTATGTCTATAGTAGTGTTTTACATTAGCCAATGGTGTGTAGTGTAGTCACTGAAATCATTCACCAATCAACTAACTTTCTGTCAGCAGTACATACACAAGCGCTGTTGGAGCAGAGTTTGTTGCATGACATTCATCAGCACATACAAAAGCACGGTTGGAGCAGGAGTACTGCATGTCCTTTAAAGGACGTGGCAATCGCCCCATGCATTTATCAGAAGTTTATAATTTTCTAGACAATTTTACTTTTTAGTAGTTTGTCACTGCTTTCTGAAGGGCCGACGCTCATACTGTCGCATAGCAATCTGCTCCCACATCACCTGATGCTGACTTCGACCCGGTAACTGGGATTGTGAAACCGTGTCCACTGCCCCTAGGGCCACAGTACCGACACTGTCAGGGTCTATGTGTTGACCACCCCATCACCGATCCTATCGTTGGGGTGTGTTTTATGTCAGGGTCTATGTACTGACCACTCCATCACCGATCCTATCGTTGGGGTGTGTTTTATGTTAGGGTCTATGTGTTGACCACCCCATCACCGATCCTATCGTTGGGGTGTGTTTTATGTTAGGGTCTATGTGTTGACCACTCCATCACCGATCCTATCGTTGGGGTGTTTTATGTTAGGGTCCATGTACTGACCATTCCATCGCCGATCCTATAGGTGGGATGTGTTATGTTAGGGTCAATGTGCTGACCATTCTATGGCCAATCCTATAGGTGGGGTATGTTTTATGTTAGGGTCTATGTGTTGACCACTCCATCACCGATCCTATCGTTGGGGTGTTTTATGTTAGGGTCCATGTACTGACCATTCCATGGCCGATCCTATAGGTGAGATGTGTTATATTAGGGTCAATGTGCTGACCATTTGATGGCCGATCCTATTCTTATGGTGTGTTCTGTTAGGGTCAATGTGCTGACCATTCCTTGGCCGATCATATTGTTGGGGTGTGTTATGTTGGGGTCCACGTGCTTACCATTCCATGGCCTATCCTATCGTTTGCGTGTGCTATATTAGGCTGTCCCTCATTCATGGCCAGGGCTTATGGCGTTGGGTGACCAGTTCTCTTGTTGGGGAAGTTTCGTTCTCAAAATTCTGAAAATTTCTTCTGAAAATTATATGGTAGCCATTGTATAAGGCTGGTCATACTGAGGGAAAACAGCGACTAACTACTTAAGGTAAAATTGTCTAGAAAATCATAAACTTCCGGCACTGTGGCGAGGGGGTTTCAGACGCATTTCATACTCACATATACCACGTTCTAAACACAGCTGCGGGAGATGTGGAATCAGACCGCCCTGTGCTGGTTTCACACAATGATATGAGTGCCGGTCTTTCAGAAAGCATTGGTAAATTACTGAACGTAAACTTGACTGCACTTGCTTGTAAAGGATATGTAATTTACGGGTGTGAAAACAAGTGACAATGCGTCTGGAAAGCCTTCTTCAGCACAATGCTCGATGGTAGAAAATACATATATTTTGCAATTGCTGGGATCGATCCTCTTGATAAAGCAGCCGCATTAACCGTCTTGCTACCGCAGTACCTGGGTAAAGAGTAAATCAGTACAGGAGTATATTCCGCGTCTTTAAGTGGATTAGTTACATAGTGCTAGTTCTATATTTTAGCATTATTAAAAGGCGCCAAATGAGATTATCGTGAATATAAACATTCCCTTAAAACGGTGGTCGTTGACAGACGTTATTAGAGTATTTGATTAAATGCTGAGTAGACTGGATACCCGAGCAGTTATATCAACCCATATATCAATATAACAACAAAATGACGAGGAACACAGTGAATGTAGTATTATATATTCATAGGAAATGCTGATCGATTTTGTCAAAATGAAATAAGAAAATGTAAATATATACGACGTCTGATGACGTTCGTGTTATCTCCGTGAAGCATAATAAACACATATAAACAGACCCCACCCCGACCAAACTTCCCATTTCCCAGAGACGATGAAAGTATCAACTTCAAGTTATTGCAGACTCAACCATCATCTAGTCAACAGAATGAACACAGGGCGAACAGAAATATGTTCGCGTGGAAAGGGTGAGTAAACAGGCGAACAGAAATGTGGCCGCGTGGAAAGGGTGAGTAAAAGGCGAACATAGGAACTTGTTGTCAAGATCGTCACTGCCATGACAGTGTCCGTGTGACATCATAACCTTATGCAACCCCATTGAGGAAAACGTTATGTAAGTTGGGAGAAACATAACATGAATGTCTAATATAATGATACGTACATGTTTATTTATGAAGAAGAAGAAGAAGAAGAAGAAGAAGAAGAAGAAGAAGAAGAAGAAGAAGAAGAAGAAGAAGAAGAAGAAGAAGAAGAAGAAGAAGAAGAGGAAGAAGAAGAAGAAGAAGAACAACAACAACAACAACAACAACAGCAACAACAACAACAACAGCAAAAACAACAACAACAACAGTGACAAAATCAACAATGAAAATATAACAATAAAACGTTAACGCTAGCAACGACATTAACCCTTTAGGTGTCGGGTTGTATGTGTGATGTATGTATATTGTGGAGTCACGGATCCAAGCAAAAATAAATATCAATATTTCTTCTCTCAGTGAAATAACTAAATGCATAACTGCAGTCTATGGTAGAGGTTGGGAAAATGGATCAATGGCATGCAGATGTACACATTGAAAGATGTAACAATAACTTGATTTGTAAATGAATATGTTTTATTGGTTGCAAGGTTGGTTTTCAACCTTGCTGCTCAGAATGCAATGAATTTCGTGACAGTCAAATGTACAAATTAATGACCAGCATGGATTGATGGGGAAATGAATAAAGATTCCAAACATGTAAACTTGAAGACACTTATATTCACATGTCACACATTATTCCTCGATTATACAGGTGGTGCGTTTTAATGTATTTCAGTATATGACCATAGAAAACTGTTTATCTCCTTCTCATATCTGTTTCTAATATTCTACTTTCATGAGCTTCTTTCATGGGCTTCTTTCAATCGTTGCATGTTACTATGGCAGTCCAAGGTAATCTCAACATGTGTATCAGTAACCATATCTCCGTTGCTTCCAGGCATTTCCTAATGTGTGAAATCAACAGAACATTCATCATAACAGGACAACCCGACACAAGAACAGACACACAGAGATACAAGCCAACGTTTCCACTAGAGTACTCAGTAACTAACAGAGAAACGAGGACACTTAGAGGACTGAAATATCACAACCACAAATCATTAATCCACATGTCTGAATGAAGCAGCTTCAGCAAACAATATATTCGGGAAGTAAAAATAAACATTAGGAAAATGACAACGAAAAATACAAAAAATGTAATTCTAGCACATGTAATGCATAATTTCCTTTCATTTTGTTTGCAGTCCACCTACTGAAAGGAAATCAACGATTGGTTTTTTTTTTTCTGTTTGCAGTCCACCTACTCAAAGGAAATCAACGATTGTTTTTTTTTTTCTGTTTGCAGTCCACCTATTGAAAGGAAATCAACGAATGGTTTTTTTCTGTTTGCAGTCCACCTACTCAAAGGAAATCAACGATAGGTTTTTTTTCTGTTTGCAGTCTACCTAATGAAAGGAAATCAACGATTGTTTTTTTTTTCTGTTTGCAGTCCACCTAATGAAAGGAAATCAACGATTGGGTTTTTGTTTTCTGTTTGCAGTCCACCCAATGAAAGGAAATCAACGATTGGATTTTTTTTCTGTTTGCAGTCCACCTAATGAAAGGAAATCAATGATTGTTTTTTTTTTTTCTGTTTGCAGTCCACCTAATGAAAGGAAATCAACGATTGTTTTTTTTTTCTGTTTGCAGTCCACCTAATGAAAGGAAATCAACGATTGTTTTTTTTTTTTCTGTTTGCAGTCCACCTAATGAAAGGAAATCAACGATTGGTTTTTTTTTTTTTGGGTGCAGTCCACCTAATGAAAGGAAATCAGCGATTGGTTTTTTTTTCCTGTTTGCAGTCCACCTCATGAAAGGAAATCAACGATTGTTTTTTTTTTCTGTTTGCAGTCCACCTAATGAAAGGAAATCAACGATAGTTTTTTTTTTTCTGTTTGCAGTCCACCTAATGAAAGGAAATCAACGATTTGTTTTTTTTCTGTTTGCAGTCCACCTTCTCAAAGGAAATCAACGATAGGGTTTTTTTCTGTTAACATTACTGTCATTGAGCTTGGATATTTCTGTAAATGCTCCAGTCTCCTCCCATAGATCACACAAGCGTCATTGTGTTAAAGTACACGAACTCTGTTTGCACTGGCGAGGATCCAAATGTATTTATACCAGAATCAGACAAGGCAATAAAATAAATGTGTATGGCTAATTTGTCACGTTTAGAAATCTAGAATGGGATGCCGTCTATCTGGCGTTGCCTGTTTCAATTTCCGATTGCTGGGGATTCCTGAAGAGCGCAACGTACACAAAGGTAGATACTGTAGGAAATGATTAATCGTCCGATCCTCTAGAACCGAGAATCATTGGAATGTATGCTCTTTATCTCCTCGTGTGTACAAACCCCACTCAATCCACAACGCGAATTGAATAATTTCTCCACAAACCAGGGGCTAACGTAAACCTCTCTGCCATTTGACAATAGAAACATCTCTGGACGAAACTATATCAGTTTATAAGAATATAATAAATACGCATTTAGAAAAAGCGAGTTCAATAGAGAGACAATCATACACAGAGTTGAACGTAACACTATGTTGGAGATTGAACCAGAGCTCCCTAAGTGTCGTGGATCCCTGTTGGTGAATCTAGGGGGATTAATATGTGGTGCTGGATAGACGAGATACCAGAGTTGATGATCAATACAAACACGCTAGCAGCAATCTGGTTGTGACTGATATCGTTGATTTTGTGTAGCATTACGCTATAACTACAGATGTCCTGTGTGTAGCATTACGCTATAACTACAGATGTCCTGTGTGTAGCATTACGCTATAACTAAAGATGTCCTGTGTGTAGCATTACGCTATAACTACAGATGTCCTGTGTGTAGAATTACGCTATAACTACAGATGTCCTGTGTGTGGCATTACGCCATAACTACAGATGTCCTGTGTGTAGCATTACGCTATAACTACAGATGTTCTGTGTGTAGCATTACGCTATAACTACAGATGTCCTGTGTGTAGCATTACGCTATAACTACAGATGTCCTGTGTGTAGCATTACGCTATAACTACAGATGTCCTGTGTGTAGCATTACGCTATAACTACAGATGTCCTGTGTGTAGCATTGCGCTATAACTACAGATGTCCTGTGTGTAGCATTACGCAATAACTACAGATGTCCTGTGTGTAGCATTACGCTATAACTACAGATGTCCTGTGTGTAGCATTACGCTATAACTACAGATGTCCTGTGTGTAGCATTACGCTATAACTACAGATGTCCTGTGTGTAGCATTACGCTATAACTACAGATGTCCTGTGTGTAGCATTACGCTATAACTACAGATGTCCTGTGTGTAGCATTACGCTATAACTACAGATGTCCTGTGTGTAGTATTACGCTATAACTACAGATGTCCTTTGTGTAGCATTACGCTATAACTACAGATGTCCTGTGTGTAGCATTACGCTATAACTACAGATGTCCTGTGTGTAGCATTACGCTATAACTACAGATGTCCCGTGTGTAGCATTGCGCTATAACTACAGATGTCCTGTATGTAGCATTACGCTATAACTACAGATGTCCTGTGTGTAGCATTGCGCTATAACTACAGATGTCCTGTGTGTAGCATTACACTATAACTACAGATGTCCTGTGTGTAGCATTACGCTATAACTACAGATGTCCTGTGTGTAGCATTGCGCTATAACTACAGATGTCCTGTGTGTAGCATTACGCAATAACTACAGATGTCCTGTGTGTAGCATTACGCTATAACTACAGATGTCCTGTGTGTAGCATTACGCTATAACTACAGATGTCCTGTGTGTAGCATTACGCTATAACTACAGATGTCCGACGTGTCCTTCACTTGTATGACCCCTTGACGGTACTGACCTCTTATCTACTCGGACTGGAGTTCACGTGGGAATTGCGTAGCCGGCTTCGTGGCTTAGAGGTTAGCGACTTTTCTTTGGCCGTACAGAGGACAATGCCCTCCCTCCCCTTCCTCTACATTGAAGGTATGATATTAATGGCATCCAAGGAGGCAGACAAATCACTAACAGAATGGGAAGTAGATGGTTCTATAATAATAACAGCAACAGTCAGAGCCACGTAAAATACAGTCATCACGAATGTGATCCAGTGGTGCACACCAACAAACAACAAGGATGAATTAATTACGAAGGAATGTGACATGAAACACCAAACTACGAATACTTTAGGTAATCCAATAACAGGAACACCAAACTACGAATACTTTAGGTAATCCAATAACAGGAATACCAAACTACGAATAATTTAGGTAATCCAATAACAGGAATACCAAAATACGAATACTTTAGGTAATCCAATAACAGGAACACCAAACTTCGAATAATTTAGGTAATCCAATAACAGGAACACCAAACTACGAATACTTTAGGTAATCCAATAACAGAAACACCAAACTACAAATACTGTAGGTAATCCAGTAACAGGAAATATCAAAATTGTGATGGGTGACATGACTGTCATGTTAGAATCGAATAATACGGACCATGGAGTGGACAAATGGAAACATGGAATTGGCAATGAACTAAAATGCAGATCTTTTCACCGAATTTTGCGGCTTGAATCAGAAAGCCATAAGTGGAATTGTTTCCCGCGAAAGTATAAATAAAGTAACGTGGACGTCACCAGACCATACAACGGAAAATCAAAGTGACCATGTCTGTATAAGCGAGAACTATAGAGCATCCCTGCGTGAGGAAACGTTTTTAGAAGTGCAGATGTGATTTCAGATCACCATCTGCTGATAAGTAAAAATTCAACTGAAACACAAGATATGCGTAGTATCTTAAAACACACAGAAATAATTAAACGTAAGATGTGTCAGACATCACGAAACTTACGGTAACAGTCTCTAATAAGTACTAGGCCCTGCAACGGCTAATAAAATACTAAATACTGCAGGCAGCAGGCTAAAAGCATTTAGAATGAAATATGTGTAGACGTCTTTGAGAAACGGGAAAACATAAAGCATGGATAACACTGGAAAACCTTAACAACGGAAGATAGGAAAAGTAAAATTGTCGATTTAAATAATAGAAAAACCAGAGTGACTAAATCCATAGCCGAGGAAATATACACAGCAGCTAATACTGTGGTGCCGTTATATTGCTGACATTGTTATTAAATTGTTGTATCTACTGATTCTGTCACATATACTTATTATATGTGATTAAATTATTGTATATACTGATTCTGACACATATACTTATTATATGTGATTCTGACACATATGCTTATTGTATGTGATTCTGACACATATACTTATTATATGTGATTCTGACTATAGATATTATAGGGCAAAGTGAACAAAAGACATTGGAAATATTGACTCACTTAAAGGAAAAAGCCCAACAGATGGGGCTGGTTATCAACCAAGATAAGACAGAATATATGGTAGTTTCAAGAGACGGAATGGCTAAAAGCTCTGGCCACATACAAATAGATAATATGACCATTAAAAGAACGGGAACATACAAATACCTGGGTACAATCTTCAACTGCTCCAACATCATAAGGGAAGAAATACAAACTAGAATCAACTCTGGAAATAAGATATACTATGCACTACAACATCTACTAAAATCAAATGCGCTATCTCGTAACACTAAAATCACAATATACAAAACACTGATCAGACCAGTTGTGCTGTATGGTTCTGAAATCTGGAGTACAACGAAAGGAGACGAAGCCTTCCTACAAACCTTTGAGAACAAAATTTTAAGACGCATATTTGGACCCATTAGGGATACACAAAGTGGAGAGTGGAAAAGAAGAAGTAACAAAGACATTTATGATCAGTTTAAGTCCCCGCTAATCACTGGTATCATGAAGGCTAATAGACTACAATGGTTGGGGCATATAGAAAGAATGGAAGATAATAGGGAAACAAAACTCGCTTACACTCAGGAAATAAATGACCGTAGACCCCGAGGTAGACCAAGAAGACGGTGGAGAGATAATACATATACAGACTTACAAGCACTTGGAATCAACGACTGGCAAGAGAGGGTCCACCAGAGAGACGAATGGAGACGGATTGTATCTGCAGCAAAGAACCTCAATGGCTCGGAACGCTGAAGAAGAAGAAGAAGAAGAAGAAGAAGAAGAAGAAGAAGAAGAAGAAGAAGAAGAAGAAGAAGAAGAAGAAGAAGAAGAAGAAGAAGAAGAAGAAAAAAGAAGAAGATGTGATTCTGACACATATACTTATTATATGTGATTCTGACCCATATACTTATTATATGTGATTCTGACCCATATACTTATTATATGTGATTCTGACCCATATACTTATTATATGTGATTCTGACACATTTACTTATTATGTGTGATTCTGACACATATACTCATTATATGTGATTCTGACACATATACTTATTATATATGATTCTGACCCATATACTTATTATATGTGATTCTGACACATATACTTATTATATGTGATTCTGACACATATACTTATTATATGTGATTCTTCATTCACCACAATGCACCGGACAGATACAAGATGATGGAAGTCACGTGAGAAGACGGATGATTAAAAAGTTAGTAACATATCCTTTACCGGATGGTGCAGTGAATTCAAGCATTTTTTTTTTGGCTCTTCGTGATTTCATGCCAAATTTACGTTCAGTAGTTTGCTAGTGCTTTCTGAACGACCGGCACTCATACCTTTGTATGGGAAACAAACGCAAGGCTGTCTGTTTCCAAATCGCCCGCAGCTGTGTTTCGAATGCGGTATGCGGGATTACGAATTGCGTCCGTAACGCCTTTCGCCACAGATCCGGCAATCAGATGATTAGGCTGCTGAAAACCGACACCAATCCGCACCCATCACAGAGACACTAAGCTTTAGTTTAACACATCACGACACTATCTTTCCATGCCATGACAACATCGTGAATAGGTCCTGTTTTGTTTTCAAAACCACATTGTTAAAAAAAATAAAGTCTGCTGCATCAGGAAGACAATCCACAATATCTAGGTGCCAAATGTCATTGATCGTAATTTGACATGGTAAACATACTATGAGCCAAAAAAGGACAAGAGCAAGGCACAGAATGGCGACCATGACAAGTCTTACTGGTACAACATGGAGTGCAGATGAAAAAGTGAGACGAGTGAGACCAGTGTTTGAATATGGTATTGCAGCTTGGGCAAAAGCAGCAAAATCACACATGAATAAAATGATCCACAAAGTCCCAAATCAAGAAATGCAGATCATAAATGGAATCATGAAAACAAGACCTATTAACATCCTGGAAATGGTTACTTGCCTACAACCCACGCAAGACAGAAGGGACCAGAAACAAGCAGAAACATTCAAAAGACCTTCAGATCATCCCATGTAACAGAGATGTAAAGGTCTTGATAGAAAAAATACTGAAGTGAAACACTTTGTAAAATCTGCCAAAAAACAATACAAAAATCAGGGCAGACCACATATTCAACATAGCAAAAGCCAAACCAATCAACAATGATGCCATTCCCCCAACCTGGAGACAACAGCTCCTGTCGGAGATGATAGAAAATATTCTTCGTATTAAGGAAATAAACAAAATGAACTAGAAAGAAGACAGATAACCAAAGACTACACAGACGAACATTACCCAAGCAGCACTTGATCCACTTCATATACGGGCGGATCAATAAAAAAAAAAAACACTCAACAAACAACGACAGTGGAGGGTTTTGCCTGAAACATAAAAACTGGAACAAAGAAGACGCGGTCAGTGGCAACCGGGACATTTTCAAGTAGATTCGGAGCGGAGACAGAGACCCTAAGAAACGCAGGAGAAATGTTGACAGAAAAAACAATAAAGACAAACAAATAGATCTCTTTACAGTTGCTTTAGTCCAGAAGAGCAGAAAGTTGGCAGAACTAGTTGATGTACCACAAACACTGCACAATGAATAATATAGTAGATACATGTAAGACAATGATACACGTAGTAGACAATGATTCCCGTAGTAGACATTGATAGATATAGTAGACACACGTAGTAGACAATGATACACGTAGTATACATTGATACACTTTGCAGACACATGTAGTAGACACATATATTTTACAGTGATACATGGAGCAGACATTTATACATATAGTAGACAGTGATACATTTAGCAGACATTGGTACATGTAGTAGACAGTGATACGTATAGTAGACAGTGATGCATGTAGTAGACAGTGATACGTATAGTAGACATTGATACAGGTCGTAGACGAATGTAGTAGACATTGATACATGTAGTAGACAGGTGATACATGTAGTAGACGTTGATATATGTAGTACACATTGATACGTATAGTAGACAGTGATACATGTAGTAGACATTGATACATGTAATAGACAGTGATACATATAGTAGACAGTTATACGTATAGTATAAAGTGATACATGTAGTAGACAGTTATACGTATAGAACATTGATACAGGTCGTAGACGAATGTAATAGACATTGATACATGTAGAAGACAGTGATACGTAGAGTAGACAGTAATACATGTAGTAGACATTGATACGTATAGTAGACAGTCATACATGTAGTAGACATTGATACATATAGTAGACAGTGATACATGTAGTAGACATTGATGTATGTAGTTGACATTTATTCATACAGTAGACAGTGATATATGTAGTAGACAGTGATGTATGTAGTAGACAGTGATACATGTAGTAGACATTGATACATATAATAGATAGTGATACATGTAGTAGACATTGATACATGTAGTAGACAGTGATACATATAATAGACAGTGATACATGTAGTAGACATTGATACATATAATAGACAGTGATACATGTAGTAGACATTGATACATATAGTAGACAGTGATACATATAGTAGACAGTGATACATATAGTAGACAGTGATACATGTAGTTGACATTGATACATATAGTACACAGTGATACATATAGTAGACAGTGATACATATAGTAGACAGTGATACATGTAGTTGACATTGATACATATAGTAAACAGTGATACATATAGTAGACAGTGATACATATAGTATACAGTGATATATGTAGTAGACAGTGATACATGTAGTAGACAGTGATATATGTGGTAGACAGTGATACTTATAGTAGACAGTGATACATGTAGTAGAAAGTGATATATGTAGTAGACAGTGATATATGTAGTAGACAGTGATACATATAGTAGACAGTGATATATGTAGTAGACAGTGATACATATAGTAGACAGTGATATATGTAGTAGACAGTGATACATATAGTAGACGTTGATATATGTAGTACACAGTGATACGTATAGTAGACAGTGATACATATAGTAGACAGTGATATATGTAGTAGACAGTGATACATATAGTAGACGTTGATATATGTAGTACACAGTGATACGTATAGTAGACAGTGATACGTATAGTAGACAGTGATGCATGTAGTAGACAGTGATACGTATAGAACATTGATACAGGTCGTAGACGAATGTAGTAGACATTGATACATGTAGAAGACAGTGATTCGTAGAGTAGACAGTAATACATGTAGTAGACATTGATACGTATAGTAGACAGTCATACATGTAGTAGACATTGATACATATAGTAGACAGTGATACATGTAGTAGACATTGATGTATGTAGTTGACATTTATACATACAGTAGACAGTGATATATGTAGTAGACAGTGATATATGTAGTAGACAGTGATACATGTAGTAGACATTGATACATATAATAGATAGTGATACATGTAGTAGACATTGATACATGTAGTAGATAGTGATACGTATAGTAAACAGTGATATGTATAGTAGACATTGATACATGTAGTAGATAGTTATACGTATAGTAGACATTTATACAGGTTGCAGACGAATGTAGTAGACATTGAATAATGTAGCAGACAATGTAATATGTTCATCATGAATCGCTGAGCACTCTAAAAGTAAATCCAACTGCTGTTCACTGTTAATGGCGACTTTTTATGGGACGTATATGCATTTCGACATAGTCTCATCACTGCGGTCACCAGACGGTTTAACAGACTAGCTGGTCTCTCTCTCTCTCTCTCTCTCTCTCTCTCTCTCTCTCTCTCTCTCTCTCTCTCTCTCAATCTCTCTTTCTCTCTCTCTCTCTCTCTCTCTCTCTCTCTCTCTCTCTCTCAATCTCTCTTTCTCTTTCTCTCTCTCCTCTCTCTCTCCTCTCTCTCTCCTCTCTCTCTCTCTCTCTTCCTCTCGAACACACACACACACACACTTGCTCACACACACACACACACACACACACACACACACACACACACACACACATGCAGACACAATATTAATATGCAATGTATTTTGTCAAAAGAAACTGTTGTAAAACCAGTCAGACAAGATCCATAAGTAGAACATGTCCCTAACGGGAGCCGACAGAGAATGTGTGAGAATGATATGTGTATCATGAAGGCAGACTACAGATTATATGGAGCAAACACAGTGGACATCTATTACACGGAACAAAGTGGGCGGGGTGGCGCTCTATCAAAGGAGAAGTAAAGTGCCTCCTTCCCTCAGGTAGCCTACGGGACACCCGTCAACAAAGTGGAGTACCCGTTTACCCCCCTCACCCCCACCCCACCCCCATCCTTGATCAGGGTTATGCGAAGCCATGCGTGCAAGTGGTGGTTGAAGTTGAAGAGCAGCCGACAGATAGTCGTGGCTATGCTCTCCAATATCACGACGGTAGGCAGAGGATCTCTTTTTTTTTAAAGGGGGGGGGGGGGGGAGAGACCATGGCTACGGTCATCGACCAATATGATCACTGCTAAGAAGGAAGGCAATGGCAAACTACCTTCGTTACAGATGCCAAGAAAATCCTGTTTTGCAATTTTATTGAAAATCAGAGAAACGGCTCCATAGGATTTGCCTCGCCCGGAAGAGATATTCGTGTGCACCAGGTGACTCCAGACCGTCAGTTGGCTACCGAGTGCAAAAGATTACCTACCATCATTGAAAGTAGTAACCTGGAATGTTAGAACTATGAGTGGGGAAGGACAATATGATTATGAGGTGTGCGATAAGGATGTGTAATGTCTCCAGACCTTTTTTCCCTATACAGTGAACATATTTCAGAAATGTAAAAGATATTAGAGGAATCACCATTGGGGGACGTAACATCGATAACATTAGATATGCGGATGCAGTATTAATTACTGACAATGAACATGATATGCAACATTTAGTAGATGCGGTTGTTGCACACAGTGAACAGCTTGGGTTAGAGTTAAATTGTAAGAAGACACAGATTATGGTCGTCACTAGGAAGAAGGAAATACCACAATATAATATACAAGTAAATGGGAATATTCTTAAATAACTGAATCAGTACAATTATTTTGGAACATTCATGACACCCGATAATAGATGCCTTGAAGAGATTAAAATAAGAATCGACATGGCCAAGGTAGCCTTTTGCAAGATGGAAAATGTACTTACTAATAAAAAATATATCATTTGCTACGAGAAAAATGAGTTTTGAAGTGCTACACAGAACATGTACCGTTGTATGGATGTGAAGCGTGAACAATGAGCAGACAAGATGAAAAACATCTGATGGCTGTGAAAATGTGATTTCTGAGAAAAATATGTAAAGAATACCAAGGACATACAGAAAAGCCAGTGACCAAGTCCTACAAGAAACACATGACAACTGTAAATGTATTAGAGAAATCAGACGTAAACAGTCACAATATTTTCGACACGTTATGAGAAGAAATGAATTGAACTTGGTGACAACTGGCAAGATTGAGGGGAAAAGAACAAGAGGAAAGCAGAGAAGTAAATACCTGGATGGCTTGGTTACGTGGTGTAGTCGAATCAAGGAAACAGAGCTGATCTACGACTTTGGTGATAGCGTGAGATAGCGAAACCTGACTGCCTACACTTATCGACATGACACATAATGATGATGAATAAAAGGCATGCTATCTATTAAAAAGTCGCTTAAAAGTCGACAGGATCGACTTCATTGCACCAGGTGTATATCCCATATGGCTCACTCTCTGTCCGGAATCGAACCCACAACCTACGGAGCCCGAGTCAGACGGCTTGACCACTTCGCCACGGAAACTCCCGGGCTATATATATATATATATATATATACATATATATATATATATATATATATATATATATATATATATATATATATAAAATGATGAAACTGTGTAAGACTATCTATTTCACGGAGAAAATAAAGTAGAAGTCTATTACGCGGAACATTGTGGGCTGTTGAACCAGCATTTCCCATCAGCTTGCATGATCGATTTAGGAACCGACATCACAGCATTCGGGGCATTCCCATGAGCGCTCCATCCCCATCCTCAGCAGCCAGCGAAGAGTTCCAACACTAATAGTTCCAGTAGCAATCTGATTATATGTCCGTCTCGCCTTTCCTCTGGGCGTCGAGCGTCGGCCAGATCCCCTCGTCACACCTCGCTGCCTCATTCTTGCCAGACTATGGTGATCCATTTGCTCCTCCGAGGTGTACACGTGCTCCCACAAGGCCGCAACCACGTCTGCCCTGTCATGCATCAATAATCCACCAAGTTTTGCCGAGCCAGCCAATCTGTCCGTCTGTTCATTCCACAGCACACCGGGATGCCCAGGAGAAAAGATCCAGGTGATCATTGCTACCCGTGACCTCCGAAGCGAAGCAAGCCACTCTGCACGAAGCCTGCCTGTCCTCACCCTCCTTAGCATGATTTCTGAGTCAGTTACAATCACAATGTGTGTATGTATCGTGTTCTCCATCCAGCGGAAAGCTGCACTGACCGCCTCCACATCCATGCTTAAGCTAGATGCTGTTTCATCATACACCAGGCTCTCCTGTATCAAATGTCGACCATTAGCTTTTGCTAAGAATCCCCAGGCACTTCTCCTACCTCTCAACACCGACCCATCCGTGTAAATAATCACATCACCCGGGCGAGCATTATCCTGAATTAGTTGCTGGATTTCCACTTCCGTGGCCCCTGCCGGCCACTCCCTGCACTCCCGGCTCAATGTGATTATAACTCTGCACAAGTCTGCCTGCTCCGCTGGCACTCTGACCCACTCCTCTCTTCACCTGTGCCATCCATGATTTCCCTCTTATCAGTCTCTGACCCTTAACTTCGTCCAGTGCCTCATGCAACGGGTGATCTGTGTTTGCAGCTACTCTGAGGTGTGCCTTCGCCTGCATCACCTTGTGCCTACCAGCAACAGTTGGCAGACCAAGGATGTAACGCATACACACTACTGGGGTGTCTCTGGTGCATCCCAGAATGACCCGCATAGCTTCGTCCCGTATGCGCTCTAATTTCACCAGCTGACTCTTTGAGACGGTGAGCAGTCCTAGTCCATAATCAATTACTGAGAGGATCAAGTGCTGATATAGTGTGAAGAGCATTCTCTGCTTTGTGTCCATTGCAGCCTGTCATATATTTTTGAAGGGAGTGGGAGATCACTGTAGTGCATGCCCCATCTCTAACAAAAGAAGTAGAGCCCCATCCTCTTCTATCTTCAATAACCCCAGAATATGAACCTTGAGTTATCTGCAGGCCTCGTTCTATTAAGTATTGTCTAGGAGATATAGATTATGGCCCTGGTAAGAATGGTAATTACTAACTGGGAATCTGCCCCTTCTCCAATGATTCTGATAGCTCTGGAGCCCCCTTATTGTTTATCAAATCTGAGGAAAGTCTGGAGAATTTTCTCAGCCTGATTTAGATGAAGAAAACATGGATGTTGAGCAGTTGATAGATCTAGAGTCTTTTTATTTCCCCATTCAGTAAGTCATTATGAGTTAATTTATCTTTAAACAATCAAACACATAAACAATCACATCAGATTCTGACAACATGATGTACAAAGAAGTTGTTGACACAGATAGGTTGGAACTGACAAATTAACAGAAGGTCAATTCATGTTAATCATTTATTGACTGGCCTCTATATTGTGATTTACACAAAGTAATAGAACAGTTGCACGTTGGACCATTGTCCCAGACAATCAATAACAAGCATCAATATATGAGATGTCAACAAGTGTGAAAACATAGTAAACATTTTGATGTTGTACATATTAAGTATGATGGTGATGTCTCAACCATTAAATGTCAGTTTTCCTGAAATTGGGTGTGTAGTCTACCAATGAGAAAAGTAACCTGGTGACTGGAGGATTAGGTAAGCCAGGGTCCATTGACTGATGGATCCACTTCAGGTCTGCCCGTATAGCTCCTCTGAAGGCCTCCCCCTGCTCTGTTCATAGCCAAGTCATCCTCCATCTCACTTGTGGTTCATCTCTTTCTCTCGGCTTCCCTCTCTCAGGTCTGATTTAGGTGGTTAATTTGCTGATGTGTTGGGTGGTTGTTGGTATGTAGCCACCAAGATCACTGATGAATATTCGCATAAATATATACATTCTTACCAATACAATAATAAGAAGTAGGTCGGAAGAAATCTAAATTCCTGAAGTAGGAACTAGTTCCCCTCCCCTCCTTTTCTCTCTAAGCTAGTGTTGGGTTAATTTGGGGTGGTCAGAGTTTATCACACGGTGTACGCCTTGTATCAACTTGTTCCTGCTGTATGTAAGTTCTCATTTGACCGGGGTCAGTGAACGTGTACAGTAAGACATTGACAAGAGTGAGAATATGTCAAGATGCATGTAAATAAATGACATACATTTAGAACATTTCTTCCACTAAATGGTGTTTACAATGTGTATAAATAATTCTCTGTGTTTTCCCAATTAACTACTTCTTCTTCTTGTGTCTAATAACTCTCTTCCATTACCTGTTGTTGTTGTGATGTTGAATGTTGGGTTGTGTGGTGATGAGTGGTGTGGAGTGGTGTTGTGTTTTAAGTTATGTTGAGTAATGAGTTAAGTTCACTGCGCGTGATGGTGTTCCGCGAAGCACAACTTTCTCATGTGTTGCAATTCATGTGTGCCCTTATCTAATTAAATTTGACATAAATATAAATATTTATTCCGCCAAACCCTATTAATTCAATAGATGAAGGAGAAAGGAAAGATTGATTTCTCCTTCAGCTTTCTAAATTGTAAATAGGCATAGATAAGTCTGTTTTAGAACAAGGCACTTATTCTAGTACACGAACTGTCATTTCAGCTGTAGATAGTGATAGCATCTTTTATCAGTGTTTCTGGTGAAATGCACAAGATTGCTTTAGAATCATCACTTCTCACAGTTGTTTAGAATAGAATGTAGTAGTGGAATGCACTTCTTAAAGTTAATAATTATCTTTAAGAATATCAGAGATGGCAGTTCTATCTAAGAGAATATTAGAGAGTCATTTTGCCCGGGAATGGCTTTGCGTCGTTAGAATCTACAGTCGAGCATTTTTACATTTCAGAGGTTTTAATTAATAATAATACATTTCAATTGACATCACAAACACGGATTTACAATACTTGATACTTGATACATCGGGTTCTTAGTTTAATCACGGGACTAACAAACGTACCTCGGATCCAGACTTCTGCCTTGCCCATTGAATTTTTGGTCACACAATTTCTGACGTCTTTTCGCCAGGCATGTTTTTGCAAGAGTGGGCTGCTTATCATAATTTATACCGGCGTTGGCGCGAAAGCGGTGTCACGTGTCTCTCCCAACCAATGGGGTTCCGAGCTTTGTCTGATGCAATCTTTCTAAGAATCCACGTCATTTGTCACTTGTTCAGTTCCAGTTTCGATGTTAAGTTTTAAGTCCTAGTCTCCATTTGTGGTTGTGAAGTCAATTTCTTTTAATGTTGTTTCCTCTTTTTGCGGCAGTTGTTGGTGAATGAATAATGTTGGTTGCGTTATGCCACATGGCCCCACTCCAGATTGTTCTATGGTATGGAACTATGTTTCCAACATTTTCAGTTATCAAGCTGTTCCCATTTTTCCTCCTTTGTATTCTCTTCTGCATCTCTCTCTGCATCTGATTGACCTGGTTCATCAGGCACTGGGTGTCGACTCAGGAAGTCCGCTCCCACATTCATTTTCCCAGGAACATATTCAACCTGGAACGAGTAAGGTTGAAGAAGCAGCGACCACCTCATAAGTCGGGCATTCAGAGTCTTAGATGCTGCGAGAAACATGAGTGGTTGATGGTCACATTGCACTGTGAAGTGTCTGCCATATAGGTATGCTTGAAATTTCTGTACACTCCATACGAGCGCAAGACATTCTCTCTCGATAGTACTGTAATTTCTCTCTGCTGCATTCAATTTCCTGCTAGCATAAGCTACAGGGAATAGCTCTGATGGTACATCTCCCTTTCTCTGCAACAGCGTTGCCCCAATTCCTATGTTACTGGCATCGGTGCGCAGCACGAATGGTTGGTCGAGGTCTGGTAGATGTAAGACTGGATGAGCAGTTAATGCCTGCTTTAGTGCTGTGAAAGCTCTCTCACAGTCAGCTGACCAAGTGACTTTCTCTGGTTTCCCCTTTTTGGTAAGATCCGTTAAAGGTGCTGACAGAGTATTGAAGTCCTTGATGTATTTTTGATAGAATCCACATAAGGATACAAATGATCTTACATCCTTCTTTGTTTTTGGACGAGGTGCTCTCTGGAGTTTGTCCACATTTCCCTCTTGTGGAGTTATCAGTCCATGAGATATCTTATGACCTAGAAAGTCCAATTCTTGGAATCCTATCTGACACTTCTTTGGTCTAGCCGTCAATCCAGTTTCTCTGAGGCGCCTGAACAAAAGATGCAGTGTTTCTACATGCTCTTCAAATGTTTCAGTTGCGATCAGGATGTCATCCATGAAGTGACTGATGTCTGGATGCTGTAGTGGGTCAAGTAATTTTCTCATCATACGTGTAAAAACGCTGGGAGCATTACTTAATCCGAATGGAAGAACGTTGAACTCATAGTGTCCTCCAGGCGTGCTGAAAGCTAACCATGGTCTAACTTCCGGTTTTACAGGAATCTGGTAATATCCCTTACTGAGATCAATCCTAGTAAAGTACTTAGCTCGGTTGAGTGCTGTGAAGAGTTTATTCTGATCAGGCAGAGGTTCTGCTTGGAATTCAGTTATAGCATTGAGCTGTCGATAATCGATGCACAATCTATGTTCTCCACTTGGCTTTCTCAATAAGACGACGCTAGCACTGTAAGGTGATTCAGATGGTGAGATTATTCCTGCGGTGAGCAGCTGTTGTATTTCTTCCTCTAAAGTCTTTTGCTTTGCATAAGGAACTGGGTAAGTAGTGACTCGCACAGGCACTGTGTCATTCAACTTCATGTCAAATTCCTCCAAATCAGTTCTTCCTGGCTTATCAGTAAGTACTTCTGCATATTTTGCCATAAGTTCCCTAATCTGCTTTTGCTGATCCTTTGTTAAGTTGGGATTGATTTCCACATCCTTAAAGGTCTCTTTGGCTTGCAGTTGGCACTCGACTCCCATTATTGATCCTTCTTCGACTTCAGTAGCCACACTCATGGCCATCAGATGTGCAGGTTCGGTGGTTGAGGGTCTTTCATGATATTTCTTCAAGAGGTTTATGTGAAATACTTTCATCTTGCCTTTGACTGAAATTCTGTAGTTGGTACGTGAGATCTTCTCCGTCACTACATAAGGTCCTCTCCATCCTATTTGCAGCTTATTCTGACTGGTTGGAAGCAGCAACATCACCTTCTCTCCTACCTCTAACTCTCTATCCTTTGCCTTGCGGTTGAAGTTACGAGCAATTCTTCGTCTGGCTTGACGTAGATTGACATTCACTTGTTTCCAACTGTGTTGTAAACGATTTTTCAACTCGACAACATATGTAGATGCAGTCACGACTGTATCATCTGTAGTATTATCAGTCCATGTTCGCAGTAACGCCTCAAGGGGTCCTTTGATCGGTCGTCCAAACAACAGTGTGGCTGGAGCAAAACCTGTTGAGTGATGGGGTACTTCCCTGTAAGCAAATAAAGCTGCAGGTAAATACAAGTCCCAATCCTCTGTCTTCTCCTGGGCAATCTTGCGCAGGATACTAATCAATGTCCCATTCCACCTTTCCACAAGTCCATTTGACTGAGGGTGATATGGTGAACTGAAGATATGGCGTGCATGAAAAAGTCTGAAGGTCTCTTCCATGAGCTTACCACGAAACTGTGAACCGTTGTCCGTCAAAATCCTTTGTGGGAATCCTAGACGTGTGAATATTCCTAATAATGCATCAGCGACGTGTTTGGAGTCACAGCTGGGCATAGGAACTGCTTCGGCCCACATGGTTGTTGTGTCCACAAGCGTTAATTTGAATCGGTTTCGCCTCTTCGTTGCTGAGAGAGGTCCGATTATGTCTACTGCCACTTTCTCAAATGGAATTCCAGTGATTGGCGATTCACCCAACATTGCCGGTGGTGTCCGGTGTTTTGGTGATACTTTCTGACACTGTGGGCATGATTTTACAAACCGTTGTATGTCTGAATTCATCCCTGGCCAAAAGTAGTGAGTGGTAATCCGCTGTGTAGTAGCGTTGATACCCATGTGCCCACTGAATGGTAGACTGTGACCCATCTCTAAGATCTGAGTCCTGTATTGAGTTGGTACAACAAGTTGATTAAACTCTTGTCCAGCTCGTCCTGCTTTTCTGTAAAGAAGTGCTGACTTCATGAACAGATCACCTTTACGTAGAGGTAAATGTGATTTTGGCAGTTTTCTGAAGCAGGGTTCCAAGGTGCTGTCGGCCTCTTGTGCCCTCTTCAGTTCCTCCGTTCGAGGGATTGGCGTAGTTGTTTCTGGAGTTTTTGTTGCCTGTGATCGAGTGGTCATGGTCGCCATCGCCACAGGTTGAACAGGTTCTCCTAGAACGATAAATCTACAGCCGAGGATTACAGGATATATCGGATCGTCCAAGATTGCTGCCTTGATCGTCCCAGTGACATACCGCGAGGCTATGTTCACTTTTGCCACTGGAAGAGACATATTTGTTGAACTCTTCAGTGGTCCCTGTAATTCCACTATTTCCTCTGTCACCTGTTCAGGGTGAACTAAGGATGATGAGACAACACAGTCATATGATAATCCAGTATCATATAAACAGGTCGTTTGGAATCCATTTAGCAAGATGGATTCTACAACCGGAATACGAGATGATGTGTCTTGATGAGGTGTCTGTTTGGACGTTTCACCAGTGCTCACTTTTCTCTCTTTTCGGTTGGCCAAACATGCCGCTGTGTGTGGAGGTGGCTTCTTCCTGCAATTCTGAAATGTGTGACCTCTAATCTTGCAATGGGTACAGAATGGTTTGTCCTCCCTAGGCGCTGTTTGGACTGAATTTTGAGTGTTTTTCTGGGATTTCCCCTTTTTCCCGGTGGCTACAGTGTTTTCACACTCTTTTGGCTGTGGAGTTTTATTTTGAGAGGGGTTGTTGTTCGAACGTCCCTTTCCTCCCATCTCCTTCTGAGATTTCTCAAATCTCTCTGCCAGGATGATTATAGTTTCCAGGCGGTCAGCCCCGTTTTGGGTTAAGAATGCCTTCATTTCGTTCTGCATTTTCCCCCTGATCTGATCAATGATAATCATTTCACGGAGTCCTTCATAATTTTCCTCAAATCTTCCCAAGCAAGTCCATCTTTGTATGTATGACTTCAGTCTTTCCACTAGTTGTGCGTAGCTCTCACCCGGTTCCTTCCTTGCGGTTTTGAACCTGAGTTTATAAGATTCGGCGTCCACTTCGAATCGGCTCAAGAGTGCCGTCTTGAGTGTTGTGTAGTTCTGTTGTTCCTCTCTAGTGAGTCTTGAGAACACTTCATACGCCGTGGATCTTAAGGCCTGCGCTAACTTCGTCGCCCATCTACTTTCTTCAAGCCCACAGCTGACAGCCATTGCCTCGAAGCGTGATAAAAATCCTTCGATGTGGTCAGTCTGTTCATTAAAGGGTTCCAGAGGAAATGACATAGCTCCTGAATTAAGTTGAGAGACGTGAGGTGGTTCTGTCACTGGCGATCCTGATGAGGTTGAGGGTGTAGGACCACTCCCTTTCTCTATTCTCCGGATCTCCACTTCAATCTCCATTCTCCTCAACTCCAGTTGGTGTTGACGCTCTCTCTCCTTATCTTCCATTTCAGCCTGTAGTCGTTTCTCTTTCTCCTCCAATTCTGCTTGAAATCGTTTCTCTTTCTCCTCCAATTCTGCTTGAAACTGTTTTTCCCTCTCAGCCAATTCAGCCTGAAGCTGTTTTTCTTTCTCAGCCAATTCAGCCTGAAGCTGTTTTTCTTTGAGAGCCAATTCAGCCTGCAGTCTTTCTCTTTTGTCGAATGCATCTGAAACATAGTTAGCTAGCTCAAGGCCATCTAACCCGCATTCTCTACCCGTTTCTGTTATTTGGGCTCTAAACTTTGCAGTTTCCGCCATGTCTATAATTTATTGCTTTGTTCTGCCAAAGATATAATTGCAGTTAGTCTGATCCGCGTAAGCTTGTCAGTCCCTGATCTGCAAAGATACAACAGAGCATGTGCAATATTAAAAACACCCTATGTTATGTCTGTCTGTCAATGCTGGAAAAGCCAAAGGCAGCAGGCACTGAAATAACCAGATTTAATTCCTAGTAAAGAAAATAATCTGAAATTAGACAGAGTTTTCCCAACGGATAAGATTTTCCGGTGGTTGATGAAATGCTGTTAAGTTCAGACTCCACAGGAAAAGAACACCTTCTCTGGAAGAGAAGTAGTGTTGGTAGAGTAGATACACACTATATATTTCACCTGGAGCACCTCTTTCTGAAGTATAAGTCTAATTGAACATGGCCCCCTTCTCCAGGAGTAAAAATCAGTCAACTACTCTTATTTGTCTATAAATGTCATTCATATCATGTGGCTGTCAATCAATACCCCACATGGTATCTGTTAAACATTCTAGAAAATGACAATGTTCAAAATCCAAAGATATCTGTGTTAATGTAATTGTTTAAAGGTTAATATATGGGAACCATCCAGGACTTAGCCCACAATATGTCATATATTTTTGAAGGGAGTGGGAGATCACTGTAGTGCATGCCCCATCTCTAACAAAAGAAGTAGAGCCCCATCCTCTTCTATCTTCAATAACCCCAGAATATGAACCTTGAGTTATCTGCAGGCCTCGTTCTATTAAGTATTGTCTAGGAGATATAGATTATGGCCCTGGTAAGAATGGTAATTACTAACTGGGAATCTGCCCCTTCTCCAATGATTCTGATAGCTCTGGAGCCCCCTTATTGTTTATCAAATCAGAGGAAAGTCTGGAGAATTTTCTCAGCCTGATTTAGATGAAGAAAACATGGATGTTGAGCAGTTGATAGATCTAGAGTCTTTTTATTTCCCCATTCAGTAAGTCATTATGAGTTAATTTATCTTTAAACAATCAAACACATAAACAATCACATCAGATTCTGACAACATGATGTACAAAGAAGTTGTTGACACAGATAGGTTGGAACTGACAAATTAACAGAAGGTCAATTCATGTTAATCATTTATTGACTGGCCTGAGCCTTCTGGTCAGTACATACATCTCTATTGTGATTTACACAAAGTAATAGAACAGTTGCACGTTGGACCATTGTCCCAGACAATCAATAACAAGCATCAATATATGAGATGTCAACAAGTGTGAAAACATAGTAAACATTTTGATGTTGTACATATTAAGTATGATGGTGATGTCTCAACCATTAAATGTCAGTTTTCCTGAAATTGGGTGTGTAGTCTACCAATGAGAAAAGTAACCTGGTGACTGGAGGATTAGGTAAGCCAGGGTCCATTGACTGATGGATCCACTTCAGGTCTGCCCGTATAGCTCCTCTGAAGGCCTCCCCCTGCTCTGTTCATAGCCAAGTCATCCTCCATCTCACTTGTGGTTCATCTCTTTCTCTCGGCTTCCCTCTCTCAGGTCTGATTTAGGTGGTTAATTTGCTGATGTGTTGGGTGGTTGTTGGTATGTAGCCACCAAGATCACTGATGAATATTCGCATAAATATATACATTCTTACCAATACAATAATAAGAAGTAGGTCGGAAGAAATCTAAATTCCTGAAGTAGGAACTAGTTCCCCTCCCCTCCTTTTCTCTCTAAGCTAGTGTTGGGTTAATTTGGGGTGGTCAGAGTTTATCACACGGTGTACGCCTTGTATCAACTTGTTCCTGCTGTATGTAAGTTCTCATTTGACCGGGGTCAGTGAACGTGTACAGTAAGACATTGACAAGAGTGAGAATATGTCAAGATGCATGTAAATAAATGACATACATTTAGAACATTTCTTCCACTAAATGGTGTTTACAATGTGTATAAATAATTCTCTGTGTTTTCCCAATTAACTACTTCTTCTTCTTGTGTCTAATAACTCTCTTCCATTACCTGTTGTTGTTGTGATGTTGAATGTTGGGTTGTGTGGTGATGAGTGGTGTGGAGTGGTGTTGTGTTTTAAGTTATGTTGAGTAATGAGTTAAGTTCACTGCGCGTGATGGTGTTCCGCGAAGCACAACTTTCTCATGTGTTGCAATTCATGTGTGCCCTTATCTAATTAAATTTGACATAAATATAAATATTTATTCCGCCAAACCCTATTAATTCAATAGATGAAGGAGAAAGGAAAGATTGATTTCTCCTTCAGCTTTCTAAATTGTAAATAGGCATAGATAAGTCTGTTTTAGAACAAGGCACTTATTCTAGTACACGAACTGTCATTTCAGCTGTAGATAGTGATAGCATCTTTTATCAGTGTTTCTGGTGAAATGCACAAGATTGCTTTAGAATCATCACTTCTCACAGTTGTTTAGAATAGAATGCAGTAGTGGAATGCACTTCTTAAAGTTAATAATTATCTTTAAGAATATCAGAGATGGCAGTTCTATCTAAGAGAATATTAGAGAGTCATTTTGCCCGGGAATGGCTTTGCGTCGTTAGAATCTACAGTCGAGCATTTTTACATTTCAGAGGTTTTAATTAATAATAATACATTTCAATTGACATCACAAACACGGGTTTACATTACGTGATACTTGATACATCGGGTTCTTAGTTTAATCACGGGACTAACAAACGTACCTCGGATCCAGACTTCTGCCTTGCCCATTGAATTTTTGGTCACACAATTTCTGACGTCTTTTCGCCAGGCATGTTTTTGCAAGAGTGGGCTGCTTATCATAATTTATACCGGCGTTGGCGCGAAAGCGGTGTCACGTGTCTCTCCCAACCAATGGGGTTCCGAGCTTTGTCTGATGCAATCTTTCTAAGAATCCACGTCATTTGTCACTTGTTCAGTTCCAGTTTCGATGTTAAGTTTTAAGTCCTAGTCTCCATTTGTGGTTGTGAAGTCAATTTCTTTTAATGTTGTTTCCTCTTTTTGCGGCAGTTGTTGGTGAATGAATAATGTTGGTTGCGTTATGCCACACAGCCATAGTTTTAAATGCATTGAGTCCCTTTTGAGATCTTGTCACAACCGTCTCCACATGGTCCTTGAAGGACAGACTCCTGTCAAATGTGATTCCCAGATACTTCAGTTTGTTCTCTCTGTTGACGCTTCTGCCGTCTATCGTGAGGCTTGGGGCATCATCTCTCACAATCCTGTTGTCCAGAGAGCACCACAAAACAGCCGCCTTTTCCGGGTGGATGACAGCACCCATTTCAGTGCACCAGTCAATCACTTTGTCTACTGTCACCTGTAGCTCCTGGGCTGTTTGATCCCTATTTCTCCCCTGCCTATATGCAAGAATATTATCTGCAAATGTTAGTATCCTTCCAACCCCTGGTGCTTCTAGGTTTGCAATCTTGCTCGTATATACATAAAAGAGCACCGGTGAGATTGCAGATCCCTGTGGTAGTCCCGGGGTTAAAATATGTGGCTCTGAGGTCCATGCAGTAAAATGGACCGTAACCATTCATTAAGGCGTATACATAAAACATGGCAAGCGCGCCAGTCAAGTAGATAGCCGACTCCGCTGGTAATGTCGTGAGACGATCGTACGCGGGTTCGATGCTCGTCATCTGTGAAAGTGAGAGAAGGACTGGCCACATATTCCACCGCGCATTCAGGCCAACAAAAGGTTAAGGTGCTATCATATCACAGACCCATTGCAGAAAACTGCTTCTTGGAAAATTATTATTACTACTATATTCCATCAATATTTCATTATAACACCTCTACAAACATCAACGCTTGCTTGTAGTAGTCCCCTTCTACGCTTAAATCTAAGTTTACTCGCTGCCGTGTGGACGGTCGTTTTATGCTGCGAGTAACCCATTCTCTTTGTGAGTTAATTTATTTCAAGATATATTCATTGCTCTTTCTATCCATCCACGCTGTTCTCAGCATGTTCTATAAAACTACATCTTGGCAGCTGCCACTTTATTCCTCACTTGCCTAGTAGCTGTTCACGATTAGCTTCCGTACATAAGGATTGGTTTAATATAGCTCTAGAGAACTATTTTATTTTTCACCTCGATTAACAAAGACACATTGCAGCGAACATTCTTCATCTTGTTTAGGTCATTCTGCATTCAACTTCCTTGGTGGATCTTCCTTCTGCTGTTATTAAACTACCCTAATACTTAAATACGCAGACTTGTTTCATAACAGCTCCAGTCACTTTGATGTTGCATTTTGGGCATACACTTTTTCTTTGTAATAACAATTGCTTCTGTTTTTCTGTTATTCAAACTAATTCCTTTGTTTCGACTTTCTGTTGGAATACAATATATCATTTCGCGTAGCTGGTTTCATTTTCAGTGCCGAAAACAAACCATGACATCAGCATAACGCGGATTGCTTACATTATGTCCACCAACTCATATTCCTGGCATGTCGTGTATGGATCTCACTATTATTTCGCTGTGTAAGTTGAACAGGTCGGGTGATTGTACACAACACTGTCTAACACATTGTTTAATGTGTTGAAAAGTCCTAATTGGTTGTCAAATCTACGGATTAATGGGACCAAAAAACCAGGAACACGTCCTGTCCCATCTGAACAACAAAATCCCATCTACAGAGTTCACCATGGAAATAGAAACTAATAAACCATTATTATTTTAGATGTAAAAGTTGAATGACGTGGCAGTAATTGGATGGGTTTGCACAACACTGAAGGGATTTGCACAACACAAACAGCCATGTAATGAACATTTAAGAATATAAAAGAGGCCCACAGAAGGGCCGGCTAATCTTTGGAAATATCCGAGAAAAAGAAAGCTATTATCGAGACTTTGTTTATTGCATTTAATTTTCTGTCTGTCTGTCTGTCTGTCTGTCTGTCTGTCTGTCTGTCTGTCTGTCTGTCTGTCTGTCTGTCTCACACACACATGTATGCACGAACGTACGCACGCACGCACGCACACACACACACACACTTACACACACAAACTGTCGTCTATTGCCTACAGTACCTTGCGGTGTTGGACAAGCGGGTCTTGAGCTGAAGGAATTAGGGTCGCCTAGGTCTTACAGTCTCCGGGAACTGTGCAGGTTAGGGTGTTCCATTATTTGGGTCGCCTAGGTAGTACAGTTGCCGGGAACTGCGCAGGTTAGGGTGTTCCATTATTTGGGTCGCCTAGGTAGTACAGTCGCCGGGAACTGCGCAGGTTAGGGTGTTCCATTATTTGGGTCGCCTGGGTAATACAGTCGCCGGGAACTGCGCAGGTTAGGGTGTTCCATTATTTGGGTCGCCTGGGTAGTACAGTCGCCGGGAACTGCGCAGGTTAGGGTGTTCCATTATTTGGGTCGCCTGGGTAGTACAGCCGCCGGGAACTGCGCAGGTTAGGGTGTTCCATTATTTGGGTCGCCTGGGTAGTACAGTCGCCGCGAACTGCGAAGGTTAGGGTGTTCCATTATTTGGATCGCCTGGGTAATACAGTCGCCGGGAACTGTGCAGGTTAGGGTGTTCCATTATTTGGGTCGGCTGGGTAGTACTGTCGCCGGGAACTGCGCAGGTTAGGATGTTCTATTATTTGGGTCGCCTGGGTAGTACAGTCGCCGGGAACTGCGCAGGTTAGGGTGTTCCATTATTTGGATCGCCTGGGTAGTACAGTCGCCGGGAACTGCGCAGGTTAGGGTGTTCCATTATTTGGGTCGCCTGGGTAATACAGTCGCCGGGAACTACGCAGGTTAGGGTGTTCCATTATTTGGGTCGCCTGGGTAATACAGTCGCCGGGAACTGCGCAGGTTAGGGTGTTCCATTATTTGGGTCGCCTGGGTAGTACAGTCGCCGGGAACTGCGCAGGTTAGGGTGTTCCATTATTTGGGTCGCCTGGGTAATACAGTCGCCGGGAACTGCGCAGGTTAGGGTGTTCCATTATTTGGGTCGCCTGGGTAGTACAGTCGCCGGGAATTGCGCAGGTTAGGGTGTTCCATTATTTGGGTCGCCTGGGTAATACAGTCGCCGGGAACTGCGCAGGTTAGTGTGTTCCATTATTTGGGTCGCCTGGGTAGTACAGTCGCCGGGAACTGCGCAGGTTAGGGTGTTCCATTATTTGGGTCGCCTGGGTAGTACAGTCGCCACGAATTACGCAGGTTAGGGTGTTCCATTATTTGGGTCGCCTGGGTAGTACAGTCGCCGGGAACTGCGCAGGTTAGGGTGTTCCATTATTTGGATCGCCTGGGTAGTACAGTCGCCGGGAACTGCGCATGTTAGGGTGTTCCATTATTTGGGTCGCCTGAGTAGTACAGTCGCCGGGAACTGCGCAGGTTAGGGTGTTCCATTATTTGGGTCGCCTGGGTAGTACAGTCGCCGGGAACTGCGCAGGTTAGGGTGTTCCATTATTTGGGTCGCCTGGGTAATACAGTCGCCGGGAACTGCGCAGGTTAGGGTGTTCCATTATTTGGGTCGCCTGGGTAGTACAGTCGCCGGGAACTGCGCAGGTTAGGGTGTTCCATTATTTGGGTCGCCTGGGTAATACAGTCGCCGGGAACTGCGCAGGTTAGGGTGTTCCATTATTTGGGTCGCCTGGGTAATACAGTCGCCGGGAACTGCGCAGGTTAGGGTGTTCCATTATTTGGGTCGCCTGGGTAATACAGTCGCCGGGAACTGTGCAGGTTAGGGTGTTCCATTATTTGGGTCGCCTGCGTAATACAGTCGCCGGGAACTGCGCAGGTTAGGGTGTTCCATTATTTGGGTCGCCTGGGTAGTACAGTCGCCGGGAACTGCGCAGGTTAGGGTTTTCCATTATTTGGGTCGCCTCGATAATACAGTCGCCGGGAACTGCGCAGGTTAGGGTGTTCCATTATTTGGGTCGCCTTGGTAATACAGTCGCCGGGAACTGTGCCGGTTAGGGTGTTCCATTAGTTAACTGTCACATCGGAGATTATGAGCAGAATAGTGCAAGCAAAGGCTGCATTTCAGAAAATGATGACTTAAAAATAGTCTTAAAAGTCGAGAGGATCGACTTCATTGCCCCGGGTTTTATTCCATATGGCTCTGTCTCTTTCTACAGAATGGCCTGCCGAAAGCATCGCACAAAGCACGAACTCTGTAGCTCCGGCGACGACCCGCAGGAGTCTCCGAGACAAATCCACTCGTCAACCGGAAGACGTAGCCCGGAATTGAACCCACAACCTTTGGAGCGCGAGGCAAACGGCTTGATTACTTCGGCAAGGAGACTCCATTAGAAAAAAGTTAGGAAAATTAAGACTGTCTTATGCAATAAGTCACTATCATTGAATGTAAGAAAGAGGGTACTGATGTGCTATATAGAACCTGCTTTATGTAAGGCTGTCAATCTTGGAATGTAAATGAACAAATTAAAAAGAGATTGGAAGCAACAGAGATGTGGTTCCTAGGACGAATGTTGCGAATTCTTTGGACTGCCAAAGTAACTAACAACGACTGCCTGAAAGTAGTTGAAACTAGAACATTATTTACAACAATAAGAAAGAGGCAAACTGCTTTTTTTGGTCATGTGATGAGAAGAAAGGCATTTGAGAACATCGTGACAACAGGAAAGATCGAGGGGAAGAGAGGCAGAGTCAGACGAAGAGAAATGATGCTGGATGGATTAAGATGGTGGCATGGAGGAATATCAACAGCGGAGTTGGTCCAGAACACCAAAGACCAAGATCTGTGGGGAGTCATGAACGCTTACGCCAGCTGGTATGGCACTTGATGATGATGATTAATTGTCACCTTTCAATAAACTGTGTGTGTTTATGTATATGTGTGTGTGTATGTTTGCTTGTATGTGTGTGCATAGATATACATTTATACACGCCTGCGCGCACACACACAAACACACACACACACACACACACAAACACACACACCGACACACACACTCGCACAAAGAACTCACATTAGCGAGGACTAAGGCAATAATAGATGGTGCCAGTCAGCGCACAGACTTGTGGTATCTGTGTTGTGCCATGTGACACTAGTGTGATTCTTCGAGATACCTTGATCATGCTGTGACAACAAGTAATCAATACCACTCTGTCGATGTTACGCCATTCCAGGGAAACATGAACATCTGGTAACCACGCAGCAATTAGGTGTATGGCTATCTGGGAGACAGGGAGACGGTTCGTGGTCATATTGTAAAGAGATGTGGTTTTACGTTAAACAAGGACGTGGTGAGGTGATTTAACGTCTAATATATTCGCAAGCCAGATCGGTGGTTGCTGGGGTCAGGTTTCTCTCTAAGTAGTGTATGTGTGGTTACAGCCTCGCTCAGAGGTCGACTGGTCAAGAGGCCATTGTCTGGAAGGTATGGTGACCGTCGGCATCTTGCTCAGATTACCTACAGCGTTTAGTTTGGTGAAACACACATCAAGTCGTACATTAGACCCACATCTGGTCGTACATTAGACCCACATCTGGTCGTACATTAGACCCACATCTGGTCGTACATTAGACCCACATCTGGTCGTACATTAGACCCACATCTGGTCGTACATTAGACCCACATCTGGTCGTACATTAGACCCACATCAAGTCGTACATTAGACCCACATCAAGTAGTACATTAGACCCACATCTGGTCGTACATTAGACCCACATCTGGTCGTACATTAGACACACATCTGGTCGTACATTAGACCCACATCTGGTCGTACATTAGACCCACATCTGGTCGTACATTAGACACACATCTGGTCGTACATTAGACCCACATCTGGTCGTACATTAGACACACATCTGGTCGTACATTAGACACACATCTGGTCGTACATTAGACACACATCTGGTCGTACATTAGACCCACATCTGGTCGTACATTAGACACACATCTGGTCGTACATTAGACACACATCTGGTCGTACATTAGACCCACATCTGGTCGTACATTAGACCCACATCTGGTCGTACATTAGACACACATCTGGTCGTACATTAGACCCACATCTGGTCGTACATTAGACACACATCTGGTCGTACATTAGACACACATCTGGTCGTACATTAGACCCACATCTGGTCGTACATTAGACACACATCTGGTCGTACATTAGACCCACATCTGGTCGTACATTAGACCCACATCTGGTCGTACATTAGACACACATCTGGTCGTACATTAGACACACATCTGGTCGTACATTAGACCCACATCTGGTCGTACATTAGACACACATCTGGTCGTACATTAGACACACATCTGGTCGTACATTAGACCCACATCTGGTCGTACATTAGACCCACATCTGGTCGTACATTAGACACACATCTGGTCGTACATTAGACCCACATCTGGTCGTACATTAGACCCACATCAAGTCGTACATTAGACCCACATCTGGTCGTACATTAGACCCACATCTGGTCGTACATTAGACCCACATCTGGTCGTACATTAGACACACATCTGGTCGTACATTAGACACACATCTGGTCGTACATTAGACACACATCAAGTCGTACATTAGACCCACATCTGGTCGTACATTAGACCCACATCAAGTCGTACATTAGACCCACATCTGGTCGTACATTAGACACACATCTGGTCGTACATTAGACACACATCTGGTCGTACATTAGACCCACATCTGGTCGTACATTAGACCCACATCTGGTCGTACATTAGACCCACATCTGGTCGTACATTAGACCCACATCAAGTAGTACATTAGACCCACATCTGGTCGTACATTAGACCAACATCTGGTCGTACATTAGACCCACATCTGGTCGTACATTAGACCCACATCTGGTCGTACATTAGACCCACATCTGGTCGTACATTAGACACACATCTGGTCGTACATTAGACCCACATCTGGTCGTACATTAGACCCACATCTGGTCGTACATTAGACACACATCTGGTCGTACATTAGACCCACATCTGGTCGTACATTAGACCCACATCTGGTCGTACATTAGACACACATCTTGTCGTACATTAGACCCACATCTGGTCGTACATTAGACCCACATCTGGTCGTACATTAGACCCACATCTGGTCGTACATTAGACCCACATCTGGTCGTACATTAGACCCACATCTGGTCGTACATTAGACCCACATCTGGTCGTACATTAGACACACATCTGGTCGTACATTAGACCCACATCTGGTCGTACATTAGACCCACATCTGGTCGTACATTAGACCCACATCTGGTCGTACATTAGACACACATCTGGTCGTACATTAGACACACATCTGGTCGTACATTAGACCCACAACTGGTCGTACATTAGACCCACATCTGGTCGTACATTAGACCCACATCTGGTCGTACATTAGACACACATCTGGTCGTACATTAGACACACATCTGGTCGTACATTAGACCCACATCTGGTCGTACATTAGACCCACATCTGGTCGTACATTAGACCCACATCTGGTCGTACATTAGACACACATCTGGTCGTACATTAGACCCACAACTGGTCGTACATTAGACCCACATCTGGTCGTACATTAGACCCACATCTGGTCGTACATTAGACACACATCTGGTCGTACATTAGACACACATCTGGTCGTACATTAGACCCACATCTGGTCGTACATTAGACCCACATCTGGTCGTACATTAGACCCACATCTGGTCGCGATATCGCAGTAGCTAGGACGTGAGCCTGCCTTCCAGTAGTCATGTTTTCGGGTAGCCCCAGAGTATGACTGTAAAACAAACATTGTTATGACATCCTTGGCCTTGTCAGTTTAACACGGGTACCGGGAAATGTTCGGGACAGTACAGGCGGCTCGTGTCATGTCCATCACGTGACCCATTATGTCTGATATGAAATCCCCCGATTACCTATTTGACCTGTGAAAAAAACAAAAAAAACAACAACAACTATTGTCACCGTGCAAATAAAACTGTGATGAGACATTCCAAGTGCCAGTTGACTTACATAGATCAACTGAAAGGCAATTAGCAAATACAGTTGCTGAAGGCATACCGGCTTAGGTAGACAAGCAAGTTAACCGGTTCTCGGGAAACCCTGTGCGGACGACATGCCATACATACCAAACCTCGTATGTTAAATTGCAGCTGGGTGCTCAACTAAGAAAAGACACATCGTGCATTTCGAGCATGAAGAACAAACGTATGCACGGGTTCGTTTAAGTTCCTTCATTATGTGTTTAAATCGCTGTTGTGCAGACAGAAAGATTAAGTAGTGACTCTGCGATTGCCGCGAGTGTACCTAGTGCTGTACTTAATACTTGTATCAATGCCTGTGTATCTCAGTGATTTCAGCCACGAGAGGATTCATCTATTCACTTTATAAAGCTGCTTCTGCAGTATGCACCTGACGAGATGAGGAGATGCCATGGAAGTGCATACGTCCGGCGTGATATTTACCCACTACACAACATGGATGTAAGAGGCTTTTACAAATACGCACACACTGTACACGAGGCAGACAGCCAGATTTATATACGAGAGTAGCCCAAATTATCTTTTGAATATAACCTAGATGATATTGCAACCAGGCACGACTAACTACCAGATCTGATATATATGCATAAGCCAAATCTAATTGTAAATATCAATGTCATTGTAAATGTCAGTCCACTTACATAGGCAACCAGGAGAGACATCAAATAAGGACATCCCAAAAGGTTAGTGAAACAAGCAAACAAAAATTCAAGGAACTCCATCAAATGAACCAAAAGGAAACAACCTGCATCTTCCATTGCACCCCAACTGTTACACTACGGGGAAGTGACTGGCAAAGAAAACGCCTTCTTTGTACTGATTGCCACATTTGTTGACATTCTCTGATGCGTGTAAAGTACAAAGCAGTTAACAAAGTTGTATGACAGACTCTCGAAAACTACACTAGTAACCGTGACAGTGAAACATATGGTATTGTAGTGTGTCGAAAACGACACCAGTAAACCTGACAGTGAAACATATGATATTGTAGTTAGTTAGTTAGTTAGTTAGTTAGTTAGTCGACAGATCATCCTCGTTGCACATCGAACCATTCAGTCCATAAGTGCTCGGATCCCCTCCTCAGCAAATCCCGCAACGTGTAGCGGCTAACGACGCCAGTTCTGTGTTGGTTTATACATCTTCTTTGGCTTCCTGCGTAGTGTTCTTGTTTGGCCACCCCTCTTTTAATTTGCTGCTCTCGCAGTCTGGCCATTGTTGTAGATTCACAGTCATCACTTGGTTCTCGCAAAAGTCTTACTTCTCGTAGAGCATTCAGAATGTCGGCCTGGTCCATGGCGCGTCCGCCCTCCACAGTAGCCTCACCTGCGAGCTTGTCAGCCCGCTCATTTCCTTGTACTCCCGCATGCCCTGACACGAAGATGAAACTAATCTTTGCCAGTCGAGACCGCTCCAAAGGCAGCAACCATTCTCTTCGGATCGACCCCTCCTCTATCCTCTTGATCATGTTCATTGAGTCGCTAAGGAAACAAGCCCTAGTGAATGTCTGTGTCTCGAGCCATGTTATTGCTTTACTTACTGCCATGACTTCCATGGTCAGGCTACTTGTGGTTTCAGTGAAAGCACCAGAGTCCTCCTTCACAATTCTCCCTCCGGCCCGAGCTGTAAAGGCCCATGAGCTTCTCACATGTCGGACGACCGACCCATCTGTGTAGATGGCCGCGTCACCGTCTAGCGAATTCTCGAAAATCAACGCTTGTACTTCAGCCTCAACAGCAGCCGGATTTTCTTGTCTGCATTTTCTATCTAGTTGGATGCAAACTGAAAAGGATGTGCAGAAGTCTGTTGGCACTTGCACCCACTCCTCGCCAGGTTCTAAGTCCTCAAGTGAACACACCTGTTGAAGAATGTCTTCGGCTTGACCCATCCACGACCGTCCTCTTTTTAACCTGCTGCCCTTCACCTTCCTAATTTCACTATGCAGTGGATGTTGTGTGTTTGCGTTAATTCTGAGGTAGGCGCGTGCCCTGCAAACTTGTATTCTCTCTTCAATGGTTGGAAAATCAAGAAGGTAGCGCATCGCCTTGCATGCTGTATCTCTTGTACATCCAAGAATAATGCGCATAGCTTCATTCTGTATCCTTTCCATCCTTTCTATCTGCTTACGGATGAGAGTCAGGATTGCCATTGCATACTCCAAAACAGACATGACCAGCCCCTCGTACAGAAGACATAGATGGCGCTGCTCACAGTTTGCTGCCGCCGGGGTTTGGCAGCGATATGATATTGTAGTGTGTCGCAAGCTACACCCGTAACACCGACAGTGAAAAGATGATATTTTAGTGTGTCGCAAACTACATCCGAAAATCCGACAGTGAAACAGATGATATTGTAGGGTGTAATTCAACAATAATGATACATTAGGAGGACAGCGAAGCATACGTGACAACTACATCAAGCATGACTATGGAGATCACCACTTACAACTACATCACGCATGACTATGGATATCAGCGCTAAAAGCTGCATCAAGCTTGACTATAGACATAACCGCTAACTCCACCAAGCTTCACTACAGAGATCACCGCTCACAGGTACATCAAGATTGACTAAAGAGATCACCGCTAACAACTACATCAAGATTGACTAAAGAGATCACCGCTAACAACTACATCAAGCCTGACTATGGAGATCACCGCTCACAGCTACATCAAGCTTGACTAAAGAGATCACCGCTAACAACTACATCAAGCTTGACTATAGGGATCACCGCTGACAACTACATCAAGCTTCACTATAGAGATCACCGCTCACAGCTACATCAAGCTTGACTAAAGAGATCACCGCTAACAACTACATCAAGCTTGACTATAGGGATCACCGCTGACAACTACATCAAGCTTCACTATAGAGATCACCGCTCACAGCTACATCAAGCTTCACTAAAGAGATCACCGCTAACAACTACATCAAGCTTGACTATAGGGATCACCGCTGACAACAACATCAAGCTTCACTATAGAGATCACCGCTAACAACTACATCAAGGTTGACTATAGGGATCACCGCTGACAACTACATCAAGCTTCACTATAGAGATCACCGCTCACAGCTACATCAAGCTTGACTAAAGAGATCACCGCTAACAACTACATCAAGCTTGACTATAGGGATCACCGCTGACAACTACATCAAGCTTCACTATAGAGATCACCGCTAACAACTACATCAAGCTTGACTATAGGGATCACCGCTGACAACTACATAAAGCTTCACTATAGAGATCACCGCTGACAACTACATCAAGCTTGACTACAGGGATCACCGCTGACAACTACATGAAGCTTCACAATAGAGATCACCGCTGATGATTACATCAAGCTTGACTATAGAGATCACCGCTGACAACCGACATCAAGTATGACTATAGAGATCACCGCTGACAATTACATCAAGCTTCACTATAGAGATCACCGCTGACAACTACATCAAGCGTGACTGGAGATCACCGCTGACAACGACATCAAGCTTGAATGGAGATCATCGCTGACAACTACATCAAACTTGACTAAATAGATCACCGCTGACAACTACATCAAGCGTGACTGGAGATCATCGCTGACAACGACATCAAGCTTGAATGGAGATCACCGCTGACAACGACATCAAGCTTGAGTGGAGATCACCGCTGACAACGAAATCAAAGTTGACTGGAGATCACCGCTGAAAATTACATCAAGCTTCACTATATAGATCACCGCTGACAACTACATCAAGCTTCACTATAGAAATCACCGCTGACAACTACATCAAGCTTCACTATAGAGATCACCGCTGACAACCGACATCAAGTATGACTATAGAGATCACCGCTGACAATTACATCAAGCTTGACTAAAAAGATCACCGCTGACAACTACATCAAGCTTCACTATAGAGATCACCGCTGACAACCGACATCAAGCTTGTCTGGAGATCACCGCTGACAACTACATCAAGCTTCACTATAGAGATCAAGGCTGACAACCGACATCAAATATGACTATAGAGATCACCGCTGACAATTACATCAAGCTTGACTAAAAAGATCACCGCTGACAACTACATCAAGTACAACTATAGAGATCACCGCTGACAACCGACATCAAGCTTGTCTGGAGATCACCGCTGACAACCGACATCAAGCTTGTCTGGAGATCACCGCTGACAACCGACACCAAGTATGACTATAGAGATGACCGCTTTCAACTACATCAAGCTTGACTGAGATCACCGCTGAGAACGACATCAAGCTTGACTGGGATCATCGTTGACAATGACATCAAGCGTGACTGGAGATCACCGCTGACAACGACATCAAGCTTGAATGGAGGACACCGCTGACAACTACATCAAGCTTGACTGGAGATCACCGCTGAGAACGACATCAAGCTTGACTGGAGATCACCACCGCCTCTAGAGCATTCACATGGGCAGTAGGGCAAGAAGCTACACATGCTATTTCAGACTCGGTAAACATGCTACCATTCATCCATCATGTGCCATGCCGAAAAGCTTGGGCGGTCATGTTTTGCCATCTCACTCTATCATCAGAGCCGTGGATCAGCTCCATGTTTCTGTCTCGACCATGCCACGTGGCCAAGACGTCCAGGTATTTATTTCTCGGTCTTTCCCTTGGTCTCGTCTCTTCGATATTGCCTGTTGTCACCAAGTTCTCCAATTCATTTCGTCTCATAACATGCCCATACAATTTTGACTGTCTATATCTAATGTCTCTAATCAGTTTACGGTCTTCATTTGTTTCTTGTAGGAATTGTTCATTGGTTTTTCTGTCTGTCCATGGTATATGTTTGCATTTTCCTCAGAAGCCACATTTCCACACCCATCAGATGTTCTTCACCTTCTCTGTCATTGTCCACGCTTCACATCCATACAAAAGTACAGGTTCTATGTAGCACTTTAATACTGTTCAAAAATATGTCCATTTACTTGTATATTACATTGCGGTATTTCCTTCTTCCCAGTGACGACCATAATCTGTGTCTTCTTACAATTCAATTCTAACCCTAGTTGTTCACTGTTGTGCAATGTTATTGATGCATCGTCCTCCAATATTGATTCCTTCCATATTTTCTATGTTTCTGAAAATATTTTCACTGTACAGGGGCAAAGATCTGGAGACATTACACATCCCTGTCTCACACCTCATTTAATAGGCTGACACTGACCCATTTCATTATCAATTCTTATGGCAGCTTGTTGTTTCGAATATATGTATTTAACAAGTCTAAGGTCTTTTCCATCAAGTTGTAGATCTTCAAGCATCCTTATCATGTCGACATGTCTCACTTTATCGAAAGCCTTTGTGTAGTCAATAAAGCAAAGGCATGGATATTTGTTTACTTCTAAAGAACGATCAATTACTGTTCTCAATATATACACATCATTTACTGTACCCTTGCCTTCTACAAACCCACATTGTTCTTCTCCCATTTCAGGTTGTATTATCTTCCTAACTATTTGCATGATAAATCTTAGCAAAATCTCTTGATGTAATTCATTATACTAATTGTTTGATGTTGATCACATTCTAAGGCTCCTGATTTCTTTGGGATTGCAATAAATACAGCGTTCATAATTCATGAGGTATATTTCCAGTATTATATATTGTATTCAGCAGTCTAGTAACAATCATCTTTATTCCATATTCTTCTAAAGCATTAATAATTTCTATAATGAATGAACCGACTGCTGAAGAATTTTGATGAAATTCAGAAGCGGTGTGAAATAGACTTAGAGGAGAGAGAGAAGGTCGTCCACGGACATGTAATGTAAGTCTGAACAAAATCAATTTATACCGGTATTATTATAGTTAACATTAATATCATATACATTCCATGATATAGTTACCGCCCGCCCTGTCAGCACAGGCACGGTAAATATGGAAGTATTTATGTGTTACTAAGCAAACCCGATGGGCTGTGAGAGAAAATAAACAGCGTTTGATGTTCGATTACTCATGTCTGCGACTCGATCTTATTTCTTCTTTGGGTTTCAAATACCAACGGCGCTGTTGCAGTTTTATTAAAGAACGAGCCGACATTTACATTATTCATGTTAAACGTTCAAGAGTTAATGGACAGCAGCGTCTTGGCACCATGCTTCTTTTGCTTCCTTACATAATATTCTGACTTTTCTGTGAAGTTCTTCATATTTGGCAGGATTATTTTTATTCTGTATTCTTGTGTCTATTAGTTGTAAAATCTCTTCAGTCATCTATGTCTTACGACCTACTTTCTTAATTTTGGAATACTTGTTTCTGAAGCACAACTGATTGAATTCCCTATCAGGTGAGACTGAGACTGCTCCAATGGAGCACCCATTTACGCCGTTTCTCTGATTTTCGATGAGACCGCAAAACATAGTTTTCTTGGCATCTGTAAAGAAGGTAGTTTGCCATTGCTTTCCTTCTTAGCAGCGACCATACTGGTCAATGGCCGTAGCCATTGTCTCTTCAAAAAAAGAGATCCTCTGCCTACCGTCGTGAAGCTGGAGACAACAACCTACAACTATCTGTCGGCTACTCTACAGCTTCATCCACCACCTACATACATGGCTTCGCGTAACCCTGACCGGGGTCTAAACGGGTACTCCACCTTGCCAAAAGGTGTCCCCGTAGGCTAGCGGAGGGAAGGAGGCACCTTACTTCTCCTTTGATAGGGGATACCCCTACCCCGCCACACTCTAGAAAATTGTAAAAGGGTAGTCCCCGAGCTGAATTGATACACAGCATTCGAAAGTCAAGATTCTCATCATTTAGTTGCATATCCTTTACAGGACGTAGCAGTCATCTCCGGCATTCTTTGGCTGTTTGTGATTCCTGGGCAAGTTCACGTTCAGTAGTTTGCCATTGTTTTTGAACGACCGGGACTCATAACATTATTCGGAGCTGAGTTCAACTTCATTGCACTTGGGGCATTCCCATAAGCGCACTGTAATCATCTTCAACTGCAAGAGAAGAGTTCCAATACTAATGGTACCCGTTGCAATCTGATTATATGTCCGTCTTGTTTTACCTCTGAGTGACAATTGTCGACCACATCCTCTGACCACCGCCTGCTGCTGCATTCTCTCAAGACCATGACAGTCCATCCGTTCTTCTGCATTATTCACGTGCTCTCAGAGGGCCTTCGCACATCTGCCTTATCATGCATCAAATAACCCCTCAGTGCTGCAGCACTAGCCAATCTATCTGCCTGATCATTTCCAACCACACTAGAGTGTCCCGGAAAAAAAGATCCAGCGAAGCTCACAACTCGCGACGCCTGAATTGATGCATACTGCTTGCTTGCTTGCTTGTGTTCGTTGGCTTCAGCTCCAACGCAAAGTCCTGTATGTCGGATGAAGGCATCCTGTTGTCCAACATCAGTGTGATGTCATACAGGACCTGAGGTTTGCGTGAGTATCCGTTGTCCCATGTCTGGCTTATTGGTGTGCAGACTGGTGGTTCCTCGCCATACAGGCAGACACTCTCCGACTTCGGAGGAATCGGCGATCCTATTGACTTCAGCCAGGACTCCGAAGGGACCTGTTGCCCAGGACGCTCGGCGAGGACGCGTCAATAGGTCTTGGCCAGTATATAACCCGGCCCTGGTGCCTTGGAAGCACCTCTGCGTCCCAATTGATGCATACAATTCAGCACGAAGTATGCCTGACTTCACCTTTGTTATTATTTTTTTTTTTTTGCGACTCCAAGATTTAAACACGAGTTTGTAGAAGAAAGGGAACAAACGAGCGAACGAACGAACTTTATTTTCAAAGGGTAACAAATTGGGCACTCAGGCCCGTCTTACATTCGGCCTTCCAATCACTCATCTTTCGTTCATCAGAGCATAGTGCATTCACATAGGAAAAAAAACATTGTGAAATGAATGTTGTAAACATAAACAATGCATGTTACCGTGTAATGAGACAAATCCCACACATACCCACCCATCCCCTATCCATACGCGTGTCCCCCCACACACATCCACCACCTAACCACACACATACCCACAGGAACATACATTCCCCCATCCATCCACCCATTTCCCAACCTACACATCCCACACACACCCCCATATACACCATCTCTCCCCCCCACACAAACACACCCATCTCCAACCCACCACACATCCCTCCACACACATCCCCACCCACCCACAAACAAACCCAGGCACACATGCATGCATCCACTCATCAGCCACCCATACATCCCCCAACTTCACACATCTCCCCACCCACACGCACACATTCTCCACCCCTCCCATAACCTACCAACACTCACCCACCCACATATCCTCCACCACCCACCCACATACCCCAACCACTCAGCCAAACACACATCCCCCATCCACATATCCAACATACACACACTGATATTCCCGCCAACTCACATATCCCGCACCTATCCAGTCACAAAACCCGCACCAACCCACACATCCTCCTACTTACACACATCTCCACCCACACAATTTTCCCCACCCACACATCCCGCACCCACACACATACATCCCCCACCCACCCCCAGCCTACACACACTCACCCTCCCACACATCCTCCACCCACCCACTCGCCAACCACCCCCTCCCCCGATCTCCAATCCACAATCACACATCCTTTAACTACACATCTCACCACCCATACAGTCACATACACACATCCCCACACCCATACACATATTCCAACCCACCAAGATATCCCTCATCCAAGAAAACGCACCTCCCACCCACCCACGCCCACCACCCTTGTTTACCCCACCAACACACATCCGCCGCTCACACACATCTTCTCACCCACACACACATCCCCCACCCATACACTCATCTCTCACACACATCCTCCCACTCACGTACTCATCCATCAACCACTCACACCCACACATCACCCACCCAGCCATCAACATATGCATCTCTCATCTACTCTCCCACCCACACACACCCAAAACACCCAGTCAAGCACACACCCCTCTTCCTCACAAACATCCAAGATACACCTACACAATTGTCAAGACAGTATACACCCACAAATAGATATACCAAACATAAAAGGATTACATTGTCAAGGAAAAGGGATGAAATTTCGAAAAGAACACACACACACACACACACACACGCACGCACGCACGCACGCACACACACACACACACTGACACACACACACACACACACAGTGAGAGAGAGAGAGACAGACACATACATACACACACATGCACGCACTATATCGAAAGAGAGAGAGAGAGAGAGAGAGAGAGAGAGAGAGAGAGAGAGAGAGAGAGAGAGAGAAAGAAAGAGAGAGAGAGATTTATGTTCCAACATTGCCTAATCAGTGTAGCCTCTCACCAACAATATGTATTAATATATATATCAAAGATATCACAAAGGATAGTCACAGAGATATCACTACTTTCACGTATACCTGTGACCTGGATTTGAGATATTCAGAGACACTTATAACTTCAGCAATCGTAGCTACGCACATGCCCTTAATGGTCCTTGTAAATTTGTTGTATAGCTGTCTGCTCACAATCAACTCAATGTATCTAACTGAAACAACAACGTTCGCACTCCGTGCTGTGTGTACAGCAAGGGAAACATAACTTGAGCATATATGGACAAGTAGTTAGACAAATCCATCTACGTCATGTAAAAGGTCTTTTGCAGAACGTCGATCTCATTACAAGCCGCTAGAAAGATGCTCAACTCTTCGAGAGGTCCCAGTGTATACCTATAATAAAGCCAACGGTTACTTTCATGTACTGTGTCCACTTTCGTACTTGCCGACCACTGCCTTTTGTTCCAGCAACCAAGCCTTCTCTCACTTTTCTTTGTAAATCACTTTGACATCCAATATGGCAACGCACGAGTATTTAAGTTTCTTAGACATCAAGCTGGTTATGATCCCGTTTTATTTTTATTTTCGATATTAAGATCTGATAAAAGTTATGCTTGTTTCTTCTTCTAGAAGTTAGACCAATAGCTGAGACTACTAGTCGGATTGATATGAAACATCAATAAACAGCCGGCCTCCTACTAGGTCTAATTTACGTGTTAATGGGGTGGTTGAAGTAAATTATTAGTTACAAGCGACAGTAATGTATGCCAGCCATCCCGCATCTCACAAGGCCTGGATTTAAGTGGATCTAACGATATTAAGTTAATGTGAGGAATAATTCAAAGGCCGGCTGCCTAGACATTGAAGTTTGACAACTACATCACTCCGGCTGACATATCCATTGTTCGGAGAATCACTCATTAAGAGAAACTACTGGGATGTTGTTATAACTGGAAACTAGACATTTCGGTCACTAGGGAAATTACCGCCAGACTGGACATACGCCACACTGAACATGTGGCCGCTGGTATGAATTCTCAAAGTAGATGTTATTTATAAGTGTACAAGTGAGACTACACAACTGACAGCTAAATATTGCTGCGGTAAATTCCGAGCCAATGAGGAAGTGCGACTGTTGTTGGCATAGACAGACCTACACCGGTTTGACTCTGTAACTTGTCCATTTATTTCTGCATATCCTTTTACAGGCTATCGCAGTCAACTCCAACACTTCTGCCGCTGTGATCTCTTGGCAAGTTTACGTTCAGTAGTTTGCCATTGCTTTCTGAACGACCGGCATCGTCTTCAACGCTAAAGCAACGCGACGCGTTCTGATGTCAAATCGCCCGCAGCTGTGTTTCGAACGCGGTATGCGGGATTACGAATTGCGTCTGTAACCCTTTCGCCACAGAACCGGCACGCTACCTAAACTGGTAATGAATTGTGTAATTTGTCGTCCTATCCCTTTATCAGAATTGGTGATCAATTGTGTAATTGATCGTCCTATCCCTATATCAGAATTGGTGATAAATTGTGTAAATTGATCGTCCTATCCCTGTATCAGAACTGGTGATAAATTGTGCAATTGATCGTTCTATCCCTATATCAGAACTGGTGATAAATTGTGTAATTGATTGTTCTATCCCTACAGATATAGAACGTAGGGTAACTGCCTTATCATTTACAACTTTTAGAGCGCTAATTGAGCCGTTATATCATGAACAACTGGTTTGGGGTACAAAGGAGTGTAAGACAGTGCTGCAATGTCTCCTCGGAACTTCAACATCTATGCAGACAGTGTCACACGGGACATCAACATGACAATACTAGTGAGAATGTTGATCTATATATTGCATAATTGGTGGAAATCCAGTTCCAATATCCAGATACTCGGAATAAATTATCCTATTCTCAGATGGTACAAAGGGGCTTGAAGTGTGAATCCTGTCTGTCAAAAAGTCACAGTGAAGATAACAGTACTTTGTTTCTTCAGAAATTACAAAAATGAATTAAACGTATCCTTCTCTGTGGCAATGCATCATGAAATGTGAGAAAACACTACATTTTGGGCGCCATCTCTCGCTTTGAACTCAAGCGCAATTCATTCACGTGCTATTACTTCTAGTGCATAGGACGGATTGTGCGTGGGGATTGGCTTTCTTTATAATGGATGACCCTCGCTATCAGACGAATCTACTCTGACTTCAGAAGTACTTGTAATTTAAGTCCCCAAGTCAAGGACGAGAAGTCTACATTTTAGTCCAACTGATAAGCGCGTTAACCTCTGCATTGACATAAGCGGCGTTCTTCTCTCTACACCCCTGTCAATCGTGACAATGCAGGAGAAGATGCAATTTAGCGCTGGCGACACAGTCACCCATTCCTTGCCAGGGTTGATACTGGTAAGACTGCAGACCTGTCTGAAAACATCTTCCGTCCGATCCATCCATGATTTTCCCCTCTTTAGCCTGTCACACTTTCCTCTGAATAAAGCTTGATGCAGAGGGTATTTTAAGTATGCACGAGCCCTCCAGGTCTTGATCCTGTAGTTCATGGTCGGAAAGGCATGTCTCATTGCTGCACAGTGGATGTGTCTCTTATACAGCCCTGAATAATCCGTATGGCTTCATGTTGTATCTTGTCAAGACTTCCAGTCTGTGTAGGGTTTACAATGGCGATGGCGAGGACACACTCGGTGGGTGAATGTACTTGTCTTTGGTACAGAAATAGTAACAGTCTTTGCTCGATATCGACTCTCATTGCTGACATACAACTTTTCGTGCTTTTGTTATAATATAATCGACATGGTCGGGTAGCAGGGTATGGGTATACCCTATCAAAGGAGAAGTAAGGGGCCCCTTCCCTCCGCTAGCCCACGGGACACCCTTGAGCAAGGTGGAGTACCCGTTTAACATCAAGTTTTTTTTTTTTTTAAATTTTTTTTTTTAGCATATCCTTTACAGGACTTAGCTGTCAACAACAGCATCTTTCAGCTGTATGTTGATCTCTTGGCAAGATTACGCTCAGTAGTTTGCCATTGCTTTCTGAGCGGCCGGCTCAGTATCCCGCAAGTCACGAGCGGGGGTCGAACCGCCTCAGCTCTCGCTCCGCTACGAGACTCTGCGTGATAAACGGGATTACAGAGAGAAAGTGTTGTAACCCCACAGCCAGAGAGACCGGCAACATCAAGTTAGGGTTACGTTAAGCCAATGAGCAGGTGGTGGATTGGACTCGGGAGTAGCCGACATACAGTTGTTGGTTATGGTTTCAAGTCAGCGACAGTGATCTCTCAACAGAGACAATGGCTACGGTCATCTGATCAGTATGGTCACTGCCCGGAAGGATGAATGATAGACTTCCCTTCTTATTGATTCCCGGGCAGAGGAGGCATGTCAGCCTTGCTTATTATCTCCTCTAAGAAAGGGAACTCTAAATCTCAAACATCCGCTGCCTTGCAGGTATACCCAAATGGGAAAGACTTCAGGAATAAACCCAAAGGACAAATCCGGAGATGGAGTCCCTAAGGCAGTTCCATGTTGTAAACAACATAGTTCTGGAAACACCTGAGACCGCACCGATGTCAAGTTGAATTGGCTACTGCCTTTCCCTTGGTCAACATTGGTGACATGGAGAGAGGGAACTTGCTGCTGGGCAACAGCTGGTTCTTAACATTTCATTGCCCTTGCTTGAGCCCTGGAGATGCCACTTCAGCACCACGTAACAGTGCCGACACAGCACGGAATCAGCAATTGCCGGTTATAAGTCTTTAATGCTCGATTGGCGTAGAGCAAGGCTCCAGTGGTTGCTTCCGACGGTGGGAAAGAACATTGTATCTCATGAATTTGTGTATTTGGGGTCAACAATAAGATAATCTTTTCTTAGAAACAGTAATCGACAGACACATTGGAAAGACAGCCACAACACTTTCCAGGCTAACTAATAGATTTTGGGAGAATAATAGTCAGTCAGTCAGTCAGTCAGTCAGTCAGTCAGTCAGTCAGTCAGTCAGTCAGTTAGTCAGTCAGTTAGTTAGTTAGTTAGTTAGTTAGTTAGTTAGTCGCGGTTCCAACTTCACGACATCGGGTCGTCCCCATTATGCTTCGTTCCTGTGCCAGTGAATATCACACAAAATGCTCATCACAGCCCAATGTGAAAAGTGGAACAGACAGGAGTCTCGACAAACCAACAGCCGGCAGAGGTATAGCCTATGCATAATGCCGCCGTCAGAATGTCAAAACAGAAAACCTCCACGAAAACTACAGTTCATCGTGGATGGAATCGGCAGTCACCAGAAAGACTTCATTGACCGGGGTTGTATCCCACATGGCTCGGTCTCTTTCCGCAGGGCAACCCGCCGAAAGTGCCGCACAAAGCACGAACTCCGTAGCTCCAGCGTCGACTCTCAGTAGTGTCCTGAAAAATGCACTCGTGAACTGAAAAGGCAAACCAGTCAGTTCAGCAACAGCCGGCCATTGTTCCGAACATGCAGTTCACTGTACAACAACAGCGGACAGATGTAAAAGCATTCCATACGAATATTACAGCTATCAGTGTCGCGCCACGCACTCACTCAGTGGCAGGGCGACGGAACCATGTACTACCAGTCCAAGATGAGGAAAATGCGATTGCAAACCTTAGCCAGAGGCCTTAACTGTTCAATGCCTAACCGCCATGTTGAGGACCGGAAGTCCTGGGAGAATAATAGACTAACGGAGCATACGCAAGTTCAAGTATACAAAGCTTGTGTTGTTAGCACACTACTGTGTGGGTCTGAATCCTGGACTTTGTACTCACGACAGGAAATAATGTTGAATTCCTTCCATATGAGATATCTGAGACGTATCCTAGGCATATCGGGGAAAGACCACATAACAAACAAACACGTACTTGAAATAGCGGAAATTACCACAGTACACTCCCTCCTCAACCAGAGACACCTTCGGTGGCTGTGCCGTGTATCTGGAATGGAGGATCAACGCATCCCCAACGATCTCCTATACGGAGAACTAGCCACATGGAAGAGGATAACCGGAAGACCCAAAATGCGATATAGGGATGTGTGTAAACAAGATATGAAAACCCTTGGCGTAGATCCAGGCATGTGAGAAAGAGTTCCAACAGAAAGATGTTCCCGGAGAAGAGATGTACGAAACGGACTGGTGCTCTTTGAGTGCAATCTGATCTAACAATAAGGCATAAAATGCAGTTACTTACTGCTGTACCAGCCCCGTCTTACAGATGCGGAAGCTGTGACAGAGATTGTCACTCTCTCATTGGACTATGCAGTCACTAGCGGCGCTGTCAGTTGCCTCTCCAGCGGCACAACTCTGTAGTCCTACAGGACTGAAAGAGCCTACTACTAATCGACATGATCTCTGAAGAACAGAGTACGATATGTCATCGACTTGTTTCTTATCATAATGTTTCCGTCCATTCTCACTTCTGGCATGTGTTGAAAATGACACTGGAATCAATACACCAGGAAAAGATTCAATCAAGTCCGCCCTGCATGACATTGGCAATCCCTGGACTACATCTACCCTATCGATGCACCTAATACACATTAAATAATACCAATGACAGTGGTGAACCTGTCGGCAATCCTGGACATATAGTTATCGACTCGGAAGACCAACTCCCACATATTAGCGCAGCCTTTCTTTGGTCCTGGACTGCAACTATTCATCGTATAAGATAAGGATATAACTCCAGTCTGAGAAAGGTTTGTATCAATTACTCGAAGGATACTTTATTGTATGCATCCTCTAAGCCTATGGAGGCCTCACATGTCTCTGAAACCCTACATAAACGTCATAGGCAAAGACCGCCGTAGTGAGCTATGACTATTTATTACATCTGTATCCTGCAAGCGAGGGCGGGAAGCAGCCGAATTGTTCCAAGTCGCAAACAAGTCTGTGAGTTACAGTTGCTTGCATGAAGTCTTCTATATCGTTATAATTGTGTTGCCGCTGTTCTTGGAATGGTGTTTGTTTAGATTTAGCAGTGGTAAAATGTAATTGTGTAACCATTCCTCTTTGAATCATTCCTCTGGCCACTTCAGATACTGGCGTTGACTTCTCTTGCCAGTTCTTCTCTGTTATCATCTAACATCGTCAGTAGGTTACCATATCGGATGCCGGTCTGGGCCTAGGACATTGGGTGATTTCTTGAATGTCACGCTCATTGCCCCAGCAGTAATTATATAGTCTTGGCCTGTCCCGGCTCCCTTGCACAACTTAGATGGTGTCATTGTAGTCTTCCATCTTGCAGGCTCATATTTCTAGTCAGTATACTCTGTTGTGTGAATTCTGCAGTATGTACCTGACGAGATGCAGCCAAATATGCCGGGCAATAAATCGTACAAAATAGGGTTTGTGTCTTCGTTATTCAAAGTCTATTATATGTAGTGTCTAAAAAGGGCCTTTCCTTTATCCGAATCCCCGCTTTCCCTCAACCTTAGAGAAGAAGGAATTTTATTTATTAACGCTTCCGATTAATCCAGACCTCTTGATCCACCCACCGTGAGTCCGATCAACCTCCAAGAAAACAGACAGACAGACAGACAGACAGACAGAAAGACAGACAGACAGACAGACAGACGGACGGACGGACGGACAGACGGATGGACGGACAGACTACTGCTACTGCTACTACTTGATGAGATGCGATCCTAACCATTGTTTTGTTCTAAACAGTGTGAGCCTGTTCACTGTCAATGTGATCTGCATCGGAGGTTCTGTTCTAAATAGCTGTCGCATTAACCTTTTTGCTCTCTGTTGAAATCTTAACTTGTTAAATCAACAAAAACTAGGGCTTTCATGATTTATAACATACACGGCGCGTCGTTTGACCCATTCCAAGCAAAATGTCGGTCACAATATCGTTGAAATAAATTCCTGTTTTGATGAAACAAAACGTTGAATGATAATTACAGCAGTGGATATATACCAAAAGCCGGTCTCCATGGCCAAGGCTTTAACATCTTTCTCCGTAATGCAGTATATTCTCGTGAGTAACGTAATATGCGCGAGAATCTGTAGCGGTTCTCGCCGCGTTCGTAACGTATGTATTATATGGGTATGTGAGCAGGGGGAGACACAGGGATAAGATACTAGATAGATTGACAATGATAAACAAGAATGAGGGGAACTGTAGTAAAGCTTAAAAAAGGCAATGAATGAATCATCCCCCCCCCCCCTAAAAAAAAAACGAGAAGTAGATTGTGTGCTTTACTAAAACACGACTACAAGAGACAAATTGGACGTTGCGGCCAAAGCCTTCGACAGCACAGGGCAGACAAATACAAACCGACACAAACCTACATGGAACACACTATGACAATATTAAACTAATTAAAGGTACTTATCTGAATCCCTTGCTTGGAAAGACTGACACGCGTAGGGCTGTCAGTGGATTAATAGACCGGATGTATGGTACACGGGTTAAAGGTCAAGCGGGAGGGGAGTGGAGGTGGAGAAGCGCCTATTTGGGCGGAAAAGTGGAAATTAGGACCGGCAAAGATGTTGCGGACGCAGTTCACAATTAGCAATTCTCGTTAAGCGTTCGAAACACAGCTGCGGAAGATTACATTGTGTGGGTCCTCACAGAGGATCATGAGTCGCGGTCGTTCAGAAAACGATGGCAAAACACCGAACACAAACCTGCCAAGAAAGTTGACTGCGACGTCCTATAAAGGACCTGCACGTACCTAGATGGTGGACTGTAAGCTAGGGGATGGGAGGGGGTGGGGTTGGGAAGTTAAATGAAGATGTGTTGGACATTGAGGCCGTGAGGGGAGACCGGCTTTTGGTATATATCCAACAACAATAACAACAACAACAAAAACAGCAGCAGCAGCAGCAGCAGCAGTAGCAGCAGCAGCAGCTGTGCTGACGAAGGCTTTGGCCGCAACGTCCAATTTGTCTCTTGTAGTCGTGTTTTAGTAAAGCGCACAATCTACTTCTCGTTTTTTGGGTGATTCATTCATAGACAGACTGACATCATGGCATGGAGGAACGTCGGTATCATGAATGGTTCAGAGCACAAGAAACAGGAGGTTGTGGACACATAGAATCATCAACGTCACACGGCATAGACTATAAGACGAAGATGAAGAAATATTTTTCATTCAGTCGTCCTGACGCATCTTCAGTGACATATATGAGGGGAAGTCAATAAGTAAATCACTAAATGGCTGTAGAAAAATAACTAAAAATGATAAGGACTTGAAACCAGTTTATTTTTATACATACATTGTCCCTTTATTTCTCAACATAATTTCCACCAACATTGATGCATTGATTTATCTCATCGTTTTATCAGTCCTCCCAAACCGGCTGCATAGAACTGCGTGCTCTGTTTTATAAACCACGTTTTCACTTCACATTTAACTTCGGCGTCATTCGCGAAATGTCTCCTGCCAAGGTGGGTTTTCAGTGGACTAAAAAGGGAAAATAGCTAGGGGCTAATTCGGGGCTGTAACCGTAAGGTGGATGTTCCAGAACTTCCCACCTTGGTTGGTTAATTTTCTCCTGAGTTAATCGAGCCGATGTGGTCTGGCATCGTCATGAAGAAGCAACACTCCTCTAGTCAGCGGTACTGAACGTTTTCTTCGAATTGCATTATGAAGCATCGATAGAACTTCACAGTACGATTAAGAATTCACATTGTCACCTTTCTTCTTGAAGTTGGTTAAAAGCATGTCTTCACAATCCCAGAACACTGTCAGCATAACCTTCCCTGCTGATGTCGTAACCTTGAATGTTTGGACACAAGGCGGAGAAGGTTGTTTCCATTGCATTGAAGTACGCTTTGATTCGGGCTGGTAGTGATGATTCGTCCCCAGTAACAATCCTGTTCAGCATGTCTTCTCCTTCATCTTCGTATCGACAGAGATGATGCAAGGACAGGCCAAATCGGTACATTTTTTGTTCCTCCTTCAATTGTCTCGGTACCCACCGTGAGCACACTTTCTTAAATTTCAATCGATCATGCATTATGCTGTATGTCGAACCATGTGAGCACCCTATTGTAGATGCTACAAAGTCTATCGTTACTCGCCTGTCACCCCTAATCATCGCCTCCACCCGCTGCACAGATGTTTCTGTTGCAATCTCATCAGGACGACCAGATCGTATTTCATCAACAATTTTAGAGCGTCCTTGAGAACATTTTTCTACCCAGCTATGCACCGCTATACGGGACAAACATTTGTCAGCAAAACAGGAAGCATTTCCTTATGAATGTTCTTTGCAGGCAGTCGTTTTCCCCACAAAACAAAACGCACAACAGCACGTTGCTCTTGTTTGTACACTCCGTAAGTACAGTCGCCATTTTGTTTATGCGCTGCGCATGCTCATGAGACACCTAGCGCCACCTGACGAACGGGAATATAAAGTTCGATGTTGCTGTCACCTAATGACACCTGTAGAAAACACCAACTACATTTACCTGCCATCCCACATAACTGTGTGACTTACTTATTGACTCTCCCTCGTATTACAATTGTATACATGTTGTGTGTCGCCTTCTTTTTATTTTATGTATATGTGAACCCTGTGATATTTGTTTTCTCAAACACTCATAGAGTTTTGGGTTAAATTTTTAGTCAGACCTATTGCAGGACATAATTCGAAATAATTAAATTAAACTTCAGTACATATCTGGGTTGTACATTCAAGACGAACCGATTAATCGAAAACAATGCTTTGTGTAATTGTCACATTGAGATTCAGTTAAAATATTTTAAAGCAAAGAAGGCACTTTTGTGTAATAAATGCACATGTATTTCAATGTGTGTCGTTATAAAATTTGAATATGTTAAAATGTAAATAGCTTTCATCATTAGGCTTTTAATTTGCAATCAAATACAAACATTCAGTTCGTCTAAAGTCTTAAAGTTTATTATTCCCACAGTTTAAATTGTATTAATACAGCGGGTACAACGCGAATCTGATAACAAAACAGATATCAATTTAACACTTATTTATAAATATGATTGACAAATTATCGTGTCTCGATTTTCACAATTGCAATATTATTTTGTATGGACTGTCCAAATGACGTTGAATATAATGAGCTTCATACAAACATACATATATGTCACAGCGCCAAACCAATGCACTTAGTTTGGTCTGTGAAAACCGCACGGTCCTGGCCACGCCGGAAACGCCACTTGAAACAAAGACCGGAGGCCATTTTTCCTTGTAGCAGCCAGCTCGGTGTGAAGGCAGGCGCTGGGGCCCTGTGTAGTTTTGTGGCCAGCCCGCCTTGAGACAAGATATGTGGGGTTTACCATCTGTTCATCAGTGAACAACATATGTCAGAGGAGAAAGCCGTAAGTTTAAAATGTTTAATTTAATAAATATTTGTATAATCGCAGCACACGCCAGTTTACCAACTTGAAAGTGTTTACATGGTGGAACAGGCGTGGGTGAAAATAATTGCTAGTTAGGTGAGCTTGTAGGAACAAAGAAATATAAATAGATAATATGAATAAGTGCTATTGAAATGAGCTATTCTACAGAAGGATTTAGTATCCCTAAAGCTTTATGAAAATAACATGTAACACATAGAGACGTCAGCAATCAGACAATGGTGATGTGAAATATGTAGAATAGGTCATTGATGGTGGTTAAGTATCATAGAGACTGATGTCATGTCATGCCAGCCATGCTGGCACAAGATTATTTTGTTGGGAATTATTTTACATGGTTATCCCATGGCATTAATGTGTTACTGGCTAAATAGATATGTGGGGGATTCACCAAAATATACAATGTGTGGTGTCATAAATTAGTTTATAGTAAAGACTGAAATAATGCCACATGGTGCCATGTTGGCATGGAAGGGAGTAAGTGCTTGTGAGGTTGCTAGAAATGAAGGTTGCTTAACAACAGAGGGGTGAGAATCATATGTGTATGTGTATACAGCAGCAAGATATGTTTACAGGATTATTCTGTGATTATGGTGAGCATCACATTGGATATTTGGTCAAGTGTTGGGTATGAACACTCCAAAGCAACAATGAGTAGGGGAAAATAACTATAATATATGTGTAATATTTATAACATGTGTAAAGCAGAGAAGAGTACTTACATATTATATGTGGCAATTATGGGTTAATGGTTAAGCTAAGCAGTTTGAACATGTAGGTAATAAATAGAAGTGTAGGAAATAATGTGTTGAATTGTAGGGACGCCATGCAGATTGATAGCCACTAGGCGTAGGAAATAATGCATCTTAATACGCGGGGTGCGTATCAGCAATCATTGTGTAATCGTAACTGCAAATTAAGTGTGGCTTTACTGAGGGAGAACAGGCAGGTGCATCTGGAACTGATATTGGTAAAGGGGTTTCTCATTTAGCATTGAAGTCTGGTATCACATCTGTTACCAGAATGCAGTAGTGTTTGTGCTAGTGTATCAAACTGGGAGTTTTATGTGTATTAAAACAGGGTGTTTGTTGTACCAGGGGAAGGGTGTGATTTATTGCTACGTACCACCTTTCGCAAAGATATATGCACTTGCTATGCGACACGAAGCGTAAGAGAAGAAAATTTATAACCGGTGTATCGTAGGAAGAATGATGGGAAATAGAGGGCATAACTGCACATTTGCTGTCCACTCACAGATAAAAGTACACTGGTGTAGTTGGCATTAGTGTGTAATAATAATGACATAATATATATAGTACACTGGTTGTTATACTAGTGCTGATATTCTGTTTCTGCCCATGAACATGGTTATGCTTTGATCCTGTCTCATATGGATGAGGCACTCTTACTTGATACTATGGTGTATTCATTTTATGAACTGTCTTAAGGGTATCAGAGAGTTCCTCAATTGAGTTCCTGTGTAATACATGTTTATCTGTAACCTTCTGTGAATGTTGTGATTCACCCATGTGCAAGTGTTGCATTTGCACATTCTACAAATATGGTTATTCCACTGGGTATATGTGTCCATTGCTTTTCACGGTTGAACATGTTTTGCTTGTCAGCTAGTAATGTATAATATCATGCGGTAATGTGTTTGATGTCATATTGTTGTTGATATCCTTTATCAAAACATGGACATTGCAGGAGCAGTGTGTCCTATATCATATGGCATCCCTCATAAGTTTAGGTATTTAAATGACAGAAGATGGGGGAAAGGTGGTGCATTGGGTATTATGATTGTAGTGATGGCTATGGTGAGAGTGACCATTTGATGATTGTGATGGTGATTATGATTGTGGTGATGACTATGTTGAGGCTGATCATGTAGTGATGTCAGCTAGGATGATTGGGATGATGATGGCTATGGTGAGAGTGATAATGGGGATTATGATTGTGGTGACTATGTTGAGGCTGATCATGTAGTGTCAGCTAGGATGATTGGGATGATTATGGCTATGGTGAGAGTGATCATTTGATGATTGTGATGGTTTTATGTCGCGATGTATGTTATATGTCTGAGTTGTTGTCGGTGGCTTATGTTATAGCCTGTGTCCTGATTGTTGCTGGTGTCATGGTATATTGATGTTGTCTAGTTGTCATCAGTACAAAAGGTGTGTGTCCTGGTGATGTCATGTTGAATTGCATATCCTATGTCTGCTTGATTGCTGTTGGTGCATTGAACTGTATTTATGTCCTGTATGTACATGTTCAAATGGTGTTGTCCTGTTAGAGTCGTTGTACACCGGTGTAGCTGAGTTGTGTTCGGTGTTGATTTTGACTAGTTGATGAGTGTTGCTGTGTAACATTGGCATTTATGAGTGGTATTCTCAGCCTGTGGTGTTGGGGATGAGAAGTTGTGTTGTGTCAGAGATCTGTAGGTAATGACCTCCCTGAACTGAAGACATTCTGTAAGTGAATGCTGGGCTGCATGGGTAGGTGGAGCAGGTTGACGTTGTTGCATTAGAAGGTGTTCCATCCTAGCAATATCAAGTGTAATCTCATGATAGCAGTGGCACAATTGGAGGAGATAATAAAGTGGGTGATCTGATGATGCAACATTGATTGTTGTATTTAACAATTAGATATGTAGTCACCTTTAAGAATAATGAGGCAAAACAAGAATGATCATGCCAGATATCGGTTACCTCAGAATAGCAGTAGTACAACTAGAGGGAATAGCAAGGTGGATAATTTGATGGAAGACATTTATTATATGTAGGTTAATTCAAATGTTATATTGCATGTGCTCATTGCTTCATGTGTTTAATATGTTGTCTTTACCATGATAATCATAGATTGTGTTTTCCATTGTTACAGGAGCGGCTGACTAGTTAGTGTCAGCAGGCCTGGGTTCTTGGTGGGATAGTAAATTGTGTCACAACTCTTTGTTTATGTTGTGTCTTGGGGTTTATGTTGTGTAACCTATGTTTTTGTAGTGCCTTATTGTCTGTGCAGTGTTGCTTGTGTCAAGGTTCTTTATTGTGTCAGTCTAACCAGCTATTGCTTGGAGCACCTGTGTTGTGGTACTTGGTGTACCCTGTTGTCTTAAGTGCTGCTGATTGGTTAGGGGTTACCCACTGTTGTTATTTGATATATACAGTTGTCTGTTGTATCTGTTATTGACATGCAATGTTCTGTTAGAAGAAATAAATAAAGAGCCTGTTTATTTGTCCTTGATTTGTTTGTTTAGCCTCTTTTAGTTTTTACAACCACTATTCCTACCACAATCTAACACCTTAATTCATCGCTTGGGCTCAAACATGGTGTTTCCTGTGTGAACATCTATAAAATAGTTTCTGCCTCTGTCCGAGATCTCGTACATCTTCTTATCTAATTACTATCATCTTTTTTTGTCGGTTGAGGCGGTGTGAGGTTCTCTCTCTTTTCACTATTTTTCTTCTTTGGCCGTAACGAAGTCAGAACTACCCTCTACCTCTTAGCACCGTAGTGAAGGAAGCATCAGTCTTTATGATTGTCTCCCTTTCTCTTTTACCATCGACTACATATACATAAAACAGACCAGAAATAAATGTGACTGGGAGAGGGAGAGAAATGGGAGAGGGAGAGGGAGAGAAATGGGAGGGGTGAGGGAAAATAAAACATGTTAACTTAACTCAGTTACATATTAAGCATTAAACTGTTCTCTGAAATCAGGTATTTTAATTTGAAACATGAAACATGTTGGTGTGTTAGGGTCAGTAGTTCTTCAAGACGGAATACAGTGAACACTTTGAATCTTCGGTGTCCCAGCACCACCACCACTACCACCACCACCACCACCAACAACAACATTAACACAGCAGCAGCAGCAGCAGTAGCATCAGCAGCATCAGCAGCAGCAGCAACAGCAGCAAGTTTTGCATGAGTCATTCTCTGATAGATTCCACAACCCATTGAGCTTTTACCGGCGTTTGAGATTTAAGGGTTAGTGGAACGCAGTTTTACAAATCCCCAACATAAACGTGTCACACACAATTCCCCGACATAAACGTGTCACAATTCCCCGACACACCGTGTCACAATTCCCCGACACACCGTGTCACAATTCCCCGACACACGGTGTCACAATTCCCCGACACACCGTGTCACAATTCCCCAACACACCGTGTCCAGAGTTCGAAATTAACCACTGCGATTTGGAGGCAGATCGCTTTGCGTTTATTTCGATGGTATGAGCTGTCGACCGTTCACAAACAATGGCAAACGCAATATTGCTTACTAAATAACAAACGGCCAATAAATGTCGAGGATGATTGCAACATCCTCTAAATGACGTACACTTAATGTTCATCTGTATGGAGGCGTTGTGTAGGTTTCCCGACATACACAGAGCAGTACCACAATACGAGAACGTGGACAACAGTGAATTCGCAGTGTTGTTGAATAGTATCTATCAGATGGTTCAGTGCTTCCTGTACAGTAACAATAGAGTGTCTTCTTAAATGTCCATGAAGCTAACTGAAAGATTCGCAGTTTCCTGGATGAGATCATCTGCCCCAGCCGATACTAGGTTGGGTAGAACAAGGTGACAGCTTTGTATATACTAGATAAAGGGATAAGGAGATTGGGGTAACGAGTTCATTTTGTTCCCAGATTATTTTCAGAAAAGTCTGAACATATTATGTGCCCATCTCACGAGTTTGAGTGGATGCAAGAACTATAATGATTGGGGAAAACACATCGTGGTGCTACTGGGACTGACCACAGACTACTATCTGATAATCACAATACAGTCCGCAACGGACAGCAAGTGCATAACTATCTGACTATAATTGTCTGACTATAACTATCTGATTACAACAATACAGAGACCAATGTATATCAAGTGCATAACTGTCTGACTATAACTATCTGACTATAAGTGGCTGGCTATAACTGACTGACTGTGTGTCTGGCTATAACTGTCTGACTATAAGTATCTATAATGTAGCCTGCCCCGTGGCGAAAGGTTTGCAGGTGAAGTTTATAATTCCACATACCCGTGTTCAAAACACAGCTCCGGACGATTAGGCAGCAGCCCTCCTAGCGTTGGGTTTCTTACGAAAAAGTATGGGTGCCGGGAGTTCAGAAAGCAATGTCAAACTAATGGACGTAAACCTGCCAAGAGATCACACCAACAAATACATGCTGGTGTTGACTGCGACGTCCCGTAAGGAATAAGCAACTAGCTGTCAATAAATGTCTATCACAATTCAAGGCGCCACACAGCTATCAAGCACAAAACGACACACAGGAAAGACTCCAGGTGGCTCCGCCAATGACTTAAACTGAGGTTACTTATTTACTTATTAATTATTTTTTTTTAAATTTTAAATTTTTTTGTTTGTTTGTTTTGTTTTGCGTTCGCTGGCTTTGAACTCAAGCGTACGTCCATCCATGTGCTACTACCCCTAGTAGTTGCCACTACTGGGTAAAGAATTAGCTTTCCTTTTTATCAATGCCTCTCGCCGTCAAGTGAATTAACTCTTCCTTCTGAGGGACATGCAATTTACGTCCACAAGTCAAGCACGAGAAGTCAACATTTTATTCCAAGAGACCGGTGCAGTGGCTGAGAGCCATCATGTGTGAATCACACACCAGAGATGCTTCAAAAACTGGCCATGGATGACATCAGCAAACTATCAAAGAAGAAACGAAGAAGCAGAAAAAGCACTATGAAGCAGCAGAAGAAGAAGAAGAAGAAGAAGAAGAAGAAGAAGAAGAAGAAAAAGAAGAAGAAGAAGAAGAAGAAGAAGAAGAAGAAGAAGAAGAAGAAGAAGAAGAAGAAGAAGAAGAAGAAGAAGAAGAAGAAGAAGAAGAAGAAAGAGGAAAGAAGAGGAAGAAGGAGAAGAAGAAGAAGTAGAAGAAGAAGAAGAAGAAGAAGAAGAAGAAGAAGAAGAAGAAGAAGAAGAAGAAGAAGAAGAAGAAGAAGAAGAAGAAGAAGAAGAAGAAGAAGAAGAAGAAGAAGAAGAAGAAGAAGAAGAAGAAGAAAAAGAAGAAGAAGAAAGAGGAAAGAAGAGGAAGAGGAAGAAGAAGAAGAAGAAAAAGAAGAAGAAGAAGAAGAAGAAGAAGAAGAAGAATGATATGATGAGGATGATCAAGTGATGTAATCACAGAGAATGATTATTACTGTCGATCATTGATTCATTCGTGGACAAAGATGTTTGCCAGGGACGTTAATATAAGCTTCGAGGGAGAATATTGCAAGTAATCATAGATTACATCGATTCCATAGAGATCAAGTACTAATTGGTACTATGTGGTTGGTAGGCTGACTGGCTGGCTGGTGAATTTTCTCGAAGACTGAGTTTAACTCATAAGTCCGGTGTTTTGGTATTAGGAGTAAATCTGAACACAAGTCCCCTAGCATAAACTGCTCTGGGCATGTGATGTATTAGCACCAACATATTATGTAGGCCTGAGTGCCTGAAGAAATAGGTGGCCAGTCTTTCTACCCCTTAGCGAACGCCAACAGCTGGAATCGAACCCTCGTCTGACTGCGCGTATGCTATTGTCAGCAAAACGTCCTAACCTTTACACCAACGCCGTCTTGGAGTGAAGTTCATTAATTCAGTAGCATGTCCTTTTATTGCACCTCGCTCCCATAACAACCTGCCAGTAAAACTCTCGATCACAAGCAAGATGTCCCGAGTCCGATACACCAAATACATCAAATACTGAATAATTGTGGAAATTACCATGCCATCAGTTGCATCCATTGTGGACGAATATTTACTGCGCAAATGGTTCTGATCAGTCACATTCGTTACCGCCATGGGTTGTAAGTACTATGCCTTTTTCGAAGCACAATGTAATAAACTATCGTTTGTGAAGACGGCAAATTACTAGGAGCCAGTTATAATGCAACCCAAAGAGACTGAGTCAGCAGTAGGTAGAAGGTAAATTTGAAGAAGTTAGGTTGAAGAGTAATCACAACAATGTTTAGAAATCTGACTACATTTATATGCTCGGTTATTTCAATGCTCGTGAGGGCTAGGACTCGAGTTCATGGGCTTGGAAAAAACAACATCGGTCGCATGAATGAAAAATGGGCAAAGGCTACTGGAGCATTGCACCAGAAATGACCTATGTTTTACAAACTCATTTTTTAAAACAAAAGAGATGCATAAGGTCATATGGAACCATCCAAGATCCGGCCATTGGCACCAGCTGGACTTAATCATCACACGGAGACAACATCTGAACCATATATCATTGACTCGAAGTTACCACAGTGCTGACTGTGATACGGATCATTCTTTGGTTGTTGCAAGGGTTAGACTGAGACCAAAGAGAATCTACACAGCTAAACACAAATCTAACCTCAGGATTAATATTATTAACACTCACGATCCTGAAAAGTGCTTTCAGTTTCAACAGCAACTTGAAGACGCTTTCACTGATACACCAGAAAATTGTACAGTAAATGAAAAGTGGGGTCAACTTAAGGAAACTCTTTATAAAACTGCCGTAGGGGTTTAAGGCACTGTGGATCATAAGAGACAGGACTGGTTTGCGGCAAACAGCGAGACTCTGCAGCCCTTGATTGATAAGAAGAAGATAGCTCTCTTAAGAAACAAGGAAAGGCCAGCGCGTAAGACTCTGAGTGAGCTAAGGCAAGCTAGGAAGGATGTGCAAAAGGCTGCCAGGCAGTGTGCAAATGATTATTGGATCAAGTTATGTGAGTCTATTCAAATAGCAAGTGATAAGGGAAACATAAGAAGCATGTATGAAGGAATAAAGAAAGCCTGTGGTCCAATGGTCAAAAGAAGTGGACCATTGAAAACCATGACTGGAGAAATCATCACTGATAAGAAACAGCAGATGGACAGATGGGTAGAGCACTATTTGGAGCTTTACTCAAGTGAGACCAAACTAGAGGATGATGCCTTCAGTGTCATAGAGGCCCTACTGACTCTTGACCACCTGGACGCACTTCCCACCATAACAGAAGTTAAATGTGCTATAAATGAACTTGCATCTGGCAAGGCTCCAGGTAAGGATGGGATTCCAATTGAGGTTATCATGGGTGGGCAAGACACACTCACTCTACAGATCCACCAGCTAATAGGGCTATGCTGGCGAGAAGGACAAGTCCCACAGGATTTCAAAGATTCAAGCATCATAACACTGTACAAGAACAAGGGCGATCGGAGCGATTGCAACAACTATAGGGGTATCTCACTTCTGTGTATTGTTGGAAAATTATTTGCCAGAATTGTTCTGCGCAGACTTCAAGTCCTAGGAGATCAAGTCTACCCCGAATTACAGTGTGGCTTTCGACAGAACCGGTCTACCATTGATATGATATTCTCATTGCGACAAATGCAAGAAAATGCCGTGAACAGAATCAACCACTGTTTATTGCCTTCATCGACCTCACAAAGTCATTTGATTTGGTCAGTCGTGAGGGTCTGTTCAAGGCACTAAAGAAGATTGGCTGCCCACTAACTCTTCTGTCCATTGTGGAATCGTTCCACACAGGCATGAAGTGTATAATCAAGTTTGATGGTGCAACTTCTGAAGAGTTTGAAATCAAGAGTGGAGTTAAGCAAGGTTGTGTACTAGCTCCCACCCTCTTTGGAATATACTTTTCACTTCTACTGAAATACGCCTTTCGTGATCAGGATGGTGGTATATACATTAACTCACGCTCAGATGGCGGCCTCTACAATGCTCAGAGATTGAAGGCCAAGACCAAAATTAGGAGCGTACTGATCAGAGAGTTGCTATTGTGCAGATGATGCTGCAGTTACGACCCACTCTGAGGAAGAATTGCAATGTCTACTATCTGCATTCTCCAATGCTTGTTCTGAATATGGTTTAACAATTAGCAAAAAGAAGACACAGATTATGTCACAAGGAGCACATGGGGTACCATCAATCTTTATTGACGACACTGAACTAGAGATGGTAGACCATTTTACATATCTAGGATCAGTTGTAAATAGCAAATTATCCCTAGATCAGGAAATCAACATCAGGATTGGTAAGGCAGCAACAACAATGAACAGGTTAAGAAAAAGAGTCTGGGAGAACAGGAAGCTTACTGCCAAAACAAAAGTCCTTGTCTATCAAGCCTGTGTCCTTAGTACTCTTCTTTATGGCAGTGAAACCTGGACAACTTACTCACACCAAGAGAAACGTTTAAACAGCTTTCATATGCGGTGTCTGCGAAGAATTCTTGGTATTAAGTGGCAAGACAAAATCACAAATACTGAAGTATTGGAAAGATCAGGTTGTGTGACAGTTTATTCCATGCTCAGTCTTCGTAGACTTAGATGGATAGGACATCTTAGGAGGATGGATGATGGTAGAATACCAAAGGACATCTTTTTTGGTGAATTACAGATGGGTAAGAGATCTCAGGGTCGGTCTCTACTACGATACAAAAATGTGTGTAAGCGGGACATGATTGATACAGGCATTTATAATGCACATTGGGAGCAAGTCGCCCCTGAACGTGTTGCATGGAGGGCAAACATAAGAAATGGAATAAAGACAAAGGAGAAAATTATTGCAGATAAGTCACACACCGAGCGTGTGAGACGTAAGATGGTGCATGATGGTATAAATGACCACGTATTCACATGCACCCACTATGAACGGACATTTACAGCGCGAATTGGCCTTATCAGTCACATTCGCTACCGCCATAGGTAAATGTTATTATGCCTTTTTAAAGCACAAACTATGGTCTGTCAAGACGGCAAGGTGCCAATATATATATATATATATATATATATATATATATATATATATATATATATATATATATATATATATATATATATATATATATATATATATATATATATAGTTTAGAAGTACAAGCAGAAAGTAATAAATTTGTACAATCTAGTGGTGCACATTGTACAGTTAAAATAAATAGACAGCAGTTTACACGTGTGTAGACCAATGGGGACTAGAGAGTGATGTGGTCAATAGCATGCGACTTTACTTTCATTTATACTTCAAGCCACCCATTTCAAGCTGGGGTGGCTATGGAATACAGATCAATGAAAGAAAATCCTAGCCTTAAATCAACTTCACCGCATCACACGAAAGACAAATGATGAAGATGTATTGCAAACGACATTCATTGCGAAGATGATAAGTCAACTGATTAGATGTGACATTGTTAGAGAAACATGATCGCTTTAGAGAAATATTGGGTGTTGAGGACATACGAGAGCAAATAATACCACAGTCGATACACTTCAGAACACAGACCAGGAACTGTCAAGATCTAATAGAGATTTGACAGAGGATTACAACGTGACAAGAATACTGGAGCCCTAGAGAGTGCATGATTAGAGAATGGTCTACAAGAAATTGTCTCAACATTTGAACGTGAGCGCCACCTGACATAATCTGTCCTTGCCTGAATGTCAAGTAGACGTGGCGAAAGCGAAACCAAGAGGTAAAACACAAAGAACTGATCATAACATTAATGCTAAATCTAAACGGATTAGGTGAAACCGATAGTGGCAGAGCTATCCAGCTGTAATTTGCCTGCAGCGCTGCTTTATAATGATTGCCCATGCCAGTTGGCAAAATGCGTGATGATGATAATAATGATAATGATTGTCTGCAACAAAAATATAAGCTGCATCAAAGAAAGTACGGGTGAGAATCCAAAAGAAAAAAATGAACGTTGGAATTTAGTTGTCTCCAGCAGACAAGAAAAATGGCGTGAATAACAGACACCATAATTGTTTTCTTCCATCTTTTTATGCTCATCCTCTTTCTAATCTAGCTTCTGTCACGTTATCATCTCCATTCGCATCATCCAACCTTCTTCTTCTTCTTCTTCTTCTTCTTCTTCTTCTTCTTCTTCTTCTTCTTCTTCTTCTTCTTCTTCTTCTTCTTCTTCTTCTTCTTCTTCTTCTTCTTCTTCTTCTTCATCTCCTTCTCTTCTTCGCCTACTACTACTTTACTAGAACTACTACTACTACTACTACTACTACTACTACTACTACTACTACTACTACTACTACTACTACTACTACTACTACTACTACTACTACTACTACTACTACTACTACTATCACTGCTACTAGTACTACAACTAAAGAATATTTCTTAGGGTAAAGGCTTGACAGACCAGGACTTTTATTTTAGCAGTAAGCGTGCTATTCTCCCAGAATGTCTTTGTTAACCTGTTCACTGTTGTTATTGCCTTACCTGTGCTGATATTCATTTCTTGATCTAGGGATCATGTATTGTTAACCCCTATCCTAGATATATGACAAAGACACCAACAATGACATTGGCAGCATGGTAAGTTCGTACTTTAAACGAAGATGGAAAATTGGATAACATCAAACAAGAAATAGGAAGTGAGAATATTAATATATAATATTAGGAATGTGTGAGACGAGATGGAAAGATTATATATTCTGAGGTAGAAGAAAGACAAAGAGGTGTAGCGATTACCTTGGATCTGCAAATATCAAAATCTGTTAAGGGATATTGGGCAGTGTCAGACAGTGCTCTATTGGTGAAATTATTCGGCAGACCTTTTGCTATACTGATTGATAATGAATTAGGTCAATATCAGCCTATTAAGAGAGATGTGAGTCAGCGAAGTGTAATGTCTCCATATCTTTTTTCCCTGTACAGTGAAAATACTTTTGCGAAATGTAGAAGATGTGAAAGGAATCGTCATTGGGGGAAGTAACATCAATAACATTAGAATTACTGATGATACAGTATTGATTACAGACAATGAGCAGGATCTGCTACATTTAGTAGTTGCGGTTGTGACACACAGTTAACAAATAGGGTTAGAAGGAAAGTGTACGAAGATCCTGATTATGGTCTTCACCAGGACGACGGAAATAACACAATTAATATACAAATGGCTAGTCTTCCTGGCCAAGAGTTTAAACGACTTTCTCCGTAATCCCGTTTATCCACGTAGGGCAACGCAGCGCTTGAGAATTGGAAGCGGTTCTCGCCGCGTTGGAAACTTAAGGATAAGTGAGTCGGCCGCTCAGAAAGCAATGGCAAACTACTGAGCGTAATCTTGCCAAGAAATCAACGACAGCGGTAAAATGCTGGTGTTGACAGCGATGTCCTGTAAAGGATATACGAAAAAAAAATACAGCTAAATGGGAATATTCTATTAAAAAAGTAAATCGGTACAATTATCTCGAAACAGTCATATCATCTGATGGGAGATTCTTTGAAGAGATTAAAATTAGCCTCGCCATGGTGACCATTTCTGAGTGGTGGATTGCAAGATGAAAATCGTTCTGACCAATAAAAAGACGTCATTAGAAACGAGAAAAAGAGTGTTGATGTGTAACATAGAACATGTACATGTTTATGGATGTGAAGCGTTGTGAGCAGACACACTAAAAAACATATTATGGCCATTGAAATGTGGTTTCTGAGGAAAATGCAAAGACAGAAAGACCAATGACCAAGTACTATTAGAATGAAATAAAAATCGTGCTCTGATTAGAGAAATTAGACGTATTAAGTCAACATTTCTTTGTCACGTTGAGAGAACAAATACATTGGAGAACTTGATGACAACTGCCAAGATCGAAGGGAAGGGATCAAAGGGAACGCTGAGAAGTAAATACCTGGATGGCTTGGTCACCTGGTATGGTCGAGACAAGAACACTGAGTGGACAGCGAAACATGAACGCCCACGCTTATCGGCGCCTCACTTGATGATATATGACATGGTCTACTATCGCCAACTCTAAGCCACCAATAAAGATGGATGATACCCCATGTGCACGTTGCGTCATAATCAGTGGTGTTGTGTGTGTGTGTGTGTGTGTGTGTGTGTGTGTGTGTGTGTGTGTGTGTGTGTTGTGGTTGCTAATACTTAAACCACATTCGTAGCAGGCATTGGGTAATGCAGACAGTACGTGTTGTAATTCTTTATTAAAGTGGGTCGCAATTGCAGCAACATCTGCAAATGACACTCTCTGATAAGTACCCTCCTAATCTGTGTCTTAGCCGTCAGTCTCTGAGTATTGTAATGGCCACAATCTAAGCATGGGTAAATGTACGATATACCCCCATCCTGATCACGAAAGGTATATTTCAGTAGAAGTGAAAATTATATTCCAAAGAGGGTGGGACAAGTACACAGTCTTGCTTATCTCTACACTTGATTTCAGACGCTGGGAAGGTAACCCTGTCAACAAATGCCTGAAGAAGTCGGATGTGTTCGGAGAAAATTGCAAATATCGCAGCTCTGTTGTAAACGGGCAGAACGCAATTACGTTAAAACAACATTCCGAACGAACGAAGAAGAGGAAGATTTCAGACTCCTCTGAAAATTCTAATGCTTTCCGCGTCTGGCGTTCGTTGTCTCGAATGGCTGTGTGAGGTGCACCCAATCGGGAACTTCCCATCTGACACAAGTTAGCGAGGCAGACGTTTCGAAAATGTGACAGCAGCGCGAAGCGGGCGAAAGAGCAATTTTTGTACGACCGTTCGACAAAGTCTCGATAAGCGCCCACTCTCCCTCTCTCTCTCGATGAGTCGCGGGCTTGCAGTCAGTATACTGGCATAACTTTTCGGTTAGTCCTGCCTGGCGTCGCTTAAAAGCTCGTCGGTAGGCGTCCATTGGTTTCGCATTTATTACCGGGAACTGAGGTAGTCCGCTGAGCGATTGCTACTCTTGGCCTGCGTGTGCGATATATATCTGGTTGATCCTGCCAGTAGTCATATGCTTGCCTCAAAGATTAAGCCATGCGTGTCTAAGATCACACTGTCTTACGGCGAAACCGAGAAAGTCGAGGTTCCTTAGATGACACGATCCTACTCGGATAACTGTGGCAATTCTAGGGCTAATACATGCTTGGGGTAGTGAAGAAAATATCAATACGGGACTCTATCGAGGCCCTGTAATTGGAATGAGTACACTTATTGGAGGGCAAGTCTGATGTCAGCAACCGCGGAAATTCCAGCTCCAATAGCGAATATTAAAATTGTTACAGTTAAAAATTTCGTAGTTGGATAACACGTCCAGGCGAGCGGCCCGGCTCGCGCCGATTAATTGCCCGTTGTTCCAGCCCAACCGTCTTCCGGCTCTCTCCCGTGGGTGTCCTTCGTTGAGCGTCCCGGGTAGCCGGCACGTTTATCTTGAAAAAAAAAAAAAAAATAGAGTGTTCAAAGCAGGCCTCTGTTGCCTGAATAATGGTGCATGGAATAATGGAATAGGACCTAGGTTCTATTTTGTTGGTTTTAGGAACTGGAGGTAATAATTAACAGAGACTAAAGGGGGCATTCGTAATGAGGCGTTAGAGGTGAAATTCTTGGATCGACGCAAGACAAGCTACTGCGAAAGCATTTGTCAAGAATGTTTTCATTAATCAAGAACGAAAGTCAAAGGCGAGAAGACGATCAGATACCGTCGTAGTTCTGACCATGAACGATGCCGATTAGCAACCCTAGTGGCAGGGTGAAGCGAGATGGAATGTACCTTGGCTAGCAAATCCATTGCATATAAAATCCGAATCATTTGCTAAATGTCACCACATTGTTCTATGGCTCTCAGCTGAGGGATATGGATGAGCGCCTAAGTCAATATACCCCGGATTACGAGGGTCTGACCTTTACGCTCACTCTGCTGCAAGCAGGTGAGATGCTGAGTCGGCAGTATCTGCAGCCCACATCGTGAGCGTTACCAAAGGTGAAAAAAAGCGCCCCATGGTCACACTGAGTGAGCATTATCAGAGGTGGAAAAACGTCTCTACGGCTCTCAGCTGAGAGATATGACTGGACGCCTCTAAGACAATATCCCCCGGATAGCAGTTGATAGAGTAGATAGAAACAAGTTATTGGAAATTCTTAAACGATATGACTGAGTATACATCTAACAAACCTATGTAGAAGCTTATACAACAACATTGAATGCATAGTGTGAACAACTGGAGGACACTCAGAATACTTCACCATAAGATCCGGAGAGAGAGAGAGAGAGAGAGAGAGAGAGAGAGAGAGAGAGAGAGAGAGAGAGAGAGAGACAGAGAGAGAGAGAGAGAGAGAGAGAGAGAGAGAGAGAGAGAGAGAGAGAGCAAGGTGTATCGTTGGAGACAAACGTTCGCGTACAGTACAGGCAGTACTACAGATGAGCATTTGATCTTCAGAATGAACAGCTAAAGACATTAAAGGAGGAGCAGTCGTCTGATGATGAGGAATCAGTAAACGTTTCAACTGCCAGGATTAAAGAAATTTGCAGCAAGTGGGCAGACGTCGAATACTTCATTGTGAACCATCATTCAAACAAACTTGTTGCTAACAGGGCAGTAAACCTGATGAATTATAACACGATGGCCCACTTCAGAAAGATTCTCCAGCAAAGGAAGCGACAAATTTCCCTTGATAGTTTCTTAGTGCATAAAGATTACCAGTCGGCTGCCAAGAAACAGCCACAAGATACTCCTGAAACCAATTATTGAGAATAATAAAGAAAGTGACAAAATTCCCATGATCGTTTTCTTGGTAATAAAGATAGACTAAATCTTTTTAAAATTTTACATTTAATGAATTTGGTTGTTTTCTTTCTCTTTATTTAATACGTGAAGTACGCGTATTTTTTGCGTTTTGTCAGGTAAACGACCGGATGTTAATAAAAAAAAAAAACGATTCATCTTGAAACGGTTTGTCTTCATTTCATGGATTTCAATGTTTCGGGTTACGAACGTGTCGGGTTACGAACCGAATTCGGGAATGAGGTACCACTGTGAGTGTATGTGTGTGTGTGTGTGTGTGTGTGTGTGTGTGTGTGTGTGTATTTGTGTGTGTGCAAGTGTGTCCGTGTGCGTGAGCGCGCGCGCGCATGTCTATGTGTGTGTCGCAATACAATACACGAATCACTATATGAAATATGTAGCACTGATACAACTCACTATCTTTTAAAGACAATAAGAAATGAAGAAATCAGGACTAAAGTGGGGGTTATCGCAGCGCTAGATTTTATTAGAAGGCAGCAAGTCAGATGGTTTGGCCATGCGACTGGGCTACCAACTAACAGTATACCACAAAAGCAATGATGTACAGACCAAATGGAAGCAGAAGAAGAGACCGACCATGTAAGCTATAGACAGAGAGAATAGCAGAGTCCATGGGAATATCGATACATGAAGCCCATAAGCGGGGACACTCCCGCTGTTCATACTTCACCTCGAAACAAGAGGAACGATATGAGATGAGAGATGAGATGAGAGACAGGTGCTAGCAAGGAGCTACAACAGACATACGCAAACCGCACAATGTCTCCTACCTTTCCTAACAGCCACCTGAAGTAGAGAAACAGGTGCAGGTTGGGCAGAATGCAGAGTATGCCCACACAAAGGTCTGCTGCCGCCAGGTTGGCCAGGAAGAAGTTTGTCCTGGTCTTCATGCGGACGCTTTTTGCTGTGACGATGAGCACAAGAGTGTTGCCTGAAATATACAGTACATTAACTATGAAACATATGGCGTTTGGAATAAAACAACATATATGAAGAATATCGAGTCATAGATATAAAAGAAACAATATGTAGAAATATGTAGCAATACAATATACGAACCACTATATGAAATATGTCGCACTAATATATATCAACCAATGTCTTTTAAATGTGTCACGTATGAAAACATCACTAAATGTGTTAAAAACATGTATCTCAAATAGAAGAACCAATATGCATAATGTTTAAATACTTGTATATTAACCCTATGCGGAATGTAGTGACACAAGTAGCTAGAAATGAAATTGCAAACGCTGACGCAAATGATAGCATCATATATACTGATACTCTGTACAGGTAAGAGGTTCTTTTATATTCTTCATTGGGGTATAGACAACCAGCCAACTCTAAACTTCTTCTATATCTCTGATAAAGGTGGTTAACCTCAGCCAACTCTAAACTTCTTCTATATCTCTGATAAGGGCGGTTACCTTCAGCGAACTCTAAACTTCTTCTATATCTCTGATAAGGGCGGTTACCCTCAGCCAACTCTAAACTTCTTCTATATCTCTGATAAGGGCGGTTACCCTCAGCCAACTCTAAACTTCTTCTATACCTCTGATAAGGGCGGTTACCCTCAGCCAACTCTAAACTTCTTCTATATCTCTGATAAGGGCGGTTACCCTCAGCCAACTCTAAACTTCTTACTATATCCCTTGATTGATTGATTTAGGAACCGACATCACAGCATTCGGGACATTCCCATAAGCGTTCCGTCCCCATCCTCAGCAGCCAGCGAAGAGTTCCAACACTATTAGTTCCAGTAGCAATCTGATTATATGTCCGTCTCGCCTTTCCTCTGAGCGTCGATCGTCGGCCAGATCCCCTCGTCACACCTCGCTGTCTCACTCTTACCAGACTATGGTGATCCAATTGCTCCTCCAAGCATAGACCCACAGATAACTCTACACTTCTTTTTTATCTCTCATTGGGGCACAGACCCTCAGCAATTTCTAAACTTCTTTACTTCTCATTGGGGCAAACACATTCAGCCAGATCTAAACTTCTTTATTACTCATTGGTACATAGACCCTCAGATAATTCTAAACTTCTTTATTACTCATTGGTGCATAGACCCTCAGATAACTCTGTACTTCTTTATTACTCATTGCGCCATAGACCCTCAGATAACTCTAAACTTCTTTATTACTCATTGGGGCCAATACCCTCAGCCAGCTCTAAACTTCCTTATCCCTTATTGGGGCATAGACCCTCAGCCAACTCTAAACTTCTTTAATTTCTCATTGGGGCATAGACCCTCAGTCAACTCTAAACTTCTTTAATTTCTCATTGGGGCATAGACCCTTAGCTAACTTTAAACTTCTTTAATTTCTCGTTGGGGCATAGACCCTCAGCTAACTTTAAACTTCTCTATCTCTCATTGGGGCATAGACCCTCAGCTAACTTTAAACTTCTTTAATTTCTCATTGGGGCATAGACCCTCAGCCAACTCTAAACTTCTTTAATTTCTCATTGGGGCATAGACCCTCAGCCAACTCTAAACTTCTTTAATTTCTCATTGGGGCATAGACCCTCAGCCAACTCTAAACTTCTTTAATTTCTCATTGGGGCATAGACCCTCAGCCAACTCTAAACTTCTTTAATTTCTCATTTGGGCATAGACCCCCAGCCAACTCTAAACTTCTTCAATTTCTCATTGGGGCATAGACCCTTAACAAATTCTAATCTTCTGTCCTATCCTTAGCTATCCCTTGCAGTTCCGTCTACATCCTTCGCACATTTTATGTCCGATTCTACTTTTCTTCTCCGTGTGTGTGTGTGTGTGTGTGTGTGTTTGTGTATGTGTGTATGTGTGTGTGAGTGTGTGTTTTGGTCTTACCCTATTAATTGTGCATTCAAAAGAGGTTATAATGGGGTTTGTATCTAGAATTGTTGATGGCGAATCACTTTCTGATGATAGTGACAAACACAAAACGTCTATATTTAGTTTACAATAAATGAGCAGATGGAGCTCATGGGTGGCTGTCCGATTGAGCTGTTGTTCTGGCTTCAGTGACTCGAGGTGTGAGGGATCTGGATCTGGGATTACATATGACAAGTCGGTAAGGACAGGAACAGAACATGACCTGTTAAGAAGTCTCCAAATATTGTTCACGCCTGATACTACTCATGACAATAGTGCACCACAGTCCAGATGGTTCGGTGTCGAGAGGTAGGAGAAGTGCCTGGGGGTTCGTAGCAAAAGCTAATGGCCGACGTTTGGTGCAGGAGAGCCTGGCATATGATACCACAACATCTAGCTTAAGAATGGAGGTGGAGGCGGTCACTGCAGCTTTCCGCTGGATCGAGAATACGACACACACACACACACACACACACACACACACACACACACACACACACACACACACCGTGATTGTAACTGGCTCAGAAAGCATGCTGAGGACGGTGAGGACAGGCATTCTTCGTGCAGAGTGGCTTGCTTAGCTTCGGAGGTCACGGGTGGCAAGCATTGCCTGGGTCTTTTCTCCGGGGCATGCCGGTGTGCTGGGGAGTGAACAGGCGGACAGATTGGCTGGCTCTGCAAAACTTGGTGGAGTATTGATGCATGACAAGGCAGACGTGGTTGCGGCCTTGTGGGAGCACCTTACACCTCGGAGGAGCAAATGGATCACCATGTTCTGGCAAGAATGAGGCAGCGAGGAGTGACGAGGAGTTCTGGCCGACGCTGGATGCTCAGAGGTAAGGCGAGACAAACATATAATCAGAGTGCTACTGGTATTATTTGTGATGGAACTCTTCGCTGGCAGCTGAGGATGGGGACGGAGCGCCTATGGAAATGCCCGGAATGCTGTGATGTCAGTTCCTAGATCAATCAATCAAACAATCCAAGGCGCGACAACATAGGCCTATTCTATTAGTTTTACGTGTAAAAAAGAACCAACCCCCCCCCCCCAAAAAAAAAAAAAAAAAAAAAAAAAAAAAAAAAACAATAGTAAAGTACTTTTTCACATGCTTTAAGAAGCATTGGGCATAGGGTGCTAGTTCCATATTTTTTACAGATCAACGGACAATGTAGTCTGTGAACTCGAACTCGAGATTTTCACCTCTGACGCTTTGACTTCCCAAGACATTCTCAGGTATCAGTTTTAGCCTGGGTCAACTCCACGCCAAATTTTAATGCATTCTCGGGTATCAGTTTTAGGCTGGGTCGACTCCAGGCCAAATGTTAAAGCATTTTCAAGTATCAGTTTTAGGCTGGGTAGACTCCAGGCCAAATGTTAAACATCTGCCCAGATCCGGATTCAAATCCTTGATGACCGTGCTTGCAGCCACTACTACTCATCCTCGGCTGTGACTATGTCAGGCTGTGCAGCCATCTTTTCCCTAGCTCTACATGTATCTGTTTTTTCTTCACGTCCTCGTCATGGCGTATTCCCATGTCCATTGTTTAAAAGATTTACTCTTTCTGTGAGTAAGTTCTCTTCATTGTTCCTTTATTTCCAGATGTCGCAACACCTTGACTATTGACCTTGACTAGTCAAGGGTCATAGAGTAAGACGAGGCAGGTCCTGGATGGCACAGGCGGAAGTGTTCTATAAGTCAGGTGTGTGATCTAGAGACCATCAATCGTGGAAAAGTGGGTTGAAGTTCCGAAAGACATGACGGACTGGCAGGGATATATATATATATATATATATATATATATATATATATATATATATATATATATATATATATATATATATATATATATATATATATATATATATCCCTATATATATATATATATATATATATCCCTATATATATATATATATATATATATATATATATATGATATACTAGCAGGGAATGCACCTCTTGGTGGTAAATTGCCAATGGACAATGGGGGGGGGGGGGGTCGTGCGCTTGTGGGTCCAGGTGGAGAAGGCGGGGAGGAACAGATTTAGAGCCCGTATGTGGAAAGAATGAGATTGCTGGGGATCGGCAGGGATTCTGGAAGAATCTCAAAACTGAGAGGGAAGACCAGGATAATTTTTAATCAGATAGTGGTGGGAACGATTAGTAGCATGGCTCTTCGCTGGCTGTTGAACGAGGGGACGGTGTACGTAAGGGAATGTCCTGAGTGCAGTGATGTCGGTTCTTAACTAAACTCAACTCAACAATTCAACTCAACTGTCACAACACCTTTCTCTTCAGTTGTTACTTTCTTTCAAGATTCACATCACCTTTTCTCTCCAGGTGTTGCTTTCTTTCCAGGTGTCACAACACCTTTCTCACACATGAGAAAGTCACCAGGAGCTGATGGTATCTCCAATGAAATGATCAGGAACCTAGGAACAGAGGCCAAAGCAAAGCTGTTGCAGATCTTCAATAATAGTTGGACCTTAGGCAGTGTTCCACAAGCCTGGAGAGAAGCAATCATGATACCACTAGTAAAATCAGGGAAAGATAGTTCCATTGCCTCTAGCTACAGACCAATTAGCCTCACCAGCTGTCTCTGCAAAACACTGGAGCGCATCATCAATCACAGACTGCAGTGGTACATTGAAAGTAAAAACATCCTTGTGCCACAGCAGGCTGGCTTTAGGCAGTGCTACTCTACGGAAGATCAGACAACCTACCTCTCTCAAGAAATTGAGGATGCATTCCAAGAGAAGAAGCTGGTGCTTGCGGCATGGAAAGATTTGAAGAAAGCCTTTGACAAAGTCTGGAAAGAAGGTCTGATGAATAAACTGAGAAACTGCAAAGTCAATGGAAGAATGTACAAATGGGTGAAAGCATACTTGCACAACAGAAGAGCCCGAGTACAGATAGACGGACTAAAGAGCAAGAAAGTACTACTGCGTCATGGTGTTTCCCAGGGCGGAGTCTTGTCGCCCACACTTTTTCTAATCTTCATCAATGATCTCGTTGCTAATCTACCGCATGGAATTAAAGCGGCAATGTACGCCGATGACCTGGTTCTATGGAGCACAAATGAACATGCATCAGTGGCCACCAGATTACTACAAAGAGCGGTAGACACATTTGTTGCATGGGCAAATAGATGGTGTGTCAGCATAAACACTGACAAGTGCAGCACCACCCTATTTACCCTCTCTCCAAAACAAAAGGCAGGGACCATCCAGATAAATGGAACACCCCTAAGAGAAGATAAAGAACCAACATACCCTGAAGTAACATTTGATGGCAGGCTGACATGGAGAAAGCACATCAACAAAGCAGTAGCAAAAGCCAGAAGGAAAATAGCCATCCTGAGAAAGCTAAGTGGAACCACATGGGGAGCCAGTGGGAAATTACTTTGCAAAGTTTATCAACAAAGCATACGACCACACCTGGAATACTGGTCAACTGCGTGGTGTTCTGCATCAAAAACCACACTACAAGAGCTGGACAAAGTGCAAAATCAAGCACTTAGAGTCACCACAGGAGGGATGAGATCAACCCCTATAGTGGAAATGGAGAAGATGGGGAGGACACAAGCACTGAGTGAGCACAGAGATACGAAAACGCTAATACAAGCAGAAAAGTTCCTTAGCTTGCCAGGTCACCCTATGAAGAACAGATTTGAAAACCTAGCTATGGGGCGGTTGAAAAGAAGTAGTTTTATCCACCAGGCCAAACGACTCTGCAGAGAAACCACCGATCTGCCCACAGTTGGTATCCCCCTAACAACTATTCCAGAGCGAACTCCATGGAAAGATGAGCATAGACTATCATTACAAATCCAGACAAAAGTGTGAGGAATATTTTACAAGGAAGAACAGAACAGTGTGCAACGCAGAACAGCCACTCTCAGCTTCCTTGATGAAGAATACCCACAGGACCTCTGGATCCGAGTCTACACAGATGGGTCAGCACAAAATGCTGTTCGAAATGGAGGAGCGGGAGTGTACATAGAATACTCAAATAGTTCTAGGGACACCTAGAGTACCTACAGGAAAGTACTGCCATAACTACGATGCTGAAATTGAGGCAATCAAGATAGCAACAGAGAAATTACTAAATACCAGCAATGGTACACAACCTGTGGTGCTATTAACAGATGCAAAATCAGTACTCGAGGCGCTCCTGTCTGGGAAATTGCCAGTACTAAGGACACTACTTTCTGAACTTAGCAGTCAGCATAAGGTCACCATACAGTGGATACCATCCCACTGTGGAGTACCCGGAAATGACAGAGCTGATCAATTGACTAAGGAAGGAGCCAAAGAAGAACAGCCTGATGTGCCCGTTACATACCACCAAAAGAAAAGAATGATTAAATCAATCAGAAAGCCACCAAAACCTGCTCAAGATGACTACTACATTATGGATAGACCAGAACAAGTCATTATTCTGCGCCTCAGAACAGGACACAAAAGATTTTTGCAACCACATGTATACAAAATTCAAGATTGGTGAAACAGCCATGTGCACATGTGGATTGGCATCGCAGACAGCAGAGCACATACTCCAAGACTGCCCAGAATATAACATATCTAGGCAAACCTTCTGGCCTAGAGAGACGACAGTAGAAGATAAACTCTATGGACCGCTGTGTGAACTGAAAAAGACAGTTCAATTCATACAAGAGACAGCATTGCAGTTATAGACATATTTCAAGCGAACGAAAGAAGAAGAAGAACAACACCTTTCTCTTCAGTTGTTGCTTTCTTTCAAGATGTCACATCACCTTTTCTCCCCTGGTGTTGCTTTCTTTCCACATGTCACAACACATTTTCTCTGAATGTACTGCTTTCTTTCCAGATGTCAAAACACATTTTCTCTTTAGATGTTTCTTTCTTTCAACAATTTAAAAAAAAATCTGTTCTCTTCATTGTGATCTGTCGAGATATCTGTAACACGCTTTTTCTCTCTGGAGTTAATTTCTGTGAAGATGTCCCACAACAAATTTTGTCTCTTCAGTAATTGATTTCTTTCAAGGGTTACTCCGTTTACTCCATTTAGATTTTGATTTCTTTCAATATGTCGTCACAACTGTTTTTCACATCATGTGTTTACTTCATTTCACAGAGTCTTCAAAGAAAGAGAGAGTCGTCAGAGTCTGTTCTGTAGAACTATATCTCTACAACCTTCACTAATTTCTAAGTGACCTGTTCATTTATTCATGACTCACTTCTATTGGCTCTATGTAATTCTAACTGAAACATATTGTGAATAAAATATGTCGCATAAAACATTCTTCACCATGCAAAATGTCTCGAACCGGGAAGGTTAACCCGTTCAAAAACACCCGCAGAAGTCGGATGTGTCGGCCTAAGGGCGCAAATAAACTTGGCATAACTCATCTCGTCTGAAAAAAAAAGTCCCAATGAACGCAGAAGAATAAGAAGAAGAAGAAGAAGAAGAAGAAGAAGAAGAAGAAGAAGAAGAAGAAGAAGAAGAAGAAGAAGAAGAAGAAGAAGAAGAAGAAGAAGAAGAAGAAGAAGAAGAAGAAGAAAAAGAAGATTTGAAGAAGAAGAAGAAGAAGAAGAAGAAGAAGAAGAAGAAGAAGAAGAAGAAGAAGAAGAAGAAGAAGAAGAAGAAGAAGAAGAAGAAGAAGAAGAAGAAGAAGAAGAAGAAGAATACCTCGTTGCCTGTACCATAACTATATGTCACCTCTTCACCACGATTTCCTAGAAATAATATGATATTACCTGAATGTCGCCAACAGTTAAAGACAAATGAAATCGACAAAACTGACAGATCTTCGGTTCTACTACACGTCTCCAACTATTCATAATGTTGAGAGTAATTCTTCTCTAAGTATGGCCGGTGTTTTTTTTAAATTTTTTATATTTCTTTTTTTGGTGTTTTTTGCAACCCATCTGATACTCTGTCTCTACCTCTTGGTTTTCTCTTGAAAATGGCAGTTTCAAGCTCAAGACTATGATTCGCGTGTTCTTCATGAACAATCAATCGGAGTGTCTTTTCAGAGCTTTTGCTCCTGAATTATATATTGTTGTGTAACAATGTGGGTTTGTAGAAGGAAAGGGTACAGTAAATGCTGTGTATATGCTGCGTTCAGTTATTGAACGTTCTATAGAGGTAAACAACGATACATCTTTGCTTTATTGACTACACAAAGGCTTTCGATAGAGTAAGACATGTCAACATGGCAGATATGCTTCCAGATCTACAAATTGATGGGAAAGACATTAGACGTATAAACAAACATGTATTGAAAACAACAAGCTGCCATAAGGATTGATAACGAAGTGGGACAATATCAGCCTATTAAGAGAGGTGTTAGGCAGGGATGTGTAATGTCTCCAGATCTTGTTTCCCTATACAGTGAAAATATTTTCTGAAATGTAGAAGATATAAATGGAATCAGCATTGGAGGACGAAACATCAATAACATAAAATATCAATAACATGAGATATGCAGATGATACAGTATTGATTGCAGACAATGAGCAGGATCTGCAACAATTAGTAGATGCGGTTGTTGGACACAGTGAACAACTGGGATTATAATTAAATTGTAAAAAGAAACAGATTATGGTCGTCACTTGGAAGCACGAAATACCACAATGTAATATATAAATCTTTAGCCGAATCGTTATGTACTAGGCACTTTAAAAGAGGTAATTTGCCGTTGCTTTCCTCTATGGCAGTGACCATACTGGCCGGGTGACCGCAGCCATTCTCTCGTGAAAGAGATCCTCTGCCTGCCGTCACGAAGCTTGAGACTATAACCAACAAATATCTGTCGGCTGCCCTCAAAATTTCATCCACCACCTGCCTTCCGTGGCTTCTTTTGAACACTTCATATAAACGAATTCGAAATAACACTACATAATCCACAGGAAAACACTAAACAATTATCTCGGAACAGTCATAACATCTGATAGGAGATGCCTTGAACAGAATAGAACAAGAATCGCCATGGCTAAAGTAGCCTTTAGAAAGATGAAAAACATTCTGACCAATAAAAAGATGTCAATTGAAACGAGAAAAAGAGTGTTGAGGGGATACATAGAGTCTGCTCATTTGTATGGATCTGAAACTTAGACAAGTTTGGTCAAGCTGAAAAACATCTGATGGCTGCAGAAATGTGGTTTCTGTGGAAAATACAAAGAATACCATGGGCAGACAGAAAAACCAATGACCAGTACTACAGGAGACAAATGAAAATCGCAAATTGATTAGAGAAATTAGACGTAGACAGTCAAAAATTTTTTGAGATGATTTGAGAAGAAATGGATTGGAGAACTTAGTGACAACTGGCAAGATCGAAGGGAACAGACCAAGGGGAAGACCGAGCAGTAAATACCTGGATAGCTTGGCCACATGGCATGGACGAGAAGGAACACTGAGCTGATTCACGACTCTGGTGATCGAGTGAAATGGCGAGTCATGACCGCTCACGCTTTCCGGCATGGCACATGATTGATAGATTTCTTTCTTTCCATCATAATTATATTTGGCTTGTTTGTGGAAAAAAAAAATGAATAAATACATTTGTTTGCTGTCTCTTTTTCTATCAATAAATTCCATTAATAAGTTAAAGAACCCATTTCACGGCACGGGGCATAATGGTTAAATGGTGCTAGTCCCATATTGTAGACCATCCGTCCCTCGACGACTGACCGTTCGGCACTCGACGGCTGATGTGATCCATATCATATCGGTCGCCTTTACTTCCTTGAACATTGCTCATGACTCATGTTAGGCTGGGCCGCCAGTGGAGCTTAGGCAGCTTCGAAGTAAAAAGAATCGTAGATTTGATGGGAATTCAAACACAAGGCAATTAGGCCGACAGGCAATCGCGTTAGCTCAGACATGTCCATGGTGTTCCTCTTCTGCTGCCATGCATCCCCAATGGGGCAAACACTCTGAGCCAACTTCCTGGACAAGTTGACATCATTGCATGGAGAAACATCACTATCAGATATGATTGGCAATTCACGAGACAGAAATGATCACCGATGCACACGGCAGGTACAACAAGAAGAAGAACCAGAAAAGGGCTGATGATTGAGTTGGCAGACAACACATGAGAAGGACATTTACAATGCCTGAAATTTGTGTCCTCAGTTGATGTTAACCAATGCACAACATATATATGTTTGCAGTGTATGTTAGAGTAAATGTATGACTCTCAAAGATATCCGGAGCAATACAAGTACTAATACACAATCCGTCCTACTGTTTATTGCTTATATCGTCTAAATAAACTCTCCTGCAAAACCATAGCAGGTGATAATCTCAGTAAATGCATCCTTACTGATTCGTAAGCAAATATAACGTATACGAAAACATACCCATACACGATTACTTGTATCATATTTGGACTCTTGTATACACAATGGGATACCACTGGTTACAGAGAGTTGATGAGTTGAGCTGAGCCATGAACCGATATCATTGCACTCTAGACATTCCCATACGTGCTCCGTGCTCTTCTTCAACAGCCAGCGAAGAGTCCTAATACTAATTGTACAGTAGTAGTCTGATTATATGTTATCTGGCCTTTTTCTCGGAGATTTGAGTGTTAGCCAGATCCCCTGGTCATTTCTTGTAGCACCATTATTTCAAAGCCGTAATAATTTACCCGTTCTTGTGCACTGCACACACGATTCCAAAGGACCTCGACCACATCAGCCTTATCATGTACAATCATCCCACCAAGGAGTGCAGACTCAGCCAATCTGTCCACCTGCTCGTTTCAAGCCACACCAGCATGTCCTGGGAGGACAAATATTCAACAGAGGCTCTCTATTTTTGATTGTTGAATGGAAGCCTGCCACTCTGCTCGAAACCTGCTTGCCTGCACCTTTCTCACCACAGATTGTGAGTGCATTACAATCACGACGTGTGTTTGCTGTTTGTCCCCCAACCAGTTGTACGCCGCCATGACTGTCTAATCTCCATTCGCAGACATGATGTATGCTAATATCGCAAGGAGTTCTAACAATATCTTGGGTAAAGAAAAGAACAAATGCATCCATACTTCAAGAGCTGAATATTGAAGAAGGTTGACTATTAAAGGTGATAAAACAAAGACAACTGAAATATTTTGGTCACTTGAAGCGTCACGAAAGTTTGGAGAGAACAATAATGGAGGGGTATATGTCTGGGAAGATAGGAAGAGGAAGGCCAAAGAGAAGATGCGTGCAGGATGTGGCGGATGATCTTCAGATGGGTGTATTGGACGCGGGACATCTTGCTTATGATCGAGAGGTTTTTCTGGAAGGTTGTTATGGGATCGTGGTTCTGCAAAAAGCATGCTACTAAATGAATGAATGAATGAATGAATGGATGATGATAGTTCCAGTAATCATCACCATGTGCCATGCTGATAAGAGTGTCCACGCTTGATGTTTATAAAAAGAGCATTAATTAATAATCAAGCAAAACATAATTTCGAGCAAAACATAATTTCGAGCTTAAGCATTTCAATGATGTACACACTAATGGATAGGTTTACGGAATGTTGATATACGTTCTCACTTTGAATACTGAAGCCACATTTACGGTAAAAAGCAACGTGTAAATTAATTTCTTTATACTAAACTTCTGCATAGAGTCTAAATGTGAATATGCAATAATGCGAGGCTGTGTTAAAGTGGATAAACAGATTATTTATTAAATGCATGGCTACGTCATTAATCATGACAGATTACTCAACATAAACTTGCCTAGTAAATCACAAACAACTAGAAGTACTGGGGTTGATTGCGAGGTCTTGTAAAGGACATGCATCTAGCGAATAAATATGCATTAACAAGAGGATTGTGTTGCAATAAACTAACATAGTATTATATTCATTACTCTTGTGGATTAGTGTGGAAATAGTACTATCTATTATTATTTAAACAATCGCTATAATCACGATTAAACTATACTCGCTTAATTGTGGGTGTATAACATTTAATTTTTACCGAATGGCGTCTTCTAAGCTGATTGAACAGAGCCGTTTGTCTAATGTGGTATCAATTTGATCATGATCCCATTTGATAGATATTTTCATTATCTCTATTCAGCCATTTAGAATTATCTTTAAGGTCGACCTTTTCTTCAAAATAACAAGTGGCCGCATTATTACACAACTTATTACACTACTGTCATCTGACTTGTGGTATTTATCTCATTTGCGATGTCAGACACTATATATTTCTGAAGGCAAAGACACTCATTTGCCATTTCAATCACTACTATTTCTGAAAGCAAAGACACATATTTGCGACGTGACCATAAGAGATCTGCTGTTTGCTGAAGATGCCGTTATTGCCACCGATAATCAAGAAGAACTACACAATTTAATGTATCTCCCGTTCATGTAATCATGTAAAGACATTAAAGTGGCATTACGTTTGAAGAAAACAAAGAAGACGAGTCATTTCAAGGAGACCACGCCAGTTCTTAAAATAGATCGTCTTAATCACAAGCGGGAAGTAGTGAACGTCTTTACACACTTGCTGTCCTGCTGCCACCGACAGATTTAGCCCGGACGCTGAACATCGATTACCTTATTGAAATATCTGCGGCCGAATTCGCGCTTCTCACTATATGGAAACTGAGAATTTCCAAAGTTACAATAACAACTGTGGTGTGGTGACATCCGTCACAGCAATGCGGGACATGTCAAACCCGCGTGATGCTTATAAATAAATGTTTATGTACCTAACCTCTGGTGTCACCTGGTTCTCAGCAGATTTTACTGAACACCGTGCATCACTTCTGCCATACGTCCTCGTCGTACACCAAGGATGGAGAACAATTTCAGGCCTGAACTCAGAGATTACTAATCCGTAGTAGTGCAATGGCCAGAAACATGAAGTAGAAAAACGTGTACCTCTCATCAGTCCACCTTCACACCATGGGTCAATAATGACTAATGACTGCAGACCAACTAACAGACAATTTGGTTTAAATATCTGTCGAATACCAGCCTTATAACAATTCATTAAATTAGTTACAATAATCACTACTATGGTCTAACGCTATTTTGGTGAAGCTCGAAAGTACCAATGATGTATTCATTATAACCTATTCAACAAATATATAAACCTAATGCGCTGAGGAGGTTGTTTATCAGGAAATCTTGCTATAAATCTTTGAATAACCATCCGTGTGCATCGACAGTCATTTCAAAACACTTTTTCAATTAAACAAATTCTTTCTTCCGTTGATAACGCCCATCTAATTGGAGTGTGCAAAGAATTACTCCAGCAGACGACAGCCATTCGCTGCATATTGATTCACGATGGAGTGTGGAGCACATTTTTTATGACGTCATGTAACTCATTTTTCAAAAATGTTATACATACAAAGTTTAGTGAGACTTTACAAACACCCTGTATAACTGCAGTCCTATATTTCTATCCTTCCTATTACAGGCCGTTACAACTGTCTGACAAACAAGCAACTATATCAGCTAGTGGTTTATGGGCTATCTGAGATCTAGTTTTCATGATTAAAATCAAAGTCAGAGCAATAAGTAGAAATGTTATTCAATTATGTATATACAAAAATGAGGTACTGAAGAGGAAATTTACATAATTTACATGAAATATAAATGACTATCTGTCAAACAAAAACACACGTAGTCAAAATAATACTTAGAGATCTCAAACCAAAACTAAAATAGAACACGGAAGAAGGGAGGACGTGGTTGGTGACCCCGATTTAGTAATTAGACACAAAAGAGAAGAAAAGCTGACAGAACGGGCACATATAAATCGCATCTTGACTGGAAACACCTAGTTGAAACACAATCTGAGACTACTAAACAAGAAAAAACGATGATAAGAAAACAGTCAATCTTTGACTTCAAAGTGATTAATAAGCTATGTTAAAATACCTTGATGAATGGGGAAATAATGCTTGCACTATGTGAATATATACAAGTAAGATTGCCAGGAGAAAAAAGAAATGAAGAACATTTGACTTAACGAAGATATACTAAGATCAGATAAAGACATCGAAGAATGTAATAGAGTGATTGCGAGAAACAGATCAATTCACAAAATACAAGCATGAAAGAACAATAGGAAATGCCGAAGAACCTCACCTATCAAGCAAAATAAAATGCTACGAAAAAAAAAAAAAATGATGGTTGAAGGAAAATACATAGAACCCAAAGAATATTAGATTAAATCAGCAGTCCGAATTGATAGCAGATCTCACTCTTAAACTTCCGATGTGCTGATGCTGAGGGTAGCGGATTCAACTCCTACACCAGTTCGTTGGACCAAAATGTTGACCTCTCGTCCTTGAGTCTGTGAAATAAGTTACATGCACCTCAGAAATCTTAGTGGTTTCGCCGAAATATTTATTGTAAAATGTCTCAGTATTTCTTATTTCTCTACCGGATTTCGTCTAGCCCGGTCGTATTTCCTGCCTTCATGTTTACTAACACCAGTGTCATGTTCGTTTAGCTGAATGACATATATGACTTTAAAAACATTCCCAGTGATAGAAGAAAATCTGTATTTATAGATGTATCAACAACAATTTGGCGAAAATGTTGACGCAGTCAACCTCATAAACCATGGTATCAGGCTTAGTTTAGTTTAGTCGACGGATCAATACCACGGCACACGGGTGTAACCCATAAGTGCATCCTTTCTACTCCTAACTCAAGCCTGAGTCCGGAGAAACTCAACTCAGTGCACGAACTCCGAAGCACCGGCGAGGATCCTGCAATACTTTGTGTAGATTTTTAACTCGAAATTTTGCCCGGGCAGCGCCGTTAGGCTACTCTTTTTCGATTTCCAGCTGCCTAAGGATGTTTTACTTGCGGAACAATACACACGGGCGTCCGATCTCAGTACCCAGAGACCAGGGGACATTTTGTTACTAGAAGTTCACATGCTGTCACAAGGTGCACAGTGTGTACCATCAATCTTTATTGACGACGCTGAACTGGAGATAGTACCATTTTACATATCTAGAATCAGAGGTGAATAGCAAATTATCCCCAGATCAGGAAATCAACATCAGGATTGGTAAGGCAGCAACAACAATGAACAGGTTAAGAAAAAGAGTCTGGGAGAACAGGAAGCTTACTGCCAAAACAAAAGTCCTTGTCTATCAAGTCTGTGTCCTTAGTACTCTTCTTTATGGCAGTGAAACCTGGTCAACTTACTCACACCAAGAGAAACGTTTAAACAGCTTTCATATGCGGTGTCTGCGAAGAATTCTTGGTATTAAGTGGCAAGACAAAATCACAAATACTGGAAAGATCAGGTTGCGTGACGGTTTGTTCCAAACTCAGTCTTCGTAGACTTAGATGGATAGGATACATTGGGAGGATGGATGATGGTAGAATACCAAAGGGCATCTTTTCTGGTGAATTACAGATGGGTAAGAGATCTCAGGGTCGGCCTCTACTACGATACAAAGATGTGTGTAAGCGGGACATGATTGATACAGACATTGATAATGCACATTGCGAGCAAGTCGTCGCAGAACGTGTTACATGGAGGGCAAATATCAGAAATGGAATAAAGACAAAGGAGGAAATGATTGCAAATAAGTCACACACCGAGCGTGTGAGACGTAAGATGGTGCATGAAGGTGGAAATGAACATGTGTTCACATGCATCCACTGTGGACCAACATTTACAGCGCGAATTGGCCTTATCAATCACATTCGCTACCGCCATGGGTTGTAGTTATTATGCATTTTTGAAGCACAATGTTCCAGACTATCGTCTGTAAAGACGGCAAGGTGCCAATGTACGTATATATTGAAATATATATAATAATTCTGTATTTAATTTTAACCATCAAGAAAGTACAATTTAATATAATATAGTTTCCATGTTTTGAACAGACTGTCGGAGTGATGTTATGAGATCTACACTGGGATCAACACTTTTTGCCATATATACGGCCATATATATACCATATATATTATGCATATATATACATGCCACATATATTACCATTCTCCGGGCGGACCCGATCACTTGTGATGTCTTCTCAGAAGCCACTCTGGTGGCGTATAGGCGGAATCGTAACCTCAGGATGTGCTGGTCCATAGCAGTCTACACCAACCTCACATGTCTCCTCCTGGCAAGGTGGCTTGTCTTCGATCGCGGGACAGATTTAGACAACATCTTTCTGAGATCACCAGCGGCGCCCAGAAACCAGTATCCATGCATTTCAACAGTCCTGACCACCGTTACGTGGCCGACATACAGGTCACGGCCATCAAATCATGCGCATCCCCCGAACGGGATCGGAAGACATTGGAACACCGTCTCATCTTCCAGTTGGGCATACTCTCCCCTCACGGCCTTAATGTCTAACACAGCTTCATTTAACTTCCTAACCCCCACCCCCTCCACCACCTAGCTTACAGTCCACCAGCCAGGTACGTGCAGGTCCTTTATAGGACGTCGCAGTCAACTTTCTTGGTAGGTTTGCGTTCGGTTTTTTGCCATCGTTTTATGAACGTCCGCGACTCATGCCCCTCTGTGAGGACCGACACAATGTAATCTTCCGCAGCTGTGTTTCGAGCGCTTAACGAGAATTGCTAATTGTGAACTGCGTCCGTGACATCTTTGCCGGTACTAATTTTCACTTTTTCCGCCCACATGGGCGCTTTTCCACCTCCATTCCCCTCCCGCTTGACCTTTGACCCGTGTACCATACATCCACTGACAGCCCTACGCGTGTCAGTCTTTCCAAGCAAGGGATTCAGATAAGTACCTTTAATTAGTTTAATATTGTCATAATGTGTTTCATGTAGGTTTGTGTCGGTTTGTATTTGTTTGTTCTGTGCTGACGAAGGATTTGGACGCAACGTCCAATTTGTCTCTTGTAGTCGTGTTTTAGTAAAGCTTACAACCTACTTTTTTTTTTTTTTTTGGGGGGGTGATTCATTCATTGCCATATATACGGAAAGGTAGAAAATCAAATGGTTCGGCAACACGATCAACTATCAGCACTTTGGCTACATCATTGAAAATCTGACATGAGAGCAAGAAGACGCCAGAGTAGAAATGGGTTGATGACATAAAAAGACATTAAATTATCACAAGGAATGCCATTATCCAGTGCTATCCTTAGGGCGATGGAACGTCAGATATTCCTCCTAACGACGCTCGACGGGCAAATGTGGAAGACGATGATGATTGTGACGATTTTTCCATGTGTTCTGCTCTTATTATTCAGATACGAATGTCCGTTTAGAATTGAGAATCAGCTGATTTAGTATATGACATTGTCAAACATCGGTTGAGAATCAGCTGATTTAGTATATGAAATTGTCGAACATCAGTTTAGAATCAGCTGTTTTTAGTATATGACATTGTCGAACATCAGTCAGCAATGAATTTAGTAGCTGCGTACCAATGCTAGCAAGATTATATTGCATCATCTCTGTTTCGTTAACCAGCCCCCCCCCCCCCCCACCTCATCAACCTCTCTCTCTTTCTTTATGTGTTTGTGAGCGTGCGTGTGTGTATATATCCGTGTCTAGCTGTGTGTTCGGGCTTCTTGATGTTATTTTTGTCTTTTTCACCCAGCAGTTTTCCTTCATTGAGCATTATCTCCACTTCCGCATCTGTGTAGTGTTAAGCGCACACTGATCCATATAGTTGACCTGGGTGACGCTGTGGCGTAGAGGCTAGAACGCTTGCCTGCCGGCCCGTTGGTCATGTATTTAAATGAAATGAAGACGGCCGTTGTATTTATGCCTACATCAATCACCGAGTGCCAATTCGTTACAAATGAGTTCCAATACGATATACTTTTTAAAATTCGATTCAACTGCGATACAAATGGAATCCTTGACCACCGTCCCACAGGCAAGCGTCTAGGCACAAAGCGTGAAATACTGAATAATTGTTCTACATTTACCACAAGACAGACAACACAAATCACAAAGGCGGCATCCAGACATTTTGAATTAGCCGCAATCATTCAGGTCTGGTGAATAACCACATAACTGCCTGTACTTAGTTCTATTTTAGCGAAACAGCAATACATCAGTGTTCGTATTCTGGACTCACGAAGACGGCGAAAGTTTTTATTTTTTTTATTATATTATATTTATTTATATTATTATTTATATTTATTATATGATTATATTTTTATTGTTTGTAGTTTGCCATTGCTTTCCTTCTTAACAGTGACCATACTGGTCGATGACTGTAGCCATCCATTTATCCATCATGTGCCATGCCGGTAAGCGTAGGCGGTCATGTTCTGCTATCCCACTCGATCACTAGAGTCGTGGATCAGCTCCGTGTTCCTGTCTTGACCATGCCATGTGGCCAATCCATCCAGGTATTTACTTCTCGGTCTTCCCCTTGGTCTCTTCCATTCGATCTTGCCAGTTGTCACCAAGTTCTCCAAGTCATTTCTTCTCATAACATGCCCAAAAAAAATTTGACTGTCAAATGACTCTAATCAGTTTATGATCTTCATTTGTCTCTTGAAGGACTTGCTCATTGGTTTTTTTCTGTCCGTCCATGATATTCTTTGCATTTTCCTCAGAAACCACATTTCCACAGCGATCAGCTGTTTTTTCAGCTTGACTGCTTATTGTCCACGCTTCACATCCATACAAAAGCACAGGTTCTATGTAGCACCTCAACACTCTTTTTCTCGTTTCAATTGATATCTTTTTATTGGTCAGTATGTTGTTCATCTTGCAAAAGGCTACCTTCGCAAAGGCAATTCTTGTTCTTATCTCCTCAAGGCGTCTCCCATCAGAAGTTATGACTGTGCCGAAATAACAGTATCCATTCACTTGTTTAAGAATATGTCCATCTACTCGTATATCACATTGTGGTATTTCCTTCTTCCCAGTGACGACCATAATCTGTGTCATTGCCTACAAAAAGAGATCCTCTGCCTACCGTCGTGAAATTTGAGACCATAAACTATCTGTCGGCTGCTCTTCAGCTTCCTCCACCACCTGCACATGTGGTTTCACGTGACCCTGATGAAGGGATAAACGGGTACTCCACTTGCCAGTACAAATCACGCAGTGATAATAAATAATGCTGCGGGCCATCTTGTGAGAAAGGAGCTCGTGGCCTTTCACATTGTGTCTACAGTGGAAGAAGAAATCGGAGGGAACCACCAACAATTAAATTATTCGATTCTAACACTGGTTCACAATACAAAAACAAAATCAACGTAGACCAGACGATACTTGTCAGTCTTGAATATTGATGAACTTCAACATCTCCACTTCACGGCAAATGTGGACAGGTCTTAGAGGTAGTCATAGACACTCCGGTAGTGTGTATGCGCTACATCCTTGGTCTGCCTACTGTTGCTGGTAGGCACAAGGTGATGCAGGCGAGGGCATACCTCGGAGTAGCTGCGGGCACAGATCACCCGTTGCATGAGGCGCTGGACGTAGTTAGGCGTCAGAGACTGATAGGAGGGAGGTCGTGGATGGCTCGGCCGGAGGATGCGATCGGACGGGTGTGCCCCTTGGAGAACATTAGGCGAGGAGAGGAGTGGGTCGGAGTGCCAGACGTGCAGTCAGACTTGTGCGGAGTTATGGTCACATTGAGCCGGGAGTACGGGGAGTGGCCGGCAGGGGCCGCGGGGTGGAAGTTCAGCAATTAATTCAAGAAAATTCTCGCCCGGGTGATGTGATTGTCTACACGGATGGGTCTGTGTTGAGAGGTAGGAGAAGTGCTTGAGGGTTCTTGGCAAAAACTAATGGTCGGCGTTTGGTGCAGGAGAGCCTGGCGTATGATGACACTACATCTAGCTTAAGAATGGAGGTGGAGGCGGTCAGTGCAGCTTTCCGCTGGATAGAAAACACGATACATACACATATTGTGATTGTGACTGACTCAGAAAGCACGCTGAGAAGGGTGAGAACAGGCAAGCTTCGTGCGTAGTGGCTTGCTTCGCTTCGGAGGTCACGGGTAGCAAGCATCGCCTGGATCTTTTCTCCTGGGCATGCCGGTGTGCTGGGGAATTAACAGGCGGACAGATTGGCTGGCTCGGCAGAACTTGGTGGAGTATTGATGCATGACAAGGCAGATGTGGTTGCGGCCTTGTGGGAGCACGTGTACATCTCGGAGGAGCAAATGGATCGCCATAGTCTGGTTGGAATGAGGCGGCGAGGAGTGACGAGGGGATCTGGCCGACGCTCGACGCTCAGAGGAAAGGCGAGACGGACATATAATCAGAATGCTACTGGAACTGTTAGTGTTGGAACTCTTCGCTGGTTGCTGAGGATGGGGACGGAGCGCTTATGGGAATGTCCCGAATGCTGTGATGTCGGTTCCTAGATCAATCAATCAATCAATCATAGACAGAGAAGTAAGACAAGTACCGAAATATAATTCTAATATTATTCATTTAAATATAACTTATTTTACAATTTGAATAACGAAGACACAAACAATAGATTACACGATTTACTGCCTGGCATATTTCGCTGCATCTCGCCAGGTACATACTGCAAATGTCACACAATGTTAAAAAAAGTAATTCGATCAATTCTTCAAGCTGAAATATACAGCACACATATTCACATAGTATCTTTAACTGGACCGGCTTCAGGCCTAGAGGTTAGCAACTTTTCTCTGTAATATCGTATACCTTCGTAAGTAACGTGACGACGGTGAGAATCAGCAGTGGTTCGAATCGCGTCGGTAACTTACGGGGTATGAGCCGGCCGCTCAGAAAGCAATGGCAATCTACTGAGCGTAATCTTGCCAAGAAATCAACAATCAGCTGAAAGATGCTGATGTTGACAGCAATGTCCTGTAAAGGATATGAAAACATTTTGATTTGATCTTTAACTGTCTACCACGGTAATTTAAAACTGACTATCATACATTTGTCTCGGCTCCGTGGCTAAAGGCTTGCGAACGCGGTTCGTGAGCCGGGTACCAGGCGTTGGAAGCTCAGCTGCGACCGATTTGTGCAGCAGACCGTGTCGCGTTGTGTTATAACGTGCTGGTATGGGAGCCGGTCGTTCAGAAAGCAATGGCAAATTACTGAACGTAACACTTGCTAGTACATCAACAACAGCTGAAAAATGTTGGTGTTGACTGCAACGCCCCGTAAGGGATACACGACAACAACAAAACATCATACATTTCTGTGTACACACAATTGGCTTCTGTAACTTAAAAGCGATGTTAAACCAGAATGGGTACTCCACTGAATTTATAAAGTGCTACTGCCAACAGCTAAAATCAAAACCCAACGAAACATCAATCCCCAAAAAACTCAAAGTATTTATCCAGCTAACCTTTCGGGGGTGTGGAGGGGGAGGCGAATTACGTACTGCAACGTCTACAGGACTAGCTCATTACAGCAGTCGGTCGAACATCCTATGCTGCACCTCCAGTTAGTATATACAGAATCACACCTCTTCCTACCCCAGCAGAAAAAGAACATGTCTCTCTTTACGCCAAATCCAATTTTATTTGTCGTAGAATGTCCGCCTTTCATTGATAATCCACTTGTCGTAACATCGTATTCTGTTTCTATCAATCACAGCCGGCATTTGATAACGTCCTTTCATCTAAACCCCAGATGTAAGCCACTCAAGGCCAGTAATTCGTGTCTGAACGAATGTCCAGTTTCCTTTTCTGACATCAAGATAAACGCGCTTTATGGTGAGCATTGAAATTTGCGAATACACAAGCAGTTAGCATTCCTCATAGAATCCCTCATCTTGGTCAGCATAACAATTGAAGTGAAAAACGATAGCCTCACGACCATGTACATCTTCTGGCATATTAGGCATACGATGCTAGACCCATATATGAATAGACTAATAGACACTCGGTGGGTGGTGTGGTCAGTACCACATCGGTTGTCTTCACTTCATAGAACGTTCTTGCTACACATTGTAGGTGGGTCGACATGGTCAACTGAAATAATTCGCGGCTTCCAAAACACAACCACCGAACCGGCAGGCGAGAATCTTGCCACTGTAATAAAGCCCCCCCCCCCCCCCCCCCCATATGATTGTGTCTAGTACAAACGTCTCTGATATTTCGTGGAGACTGTTTTTATTATATTTCATATTGTTGCCCTTTGTAGTATAGTTGTCTGTGCTATTGCTTACCAACATACTGTTCCGAGTTTACTTTCTATGAGGCTTGCTTTCCCGCCACGCCAGAATGTGTCTAAATCACCCACATTCGGAATACAGCCACCAGATCATGTTCACTATTCTTTGGCAATTGATCTAAAGGAGAAAGAGCGAGGAAAGGAGCACGTTACTATGACCTCATATAATGAGACCTAGCGTATGTGGGGGACAACAGCTTACACTGGGTGGCATAATCTAACACTGAGTTGACCTTTAGCTATCTAATTTGGTTACACATGCGAAAAAAAACTTGTTCCAAAATAATTTTTTGAGAAATAACAATACGAAGGAATTCAGTGAGTCTCAAATTGATATTATTAAAATTAACAAACTTCAATCGTGATCACCAATCATCATTGATACATGGATCCGTGAGCCGTATTAGTGCTTTCAATTCTGCGGCATATAGCTAACTGCCATGCTGTCTCAGCCACATTCGAACCACGCGTTAACTCAGCTTCGTCCTCGAAACGTGTACCTCCACTAGACCGTTGTGCAGACCAAACAAGTGAATAATAAAAGCTATGTCGCTGCTTAATACAGATGCTGAATAAATGTCCATTCTAAATGTTTAGGATCCTCCTTGATGGATACCCAAAATGGATGCGTTCATGCGTCATCATGATGGAAACGTACTCTTCCAGTCAGGAGTGTGGATGGGGTTGTCGTCTAATGGCATCTTCAAACATCAACAGAACTCCACTATACGCTAAAGTCTCCCTGACGAAACATCGGAATTGCTAAATTTACTTGTCAAACTCCGTTACCCGAACCAGCTCATATCAGTTAGCTATCTCGGATTTATTTATGGTTTCTGATGTCATTTTGTCATTGTCGTTTCTATTAATTCGCGTCTCATCAACCATCCTATGATATCTGACCTGACAGTTGCACGCCACTGAGTGTAGTGGTCAATGACACACCGGTAGCCTTCTCTTAACCAGATATTTTCTGATGCTCATTTTAGGCTGAGTCAACCTAGTAGGTCAAGTCAAGTTAATAAAACAATCCTCCTCGATATAAATTCACACCGACACAGTAATACACATGGTTGACTGTTGATTGTCTAAGTACATTGTGTGTGTGTGTGTGTGTGTGTGTGTGTGTTGTGTTGTGTGTGTGTGTGTATGTATGTGTGTGTGTCAATTTATATCGAGGAGGATTGTTTTATTAACTTGGTTGATGAGACGTGAATTAATAGAAACGACAATGACAAAATGACATCAGAAACCATAAATAAATCCGTGATAGCTAACTGATATGAGCTGGTTCGGGTAACGGAGTTTGACAAGTAAATTTAGCAATTCAGAAGTTTCGTCAGGGAGACTTTAGCGTATAGTGAAGTTCTGTTGATGTTGATGCGTGCGCGCGCGCGCGCACACACACACACACACATCTATAAATGTAGGATATGCAATGAACGGTCTCCGTGGCCAAAGGCTTGCGAACGCAGCTCGTGAGCCACTTATCAGGCGTTCGAAACGCAGCCGCGACCGATTTGTGCAGCAGACCGTGTCGCGTTGTGTTATAAATTGTTGGTATGGGAGCCGGTCGTTCAGAAAGCAATGGCAAACTACTGAACGTAACAACTTGCCTAGTACATGAACAGCAGCTGAAAAATGCTGGTGTTGACTGCAACGTACTGGAAGGGATATGCAACATTTTAAAAACGGGTATACAATTAGCTGTATCTATAAATAAACACATAGGAATAAAATTAACTATCTATAAATGAAATCATGGGGTATACAATGAACTGTATCTATAAATGAACAGATAGGGTATACAATGAATTGCATCTATAAATGAACACATAGGATATACAATGAACCGTATCTATAAATGAACACATGGGAAATGCAGCAGTTTGTTTCCGCAGACTGAAAAAATAAACACATTGTGATGTGTGTTCTAGACGTAGCCCTACTATTCCCCACACAGCAAACCTCATTTTGGACAAAATGATACAAATACTACAAAATCCACGGGGACTGACATAGTTAAAGCTTGACTGGAAACAAGTAAATGGGATAACCATTTTTGGTGTTGAGCTCTCGAATGCTGACTGGTCGTTTCTCGGGGAGTATTAACGCTAATACTTTTGTGAAAAGAAGAACGTGAGACCTGAGATTTCGTGCAAAACTACAATAAAGACTTACTGGAACATGGCAATCTGGTGAGCTTTTACGGTAAATTCATTAAATGGAAATACACGTTGCAACCGTCTATTGATGTCCTATATAAGCCTGTAATTATTTTTGTAAGGGATAGCTTCGTTACACTTGTATATCTTAACAAATGTTCATAATTCCCCCTCAGATAGCACATGGGAATTTCAATGAAGTGGGGGATTGAACATGAATCATCGGGTGGGGATGCAAACGCTTTAGCCCTGATGTCGCTCGGTTAATTGATGCGAGTGTGAGTAATGAATCTTAGCAAACTCAAGGGTAAATGTTAATAATAAACGAAATAACAATAATAAAGCTAATAACAATGCTAATAATAATGCTTTCAATAATAATAAGAATAAATAAAAAGATCAAGAGCAGTGATTAAATAATTAAATGTATCCCAAAATCCAAAACAATTTGTATAAAATGTACGCTCTAGGAAAATATATAAGATGTGTTTTTTGTGTGTGTGTGTGTGTGTGTGTGTGTGTGTGTGTGTGTGTGTGTGTGTGTGTGTGTGTGTGTGTGTGTGTGTGTGTGTGTGTGTGTGTGTGTGTGTGTGTGTGTGTGTGTGTGTGTGTGTGTGTGTGTGTGTGTGTGTGTGTGTGTGTGTGTGTGTGTGTGTGTGTGTGTGTGTGTGTGTGTGTGTGTGTGTGTGTGTGTGTGTGTGTGTGTGTGTGTGTGTGTGTGTGTGTGTGTGTGTGTGTGTGTGTGTGTGTGTGTGTGTGTGTGTGTGTGTGTGTGTGTGTGTGTGTGTGTGTGTGTGTGTGTGTGTGTGTGTGTGTGTGTGTGTGTGTGTGTGTGTGTGTGTGTGTGTGTGTGTGTGTGTGTGTGTGTGTGTGTGTGTGTGTGTGTGTGTGTGTGTGTGTGTGTGTGTGTGTGTGTGTGTGTGTGTGTGTGTGTGTGTGTGTGTGTGTGTGTGTGTGTGTGTGTGTGTGTGTGTGTTTTGTGTGTGTGTGTGTGTGTGTGTGTGTGTGTGTGTGTGTGTGTGTGTGCGTGCGTGTGTGTGTGTGTGTGTGTTTCTGAGTATACGTGCATGTAATAATGCCCGAAAACAGAATAAATCAGTTATAAATGATAATAATATGCCGAAACCGTTCACGTAAATTGTAATATAGAATATATAGCCTGCTTTAAAGAAAGGTTCTATTGTAATTCTGTGTCAATCGAGAAAGTGATATATGTAGGAAATTTGATTGGAAAAAGTGGGTTACAAGAAAATAGAACACATCGATAAATCGTGTATAATATAATTAGATGTGGACATGAACTAGTAGGGCTAAGCTGGCGCTGGAAATAGGGCGCATGAGTTGCTTCCCTCATGTTGCTGAGTGCATGCTGGGAATATCTCAGTGACCGTGTCACCGATGAGATCTAATCTAGCATGACTGATTGATTGATTGATTTAGGAATCGACATCACAGCATTTGGGGCATTCCCAAAAGCTCTCCGTCCCCAATCTCAGCAGGCAGCGAAGAGTTCCAACACCAATAGTACCAGTAGCAATCTGATTTTTTGTCCGTCTCGCCTTTCATCTGAGCGTTGAGCATCGGCCAGATCCCCTCGTCATTCCTCGCTGTTTCATTCTTGCCAGACCATGGTAATCCATTTGCTCCTCACGTGCTCCCAGAAGGCGCAACCACGTCTGCCTTGTCATGTATCAATACTCCACCAAGTTCTGCAGAACCAGCCAATCTGTCCGCCTGTTCAATTCCCAGCACAACGGCATGCCCCGGAGAAAAGATCCAGGCGATGCTTGTCACCCGTGACCTCCGAAGCGAAGCAAGCCACTCCGCACGAAGCCTGCCCGTCCTCACCCTCGTCATCTAGCATGAAAGCATGAGAAATGTACACGGGTGAGATATATACATTCACAGTAAGACTATCCGATCGTTGACTGGACTTTGTAAGGGTCAGGATGTATATGGTTATTTAAATTATTACACCTTTGTGAACAATGATAACAAGCATCTCCTGTGTATGAATATTGCACTGTATCTACTGACTTAACGTGAAGTATGGCCTAGGTGACACACGCTGTATCTCCTGACTTAAAGTGAGGTATGGTATAGGTGACACACGCTGTATCTCCTGACTTAACGTGAGGTATGGCCTAGGTGACACACGCTGTATCTCCTGACTTAACGTGAGGTATGGGATAGGTGACACACGCTGATACAACAAACAGATTGTCACTAATGGGCACACCGTGGGATCAGAACAATTGAGTGTGAGCCAGGAGACGCCTGCCTGGTGTTATATTTCCTTACCCTTACCACAGAATGTAATGTGGAGCAAATGGAGAGTGGCAGGGCAAATAACTGGAAGACGACAATTTGACAATTTGGGGGAGAATGATGTAAACATGGCAGATCAGACATAAACTTACGATTATAATGAAGGAATACCAATACTGAAAGCAGAAGATGAAGATGCAACACGAGGCATGAGGAGAGCTAAATCCTCGGGGCCAGATAACAACCCTGTCGAAGAAATTAAAGCTCTTGATAAATTGGGTATATAAGTAATTTTTGTTTAAAACTACTGAATGTGATCTATAAAACTCTATATATAATCTCTTGAATTATATTTTCATAGCTCTACCAAAGAAATCTTGTGCAACTAAATGAGGGGAACATCGCACAACTAGTTTAATGAGCATGTGAGTAAATACTTATGAGAATTGTAACGAGAAGAATAAGAACTAAATAAAACCGAAAACTGGAATTGACTAATGGAGACGTCTGGAAGGTAAAGGCGCACACACTTTGAGAACATTCACAGAAATTATGGATCGTCTAAGACGGTGGTGTTGACGGACAATCAATATAATTAATCCATAACACTAAGGGTCAAGGTCTGTTTTGATACAATAAAGCCAACGCCATTTGGCAGAGATGACGATGATAATAATGGTGATTGTAGACAGAGAAAGGGACAACTGTGACAATATAAAGAGAACATAGACATGGATGCAACAACAACCTAACACACTGCCCTACATCAGGCCACCGCCAAGCCAGTTCATTTCCGTTGGATAAATACCGCTCATGGTGCACATCTAATCATGTCTTAGCAGAAGTCGCAGGAGCTGTTCACACAGCACGGCTTGACCACAGTTAACACATCCATATTCGACAATTGTACGTCCACTGAATGAAGACAAATAGCAACGGGTCTTTCAGCGCCCAAGGAAATGTCTGTGAGAATATTCTGTTTTACTTGACAATGATGAATCTCCGGCTGCACAACAACATCTAGATACGTATGCATATATCCATTAATTTGCAAGAGTGGGCAAGTCTCCATGGCTGCTTTGTGTTCCTGATCTAATGTTTTCTTGGGGTTTAGATCATTGCGTATTTTAATTTTAATCGATAGTAGCTCTTGAAAATCTGTGTCTTTGTTATTTCACCTATAGTTGATTAATGTACTCTTGTAGACTTTTGACTACAGTTTTTGTATTGTCCAAGAAGACTCTAATATCAGCGTCTTATCATTACTTCTATCAGTGCCAATCAATACATTTGAATATGTGTATCCTAAATGTGGAATCTTGGAAATACTTTATTTACCAATGTATCTAAATGTGATCAGTGTACGACGCTTTCCAGTGCATGTCTTCGGACGTTTAACAACAAATGCTCATACATTGGCGGCATATGAATTCTGTTTGCAATCTCTTTAATAGAAACTCCTGAATGGATATTAATAATTTCCTGAGGTTAAACACAGGTAGTTTCACTTTGAATTCCATCGTTTTGTCTACGGATGAGCTCCGATAGTCGTTGTCGCAAAGGATGAATCCACATGACAACAGGGGAGACTTATTGCGTACCTTATCCACATGGCAGCAGGGGAGAGTTATTGCGTACCTTATCCACATGACAGCAGGGGAGAGTTATTGCATACCTTATCCACATGACAGCAGGGGAGAGTTATTGCGTACCTTATCCACATGACAGCAGGGGAGAGTTATTGCATACCTTATCCACATGACAGCAGGGGAGAGTTATTGCGTACCTTATCCACATGACAGCAGGGGAGAGTTATTGCGTACCTTATCCACATGACAGCAGGGGAGAGTTATTGCATACCTTATCCACATGACAGCAGGGGAGAGTTATTGCGTACCTTATCCACATGACAGCAGGGGAGAGTTATTGCGTACCTTATCCACATGACAGCAGGGGAGAGTTATTGCGTACCTTATTCACATGACAGCAGGGGAGAGTTATTGCGTACCTTATCCACATGACAGCAGGGGAGAGTTATTGCGTACCTTATCCGCCATGACAGCAGGGGAGAGTTATTGCGTACCTTATCCACATGACAGCAGTGGAGAGTTATTGCGTACCTTATCCACATGACAGCAGGGGAGAGTTATTGCGTACCTTATCCACATGACAGCAGGGGAGAGTTATTGCGTGCCTTATCCACATGACAGCAGGGGAGAGTTATTGCGTACCTTATCCACATGACAGCAGGGGAGAGTTATTGCGTACCTTATCCACATGACAGCAGGGGAGAGTTATTGCGTACCTTATCCACATGACAGCAGGGGAGAGTTATTGCATACCTTATCCACATGACAGCAGGGGAGAGTTATTGCGTACCTTATCCACATGGCAGCAGGGGAGAGTTATTGCATACCTTATCAAACAATAAATATAGGCATGTCATAGTTAGCTGCCTCACACAACCAACTCACATTGTGTGCATAACCACCACACGAGTGGGCCTCTGATCCACACAACCAACTCACATTGTGTGCATAACCACCACACGAGTGGGCCTCTGATCCACACAACCAACTCACATTGTGTGCATAACCACCACACGAGTGGGCCTCTGATCCACACAACCAACTAACATTGTGTGCATAACCACCACACGAGTGGGCCTCTGATCCACACAACCAACTCACATTGTGTGCATAACCACCACACGAGTGGGCCTCTGATCCACACAACCAACTCACATTGTGTGCATAACCACCACACGAGTGGGCCTCTGATCCACACAACCAACTCACATTGTGTGCATAACCACCACACGAGTGGGCCTCTGATCCACACAACCAACTCACATTGTGTGCATAACCACCACACGAGTGGGCCTCTGATCCACACAACCAACTCACATTGTGTGCATAACCACCACACGAGTGGGCCTCTGATCCACACAACCAACTCACATTGTGTGCATAACCACCACACGAGTGGGCCTCTGATCCACACAACCAACTCACATTGTGTGCATAACCACCACACGAGTGGGCCTCTGATCCACACAACCAACTCACATTGTGTGCATAACCACCACACGAGTGGGCCTCTGATCCACACAACCCACTCACATTGTGTCCATAACCACCAAACGAGTGGGCCTCTGATCCACACAACCAACTCACATTGTGTGCATAACCACCACACGAGTGGGCCTCTGATCCACACAACCAACTCACATTGTGTGCATAACCACCATACGAGTGGGCCTCGAATACACACAACCAACTCACATTGTGTGCATGACCACCATACTAGTAGGCCTCGAATACACACAACCAACTCATCTTCTCTACATGACCAACACACTAGTGGGCCTCTGATCCACACAACCAACTCACCTTCTCTACATGACCAACACACTAGTGGGCCTCTGATCCACACAACCAACTCACCTTCTCTACATGACCAACAAACTAGTGGGCCTCTGATCCACACAACCAACTCACCTTCTCTACATGACCACCACACTAGTGGGCCTCTGATCCACACAACCAACTCACCTTCTCTACATGACCACCACACGAGTGGGCCTCTGATCCACACAACCAACTCACCTTCTCTACATGACCACCACACGAGTGGGCCTCGAATACACACAACCAACTCACATTGTGTGCATAACCACCGCACGAGTGGGCTTCGAATACACACAACCAACTCACATTGTGTGCATAACCACCACACGAGTGGGCCTCGAATACACACAACCAACTCACATTGTGTGCATGACCACCACACGAGTGGGGCTCGAATACACACAACCAACTCACCTTCTCTACATGACCAACACACTAGTGGGCCTCTGATCCACACAACCAACTCACCTTCTCTACATAATCAACACACTAGTGGGCCTCTGATCCACACAACCAACTCACCTTCTCTACATGACCACCACACGAGTGGGCCTCTGATCCACACAACAAACTCACCTTCTCTACATGACCAACACACGAGTGGGCCTCGAATACACACAACCAACTCAAATTGTGTGCATAACCACCACACGAGTGGGTCTCGAATACACACAACCAACTAACATTGTGTGCATGACACCACACAAGTGGGCCTCGAATACACACAACCAACACACATTGTGTGCATAACCACCACACGAGTGGGCCTCGAATACACACAACCAACTCACATTGTGTGCATAACCACCACACGAAAGGGCCTCGAATACACACAACCAACTCACATTGTGTGCATAACCACCACACGAGTGGGCCTCGAATACACACAACCAACTCACATTGTGTGCATAACCACCACACTAGTGGGCCTCGAATACACACAACCAACTCACATAGTGTGCATGACCACCACACGAGTCGGTCTCGAATACACACAAGCAACTCACCTTCTCTACATGACCAACACACTAGTGGGCCTCTGATCCACACAACCAACTCACCTTCTCTACAAGACCAACACACTAGTGGGCCTCTGATCCACACAACCAACTCACCTTCTCTACATGACCACCACACGAGTGGACCTCTGATATACACAACCAACTCACCTTCTCTACATGACCACCACACGAGTGGGCCTCGAATACACACAACCAACTCACATTGTGTGCATAACCACTACAAGAGTGGGCCTCTGATCCACACAACCAACTCACATTGTGTGCATAACTACCATACGAGTGGGCCTCGAATAGACACAACAAACTCACATTGTGAGCATGACCACCATACTAGTGGGCCTCGAATACACACAACCAACTCATCGTCTCTACATGATCAACACACTAGTGGGCCTCTGATCCACACAACAAACTCACCTTCTCTACATGACCAACACAGTAGTGGGCCTCTGATCCACACAACCAACTCACCTTCTCTACATGACCACCATACGAGTGGGCCTCGAATACACACAACCAACTCACATTGTGTGCATAACCACCATACGAGTGGGCCTAGAATACACACAACCAAATCACATTGTGTGCATAACCACCATACGAGTGGGCCTCGAATACACACAACCAACTCACATTGTGTGCATAACCACAACACGAGTGGGCCTCGAATACAAACAACCAACTCACATTGTGTGCATAACCACCACACGAGTGGGGCTCGAATACACACAATCAACTCACATTGTGTGCATGACCACCACACGAGTGGGCCTCGAATACACACAACCAACTCACCTTCTCTACATGACCACCACACTATTGGACCTCTGATCCACACAACCAACTCACATTGTGTGCATAACCACCACACGAGTGGGCATAGAATACACACAACCAACGCACATTGTGTGCATGACCACCACACGAGTGGGCCTAGAATACACATAACCAACTCACATTGTGTGCATAACCAACACACGAGTGGGCCTGGAATACACACAACCAACTCATATTGTGTGCATAACCACCACACGAGTGGGCCTCGAACACACACAACCAACTCACATTGTGTGCATGAACACCACACGAGTGGGCCTCATATGCACACAACCAACTCACATTGTGTGCATAACCACCACACGAATGGGCCTCGAATACACACAACCAACTCACCTTCTCTACATGACCACTACACTAATGGACCTCTGATCCACACAAACAACTCACATTCTGTGCATAACCACCACACGAGTGGGCCTAGAATACACACAACCAACTCACATTGTGTGCATAACCACCACACAAATGGGCCTCGAATACACACAACCAACTCACCTTCTCTACATGACCACCACACGAGTGGGCCTCTGTTCCACACAACCAACTCACCTTCTCTGCATGACCACCATACGAGTGGGCCTCTGATCCACACAACCAACTCACCTTCTGTACATGACCACCAAACGAGTGGGCCTCTGATCCACACAACCAACTCACCTTCTCTACATGACCACCACACGAATGGGCCTCGAATACACACAAACAACTCACCTTCTCTACATGACCACCACACGAGTAGGCCTCGAATAGACACAACCAACTCACATTGTGTGCATAACCACCACACGAGTTGGCCTCGAATACACACAACCAAGTCACATTGTGTGCATAACCACCACACGAGTGGGCCTCGAATACACACAACCAACTCACATTGTATGCATAACCACCACACGAGTTGGCCTCGAATACACACAACCAACTCACATTGTGTGCATAAACACCACACGAGTGAGCCTCGAATACACACAACCAACTCACATTGTGTGCATGACCGCCACGCGAGTGGGCCTCGAATACACACAACCAACTCACATTGTGTGCATAACCAACACACGAGTGGGCCTCGAATACACACGTCCAACTCACATTGTGTGCATAACCACCACACGAGTGGGCCTCGAATACACACAACCAACTCACATTGTGTGCACGAACACCACACGAGTGGGCCTCATATGCACACAACCAACTCACATTGTGTGCATAACCACCACACGAATGGACCTCGAATACACACAACCAACTCACCTTCTCTACATGACCACCACACTAGTGGACCTCTGATCCACACAACCAACGCACATTGTGTGCATAACCACCACACGAGTGGGCCTAGAATCCACACAACCAACTCACATTGTGTGCATGACCACCACACGAGTGGGCCTAGAATACACACAACCAACTCACATTGTGTGCATGACCACCACACGAGTGGGCCTCGGATGCACACAACCAACTCACATTGTGTGCATAACCACCACACAAATGGGCCTTGAATACACACAACCAACTCACCTTCTCTACATGACCACCACACGAGTGGGCCTCTGATCCACACAACCAACTCACCTTCTCTGCATGACCACCATACGAGTGGGCCTCTGATCCACACAACCAACTCACCTTCTGTACATGACCACCAAACGAGTGGGCCTCTGATCCACACAACCAACTCACCTTCTCTACATGACCACCACACGAATGGGCCTCGAATACACACAACCAACTCACCTTCTCTACATGACCACCACACGAGTAGGCCTCGAATAGACACAACCAACTCACATTGTGTGCATGACCACAACACGAGTGGGCCTCGAATACACACAACCAACTCACATTGTGTGCATGAACACCACACGAGTGGGCCTCATATGCACACAACCAACTCACATTGTGTGCATAACCACCACACGAGTGGGCATAGAATACACACAACAAACGCACATTGTGTGCATGACCACCACACGAGTGGGCCTAGAATACACATAACCAACTCACATTATGTGCATAACCAACACACGAGTGGGCCTGGAATACACACAACCAACTCACATTGTTTGCATAACCACCACACGAGTGGGCCTCGAATACACACAACCAACTCACATTGTGTGCATGAACACCACACGAGTGGGCCTCATATGCACACAACCAACTCACATTGTGTGCATAACCACCACACGAATGGGCCTCGAATACACACAACCAACTCACCTTCTCTACATGACCACCACACTAGTGGACCTCTGATCCACACAACCAACTCACATTCTGTGCATAACCACCACACGAGTGGGCCTAGAATACACACAACCAACTCACATTGTGTGCATAACCACCACACAAATGGGCCTCGAATACACACAACCAACTCACCTTCTCTACATGACCACCACACGAGTGGGCCTCTGTTCCACACAACCAACTCACCTTCTCTGCATGACCACCATACGAGTGGGCCTCTGATCCACACAACCAACTCACCTTCTGTACATGACCACCACACGAATGGGCCTCGAATACACACAACCAACTCACCTTCTCTACATGACCACCACACGAGTAGGCCTCGAATAGACACAACCAACTCACATTGTGTGCATGACCACCACACGAGTGGGCCTCGAATACACAAAACCAACTCACATTGTGTGCATGACCACCACACGAGTGGGCCTCGAATACACACAACCAACTCACATTGTGTGCATAACCACCACACGAGTGTGCCTCAAATACACACAACCAACTCACATTGTGTGCATGACCACCACACGAGTGGGCCTCGAATACACACAACCAACTCACATTGTGTGCAGAACCACCACACCAGTGGGCCTCGAATACACACAACCAATTCACCTTCTCTACATGACCACCACACGAGTGGACCTCTGATTCACACAACCAACTCACAGTGTGTGCATGACCACCACATGAGAGGGCCTCGAATACACACAACCAACTCACCTTCTCTACATGACCACCACACTAGTGGACCTCTGATCCACACAACCAACTCACATTGTGTGCATAACCACCACACGAGTGGGCATAGAATACACACAACCAACGCACATTGTGTGCATTACCACCACACGAGTGGGCCTAGAATACACAATACCAACTCACATTATGTGCATAACCAACACACGAGTGGGCCTGGAATACACACAACCAACTCACATTGTGTGCATAACCACCACACGAGTGGGCCTCGAATACACACAACCAACTCACATTGTGTGCATGAACACCACACGAGTGGGCCTCATATGCACACAACCAACTCACATTGTGTGCATAACCACCACACGAATGGGCCTCGAATACACACAACCAACTCACCTTCTCTACATGACCACCACACTAGTGGACCTCTGATCCACACAACCAACTCACATTCTGTGCATAACCACCACACGAGTGGGCCTAGAATACACACAACCAACTCACATTGTGTGCATAACCACCACACAAATGGGCCTCGAATACACACAACCAACTCACCTTCTCTACATGACCACCACACGAGTGGGCCTCTGTTCCACACAACCAACTCACCTTCTCTGCATGACCACCATACGAGTGGGCCTCTGATCCACACAACCAACTCACCTTCTGTACATGACCACCAAACGAGTGGGCCTCTGATCGACACAACCAACTCACCTTCTCTACATGACCACCATACGAATGGGCCTCGAATACACACAACCAACTCACCTTCTCTACATGACCACCACACGAGTAGGCCTCGAATAGACACAACCAACTCACATTGTTTGCATGACCACCACACGAGTGGGCCTCGAATACACACAACCAACTCACATTGTGTGCATGACCACCACACGAGTGGGCCTCGAATACACACAACCAACTCACATTGTGTGCATAACCACCACACGAGTGGGCCTCAAATACACACAACCAACTCACATTGTGTGCATGACCACCACACGAGTGGGCCTCGAATACACACAACCAACTCACATTGTGTGCATAACCACCACACTAGTGGGCCTCGAATACACACAACCAATTCACCTTCTCTACATGACCACCACAGGAGTGGACCTCTGATTCACACAACCAACTCACAGTGTGTGCATAAACCACCACACGAGTGGGCCTAGAATACACACAACCAACTCACATTGTGTGCATGACCACCACACGAGTGGGCATCGGATGCACACAACCAACTCACATTGTGTGCATAACCACCACACGAATGGGCCTCGATACACACGACCAACTCACCTTCTCTACATGACCACCACACGAGTGGGCCTCTGATCCACACAACCAACTCACGTTCTCTACATGACCACCATACGAGTGGGCCTCTGATCCACACAACCAACTCACCTTCTCTGCATGACCACCATACGAGTGGGCTCTGATCCACACAACCAACTCACCTTCTCTGCATGACCACCATACGAGTGGGCCTCTGATCCACACAACCAACTCACAGTGTGTGCATGACCACCACATGAGAGGGCCTCGAATACACACAACCAACTCACCTTCTCTACATGACCACCACACTAGTGGACCTCTGATCCACACAACCAACTCACATTGTGTGCATAACCACCACACGAGTGGGCATAGAATACACACAACCAACGCACATTGTGTGCATTACCACCACACGAGTGGGCCTAGAATACACAATACCAACTCACATTATGTGCATAACCAACACACGAGTGGGCCTGGAATACACACAACCAACTCACATTGTGTGCATAACCACCACACGAGTGGGCCTCGAATACACACAACCAACTCACATTGTGTGCATGAACACCACACGAGTGGGCCTCATATGCACACAACCAACTCACATTGTGTGCATAACCACCACACGAATGGGCCTCGAATACACACAACCAACTCACCTTCTCTACATGACCACCACACTAGTGGACCTCTGATCCACACAACCAACTCACATTCTGTGCATAACCACCACACGAGTGGGCCTAGAATACACACAACCAACTCACATTGTGTGCATAACCACCACACAAATGGGCCTCGAATACACACAACCAACTCACCTTCTCTACATGACCACCACACGAGTGGGCCTCTGTTCCACACAACCAACTCACCTTCTCTGCATGACCACCATACGAGTGGGCCTCTGATCCACACAACCAACTCACCTTCTGTACATGACCACCAAACGAGTGGGCCTCTGATCGACACAACCAACTCACCTTCTCTACATGACCACCATACGAATGGGCCTCGAATACACACAACCAACTCACCTTCTCTACATGACCACCACACGAGTAGGCCTCGAATAGACACAACCAACTCACATTGTTTGCATGACCACCACACGAGTGGGCCTCGAATACACACAACCAACTCACATTGTGTGCATGACCACCACACGAGTGGGCCTCGAATACACACAACCAACTCACATTGTGTGCATAACCACCACACGAGTGGGCCTCAAATACACACAACCAACTCACATTGTGTGCATGACCACCACACGAGTGGGCCTCGAATACACACAACCAACTCACATTGTGTGCATAACCACCACACTAGTGGGCCTCGAATACACACAACCAATTCACCTTCTCTACATGACCACCACAGGAGTGGACCTCTGATTCACACAACCAACTCACAGTGTGTGCATAAACCACAACACGAGTGGGCCTAGAATACACACAACCAACTCACATTGTGTGCATGACCACCACACGAGTGGGCATCGGATGCACACAACCAAGTCACATTGTGTGCATAACCACCACACGAGTGGGCCTCGAATACACACAACCAACTCACATTGTATGCATAACCACCACACGAGTTGGCCTCGAATACACACAACCAACTCACATTGTGTGCATAAACACCACACGAGTGAGCCTCGAATACACACAACCAACTCACATTGTGTGCATGACCGCCACGCGAGTGGGCCTCGAATACACACAACCAACTCACATTGTGTGCATAACCAACACACGAGTGGGCCTCGAATACACACGTCCAACTCACATTGTGTGCATAACCACCACACGAGTGGGCCTCGAATACACACAACCAACTCACATTGTGTGCACGAACACCACACGAGTGGGCCTCATATGCACACAACCAACTCACATTGTGTGCATAACCACCACACGAATGGACCTCGAATACACACAACCAACTCACCTTCTCTACATGACCACCACACTAGTGGACCTCTGATCCACACAACCAACGCACATTGTGTGCATAACCACCACACGAGTGGGCCTAGAATCCACACAACCAACTCACATTGTGTGCATGACCACCACACGAGTGGGCCTAGAATACACACAACCAACTCACATTGTGTGCATGACCACCACACGAGTGGGCCTCGGATGCACACAACCAACTCACATTGTGTGCATAACCACCACACAAATGGGCCTTGAATACACACAACCAACTCACCTTCTCTACATGACCACCACACGAGTGGGCCTCTGATCCACACAACCAACTCACCTTCTCTGCATGACCACCATACGAGTGGGCCTCTGATCCACACAACCAACTCACCTTCTGTACATGACCACCAAACGAGTGGGCCTCTGATCCACACAACCAACTCACCTTCTCTACATGACCACCACACGAATGGGCCTCGAATACACACAACCAACTCACCTTCTCTACATGACCACCACACGAGTAGGCCTCGAATAGACACAACCAACTCACATTGTGTGCATGACCACAACACGAGTGGGCCTCGAATACACACAACCAACTCACATTGTGTGCATGAACACCACACGAGTGGGCCTCATATGCACACAACCAACTCACATTGTGTGCATAACCACCACACGAGTGGGCATAGAATACACACAACAAACGCACATTGTGTGCATGACCACCACACGAGTGGGCCTAGAATACACATAACCAACTCACATTATGTGCATAACCAACACACGAGTGGGCCTGGAATACACACAACCAACTCACATTGTTTGCATAACCACCACACGAGTGGGCCTCGAATACACACAACCAACTCACATTGTGTGCATGAACACCACACGAGTGGGCCTCATATGCACACAACCAACTCACATTGTGTGCATAACCACCACACGAATGGGCCTCGAATACACACAACCAACTCACCTTCTCTACATGACCACCACACTAGTGGACCTCTGATCCACACAACCAACTCACATTCTGTGCATAACCACCACACGAGTGGGCCTAGAATACACACAACCAACTCACATTGTGTGCATAACCACCACACAAATGGGCCTCGAATACACACAACCAACTCACCTTCTCTACATGACCACCACACGAGTGGGCCTCTGTTCCACACAACCAACTCACCTTCTCTGCATGACCACCATACGAGTGGGCCTCTGATCCACACAACCAACTCACCTTCTGTACATGACCACCACACGAATGGGCCTCGAATACACACAACCAACTCACCTTCTCTACATGACCACCACACGAGTAGGCCTCGAATAGACACAACCAACTCACATTGTGTGCATGACCACCACACGAGTGGGCCTCGAATACACAAAACCAACTCACATTGTGTGCATGACCACCACACGAGTGGGCCTCGAATACACACAACCAACTCACATTGTGTGCATAACCACCACACGAGTGTGCCTCAAATACACACAACCAACTCACATTGTGTGCATGACCACCACACGAGTGGGCCTCGAATACACACAACCAACTCACATTGTGTGCAGAACCACCACACCAGTGGGCCTCGAATACACACAACCAATTCACCTTCTCTACATGACCACCACACGAGTGGACCTCTGATTCACACAACCAACTCACAGTGTGTGCATGACCACCACATGAGAGGGCCTCGAATACACACAACCAACTCACCTTCTCTACATGACCACCACACTAGTGGACCTCTGATCCACACAACCAACTCACATTGTGTGCATAACCACCACACGAGTGGGCATAGAATACACACAACCAACGCACATTGTGTGCATTACCACCACACGAGTGGGCCTAGAATACACAATACCAACTCACATTATGTGCATAACCAACACACGAGTGGGCCTGGAATACACACAACCAACTCACATTGTGTGCATAACCACCACACGAGTGGGCCTCGAATACACACAACCAACTCACATTGTGTGCATGAACACCACACGAGTGGGCCTCATATGCACACAACCAACTCACATTGTGTGCATAACCACCACACGAATGGGCCTCGAATACACACAACCAACTCACCTTCTCTACATGACCACCACACTAGTGGACCTCTGATCCACACAACCAACTCACATTCTGTGCATAACCACCACACGAGTGGGCCTAGAATACACACAACCAACTCACATTGTGTGCATAACCACCACACAAATGGGCCTCGAATACACACAACCAACTCACCTTCTCTACATGACCACCACACGAGTGGGCCTCTGTTCCACACAACCAACTCACCTTCTCTGCATGACCACCATACGAGTGGGCCTCTGATCCACACAACCAACTCACCTTCTGTACATGACCACCAAACGAGTGGGCCTCTGATCGACACAACCAACTCACCTTCTCTACATGACCACCATACGAATGGGCCTCGAATACACACAACCAACTCACCTTCTCTACATGACCACCACACGAGTAGGCCTCGAATAGACACAACCAACTCACATTGTTTGCATGACCACCACACGAGTGGGCCTCGAATACACACAACCAACTCACATTGTGTGCATGACCACCACACGAGTGGGCCTCGAATACACACAACCAACTCACATTGTGTGCATAACCACCACACGAGTGGGCCTCAAATACACACAACCAACTCACATTGTGTGCATGACCACCACACGAGTGGGCCTCGAATACACACAACCAACTCACATTGTGTGCATAACCACCACACTAGTGGGCCTCGAATACACACAACCAATTCACCTTCTCTACATGACCACCACAGGAGTGGACCTCTGATTCACACAACCAACTCACAGTGTGTGCATAAACCACCACACGAGTGGGCCTAGAATACACACAACCAACTCACATTGTGTGCATGACCACCACACGAGTGGGCATCGGATGCACACAACCAACTCACATTGTGTGCATAACCACCACACGAATGGGCCTCGATACACACGACCAACTCACCTTCTCTACATGACCACCACACGAGTGGGCCTCTGATCCACACAACCAACTCACGTTCTCTACATGACCACCATACGAGTGGGCCTCTGATCCACACAACCAACTCACCTTCTCTGCATGACCACCATACGAGTGGGCTCTGATCCACACAACCAACTCACCTTCTCTGCATGACCACCATACGAGTGGGCCTCTGATCCACACAACCAACTCACAGTGTGTGCATGACCACCACATGAGAGGGCCTCGAATACACACAACCAACTCACCTTCTCTACATGACCACCACACTAGTGGACCTCTGATCCACACAACCAACTCACATTGTGTGCATAACCACCACACGAGTGGGCATAGAATACACACAACCAACGCACATTGTGTGCATTACCACCACACGAGTGGGCCTAGAATACACAATACCAACTCACATTATGTGCATAACCAACACACGAGTGGGCCTGGAATACACACAACCAACTCACATTGTGTGCATAACCACCACACGAGTGGGCCTCGAATACACACAACCAACTCACATTGTGTGCATGAACACCACACGAGTGGGCCTCATATGCACACAACCAACTCACATTGTGTGCATAACCACCACACGAATGGGCCTCGAATACACACAACCAACTCACCTTCTCTACATGACCACCACACTAGTGGACCTCTGATCCACACAACCAACTCACATTCTGTGCATAACCACCACACGAGTGGGCCTAGAATACACACAACCAACTCACATTGTGTGCATAACCACCACACAAATGGGCCTCGAATACACACAACCAACTCACCTTCTCTACATGACCACCACACGAGTGGGCCTCTGTTCCACACAACCAACTCACCTTCTCTGCATGACCACCATACGAGTGGGCCTCTGATCCACACAACCAACTCACCTTCTGTACATGACCACCAAACGAGTGGGCCTCTGATCGACACAACCAACTCACCTTCTCTACATGACCACCATACGAATGGGCCTCGAATACACACAACCAACTCACCTTCTCTACATGACCACCACACGAGTAGGCCTCGAATAGACACAACCAACTCACATTGTTTGCATGACCACCACACGAGTGGGCCTCGAATACACACAACCAACTCACATTGTGTGCATGACCACCACACGAGTGGGCCTCGAATACACACAACCAACTCACATTGTGTGCATAACCACCACACGAGTGGGCCTCAAATACACACAACCAACTCACATTGTGTGCATGACCACCACACGAGTGGGCCTCGAATACACACAACCAACTCACATTGTGTGCATAACCACCACACTAGTGGGCCTCGAATACACACAACCAATTCACCTTCTCTACATGACCACCACAGGAGTGGACCTCTGATTCACACAACCAACTCACAGTGTGTGCATAAACCACCACACGAGTGGGCCTAGAATACACACAACCAACTCACATTGTGTGCATGACCACCACACGAGTGGGCATCGGATGCACACAACCAACTCACATTGTGTGCATAACCACCACACGAATGGGCCTCGATACACACGACCAACTCACCTTCTCTACATGACCACCACACGAGTGGGCCTCTGATCCACACAACCAACTCACGTTCTCTACATGACCACCATACGAGTGGGCCTCTGATCCACACAACCAACTCACCTTCTCTGCATGACCACCATACGAGTGGGCTCTGATCCACACAACCAACTCACCTTCTCTGCATGACCACCATACGAGTGGGCCTCTGATCCACACAACCAACTCAACTTCTGTACATGACCACCATACGAGTGGGCCTCTGATCCACACAACCAACTCACCTTCTTTACATGACCACCACACGAGTGGACCTCTGATTCACACAACCAACTCACAGTGTGTGCATGACCACCACATGAGAGGGCCTCGAATACACACAACCAACTCACCTTCTCTACATGACCACCACACTAGTGGACCTCTGATCCACACAACCAACTCACATTGTGTGCATAACCACCACACGAGTGGGCATAGAATACACACAACCAACGCACATTGTGTGCATTACCACCACACGAGTGGGCCTAGAATACACAATACCAACTCACATTATGTGCATAACCAACACACGAGTGGGCCTGGAATACACACAACCAACTCACATTGTGTGCATAACCACCACACGAGTGGGCCTCGAATACACACAACCAACTCACATTGTGTGCATGAACACCACACGAGTGGGCCTCATATGCACACAACCAACTCACATTGTGTGCATAACCACCACACGAATGGGCCTCGAATACACACAACCAACTCACCTTCTCTACATGACCACCACACTAGTGGACCTCTGATCCACACAACCAACTCACATTCTGTGCATAACCACCACACGAGTGGGCCTAGAATACACACAACCAACTCACATTGTGTGCATAACCACCACACAAATGGGCCTCGAATACACACAACCAACTCACCTTCTCTACATGACCACCACACGAGTGGGCCTCTGTTCCACACAACCAACTCACCTTCTCTGCATGACCACCATACGAGTGGGCCTCTGATCCACACAACCAACTCACCTTCTGTACATGACCACCAAACGAGTGGGCCTCTGATCGACACAACCAACTCACCTTCTCTACATGACCACCATACGAATGGGCCTCGAATACACACAACCAACTCACCTTCTCTACATGACCACCACACGAGTAGGCCTCGAATAGACACAACCAACTCACATTGTTTGCATGACCACCACACGAGTGGGCCTCGAATACACACAACCAACTCACATTGTGTGCATGACCACCACACGAGTGGGCCTCGAATACACACAACCAACTCACATTGTGTGCATAACCACCACACGAGTGGGCCTCAAATACACACAACCAACTCACATTGTGTGCATGACCACCACACGAGTGGGCCTCGAATACACACAACCAACTCACATTGTGTGCATAACCACCACACTAGTGGGCCTCGAATACACACAACCAATTCACCTTCTCTACATGACCACCACAGGAGTGGACCTCTGATTCACACAACCAACTCACAGTGTGTGCATAAACCACCACACGAGTGGGCCTAGAATACACACAACCAACTCACATTGTGTGCATGACCACCACACGAGTGGGCATCGGATGCACACAACCAACTCACATTGTGTGCATAACCACCACACGAATGGGCCTCGATACACACGACCAACTCACCTTCTCTACATGACCACCACACGAGTGGGCCTCTGATCCACACAACCAACTCACGTTCTCTACATGACCACCATACGAGTGGGCCTCTGATCCACACAACCAACTCACCTTCTCTGCATGACCACCATACGAGTGGGCTCTGATCCACACAACCAACTCACCTTCTCTGCATGACCACCATACGAGTGGGCCTCTGATCCACACAACCAACTCAACTTCTGTACATGACCACCATACGAGTGGGCCTCTGATCCACACAACCAACTCACCTTCTTTACATGACCACCACACGAATGGGCCTCGAATACACACAACCAACTCACCTTCTCTACATGACCACCACACGAGTGGGCCTCAGATCCACACAACCAACTCACCTTCTCTACATGACCACCACACGAGTGGGCCTCTGATCCACACAACCAACTCACCTTCTCTACATAACCACCACACGGGTGGGCCTCGAATACACACAACCAACTCACATTGTGTGCATAACCACCATACGAGTGGGTCTCGAATACACATAACCAACTCACATTGTGTGCATGACCACCACACGAGTGGGCCTCGAATACACACAACCAACTCACATTGTGTGCATGACCACCACACGAGTGGGCCTCGAATACACACAACCAACTCACATTGTGTGCATAACCACCACACGAGTGGGCCTCGAAAACACACAACCAACTCACATTGTGTGCATGACCACCACACGAGTGGGCTTCGAATACACACAACCAACTCACATTGTGTGCATAACAACCACACGAGTGGGCCTCGAATAAACACAACCAACACACATTGTGTGCATGACCACCACACGAGTGGGCCTCTGATGCACACAACCAACTCACATTGTGTGCATAACCACCACACGAATGGGCCTCGAATACACACAACCAACTCACATTGTGTGCATGACCACCACACGAGTGGGCATCGGATGCACACAACCAACTCACATTGTGTGCATAACCACCACACGAATGGGCCTCGATACACACGACCAACTCACCTTCTCTACATGACCACCACACGAGTGGGCCTCTGATCCACACAACCAACTCACGTTCTCTACATGACCACCATACGAGTGGGCCTCTGATCCACACAACCAACTCACCTTCTCTGCATGACCACCATACGAGTGGGCTCTGATCAACACAACCAACTCACCTTCTCTGCATGACCACCATACGAGTGGGCCTCTGATCCACACAACCAACTCACCTTCTGTACATGACCACCATACGAGTGGGCCTCTGATCCACACAACCAACTCACCTTCTTTACATGACCACCACACGAATGGGCCTCGAATACACACAACCAACTTACCTTCTCTACATGACCACCACACGAGTGGGCCTCAGATCCACACAACCAACTCACCTTCTCTACATGACCACCACACGAGTGGGCCTCTGATCCACACAACCAACTCACCTTCTCTACATAACCACCACACGGGTGGGCCTCGAATACACACAACCAACTCACATTGTGTGCATAACCAACACACGAGTGGGCCTGGAATACACACAACCAACTCACATTGTTTGCATAACCACCACACGAGTGGGCCTCGAATACACACAACCAACTCACATTGTGTGCATGAACACCACACGAGTGGGCCTCATATGCACACAACCAACTCACATTGTGTGCATAACCACCACACGAATGGGCCTCGAATACACACAACCAACTCACCTTCTCTACATGACCACCACACTAGTGGACCTCTGATCCACACAACCAACTCACATTCTGTGCATAACCATCACACGAGTGGGCCTAGAATACACACAACCAACTCACATTGTGTGCATAACCACCACACAAATGGGCCTCGAATACACACAACCAACTCACCTTCTCTACATGACCACCACACGAGTGGGCCTCTGTTCCACACAACCAACTCACCTTATCTGCATGACCACCATACGAGTGGGCCTCTGATCCACACAACCAACTCACCTTCTCTACATGACCACCACACGAATGGGCCTCGAATACACACAACCAACTCACCTTCTCTACATGACCACCACACGAGTAGGCCTCGAATAGACACAACCAACTCACATTGTGTGCATGACCACCACACGAGTGGGCCTCGAATACACAAAACCAACTCACATTGTGTGCATGACCACCACACGAGTGGGCCTCGAATACACACAACCAACTCACATTGTGTGCATAACCACCACACGTGTGTGCCTCAAATACACACAACCAACTCACATTGTGTGCATGACCACCACACGAGTGGGCCTCGAATACACACAACCAACTCACATTGTGTGCAGAACCACCACACGAGTGGGCCTCGAATACACACAACCAATTCACCTTCTCTACATGACCACCACACGAGTGGACCTCTGATTCACACAACCAACTCACAGTGTGTGCATGACCACCACATGAGAGGGCCTCGAATACACACAACCAACTCACCTTCTCTACATGACCACCACACTAGTGGACCTCTGATCCACACAACCAACTCACATTGTGTGCATAACCACCACATGAGTGGGCATAGAATACACACAACCAACTCACATTGTGTGCATAACCACCACACAAATGGGCCTCGAATACACACAACCAACTCACCTTCTCTACATGACCACCACACGAGTGGGCCTCTGTTCCACACAACCAACTCACCTTCTCTGCATGACCACCATACGAGTGGGCCTCTGATCCACACAACCAACTCACCTTCTGTACATGACCACCAAACGAGTGGGCCTCTGATCGACACAACCAACTCACCTTCTCTACATGACCACCACACGAATGGGCCTCGAATACACACAACCAACTCACCTTCTCTACATGACCACCACACGAGTAGGCCTCGAATAGACACAACCAACTCACATTGTTTGCATGACCACCACACGAGTGGGCCTCGAATACACACAACCAACTCACATTGTGTGCATGACCACCACACGAGTGGTCCTCGAATACACACAACCAACTCACATTGTGTGCATAACCACCACACGAGTGGGCCTCAAATACACACAACCAACTCACATTGTGTGCATGACCACCACACGAGTGGGCCTCGAATACACACAACCAACTCACATTGTGTGCATAACCACCACACAAGTGGGCCTCGAATACACACAACCAATTCACCTTCTCTACATGACCACCACACGAGTGGACCTCTGATTCACACAACCAACTCACAGTGTGTGCATAAACCACCACACGAGTGGGCCTAGAATACACACAACCAACTCACACTGTGTGCATGACCACCACACGAGTGGGCATCGGATGCACACAACCAACTCACATTGTGTGCATAACCACCACACGAATGGGCCTCGATACACACGACCAACTCACCTTCTCTACATGACCACCACACGAGTGGGCCTCTGATCCACACAACCAACTCACGTTCTCTACATGACCACCATACGAGTGGGCCTCTGATCCACACAACCAACTCACCTTCTCTGCATGACCACCATACGAGTGGGCTCTGATCCACACAACCAACTCACCTTCTTTGCATGACCACCATACGAGTGGGCCTCTGATCCACACAACCAACTCACCTTCTGTACATGACCACCATACGAGTGGGCCTCTGATCCACACAACCAACTCACCTTCTTTACATGACCACCACACGAATGGGCCTCGAATACACACAACCAATTCACCTTCTCTACATGACCACCACACGAGTGGGCCTCAGATCCACACAACCAACCCACCTTCTCTACATGACCACCACACGAGTGGGCCTCTGATCCACACAACCAACTCACCTTCTCTACATAACCACCACACGGGTGGGCCTCGAATACACACAACCAACTCACATTGTGTGCATAACCACCATACGAGTGGGTCTCGAATACACATAACCAACTCACATTGTGTGCATGACCACCACACGAGTGGGCCTCGAATACACACAACCAACTCACATTGTGTGCATGACCACCACACGAGTGGGACTCGAATACACACAACCAACTCACATTGTGTGCATAACCACCACACGAGTGGGCCTCGAATACACACAACCAACTCACATTGTGTGCATGACCACCACACGAGTGGGCTTCGAATACACACAACCAACTCACATTGTGTGCATAACAACCACACGAGTGGGCCTCGAATAAACACAACCAACTCACATTGTGTGCATGACCACCACACGAGTGGGCCTCTGATGCACACAACCAACTCACATTGTGTGCATAACCACCACACGAATGGGCCTCGAATACACACAACCAACTCACCTTCTCTACATGACCACCACACGAGTGGACCTCTGATTCACACACCCAACTCACATTGTGTGCATAACCACCACACGAGTGGGCCTCGCATACACACAACCAACTCACATTGTGTGCATGACCACCACACGAGTGGGCCTCGGATGCACACAACCAACTCACATTGTGTGCATAACCACCACACGAATGGGCCTCGAATACACACAACCAACTCACCTTCTCTACATGACCACCACACTAGTGGACCTCTGATCCACACAACCAACTCACATTCTGTGCATAACCACCACACGAGTGGGCCTAGAATACACACAACCAACTCACATTGTGTGCATAACCACCACACAAATGGGCCTCGAATACACACAACCAACTCACCTTCTCTACATGACCACCACACGAGTGGGCCTCTGTTCCACACAACCAACTCACCTTCTCTGCATGAACACCATACGAGTGGGCCTCTGATCCACACAACCAACTCACCTTCTGTACATGACCACCAAACGAGTGGGCCTCTGATCGACACAACCAACTCACCTTCTCTACATGACCACCACACGAATGGGCCTCGAATACACACAACCAACTCACCTTCTCTACATGACCACCACACGAGTAGGCCTCGAATAGACACAACCAACTCACATTGTTTGCATGACCACCAAACGAGTGGGCCTCTGATCCACACAACCAACTCACCTTCTCTACATGACCACCACATCGAATACACACAACCAACTCACCTTCTCTACATGACCACCACACGAGTAGGCCTCGAATAGACACAACCAACTCACATTGTGTGCATGACCACAACACGAGTGGGCCTCGAATACACACAACCAACTCACATTGTGTGCATGAACACCACACGAGTGGGCCTCATATGCACACAACCAACTCACATTGTGTGCATAACCACCACACGAATGGGCCTCGAATACACACAACCAACTCACCTTCGCTACATGAACACCACACTAGTGGACCTCTGATCCACACAACCAACTCACATTGTGTGCATAACCACCACACGAGTGGGCATAGAATACACACAACAAACGCACATTGTGTGCATGACCACCACACGAGTGGGCCTAGAATACACATAACCAACTCACATTATGTGCATAACCAACACACGAGTGGGCCTGGAATACACACAACCAACTCACATTGTTTGCATAACCACCACACGAGTGGGCCTCAAATACACACAACCAACTCACCTTCTCTGCATGACCACCATACGAGTGGGCTCTGATCCACACAACCAACTCACCTTCTCTGCATGACAACCATACGAGTGGGCCTCTGATCCACACAACCAACTCACCTTATGTACATGACCACCATACGAGTGGGACTCTGATCCACACAACCAACTCACCTTCTCTGCATGACAACCATACGAGTGGGCCTCTGTTCCACACAACCAACTCACCTTCTCTGCATGACCACCATACGAGTGGGCCTCTGATCCACACAACCAACTCACCTTCTGTACATGACCACCAAACGAGTGGGCCTCTGATCGACACAACCAACTCACCTTCTCTACATGACCACCACACGAATGGGCCTCGAATACACACAACCAACTCACCTTCTCTACATGACCACCACACGAGTAGGCCTCGAATAGACACAACCAACTCACATTGTTTGCATGACCACCACACGAGTGGGCCTCGAATACACACAACCAACTCACATTGTGTGCATGACCACCACACGAGTGGGCCTCGAATACACACAACCAACTCACATTGTGTGCATAACCACCACACGAGTGGGCCTCAAATACACACAACCAACTCACATTGTGTGCATGACCACCACACGAGTGGGCCTCGAATACACACAACCAACTCACATTGTGTGCATAACCACCACACAAGTGGGCCTCGAATACACACAACCAATTCACCTTCTCTACATGACCACCACACGAGTGGACCTCTGATTCACACAACCAACTCACAGTGTGTGCATAAACCACCACACGAGTGGGCCTAGAATACACACAACCAACTCACACTGTGTGCATGACCACCACACGAGTGGGCATCGGATGCACACAACCAACTCACATTGTGTGCATAACCACCACACGAATGGGCCTCGATACACACGACCAACTCACCTTCTCTACATGACCACCACACGAGTGGGCCTCTGATCCACACAACCAACTCACGTTCTCTACATGACCACCATACGAGTGGGCCTCTGATCCACACAACCAACTCACCTTCTCTGCATGACCACCATACGAGTGGGCTCTGATCCACACAACCAACTCACCTTCTCTGCATGACCACCATACGAGTGGGCCTCTGATCCACACAACCAACTCACCTTCTGTACATGACCACCATACGAGTGGGCCTCTGATCCACACAACCAACTCACCTTCTTTACATGACCACCACATGAATGGGCCTCGAATACACACAACCAATTCACCTTCTCTACATGACCACCACACGAGTGGGCCTCAGATCCACACAACCAACCCACCTTCTCTACATGACCACCACACGAGTGGGCCTCTGATCCACACAACCAACTCACCTTCTCTACATAACCACCACACGGGTGGGCCTCGAATACACACAACCAACTCACATTGTGTGCATAACCACCATACGAGTGGGTCTCGAATACACATAACCAACTCACATTGTGTGCATGACCACCACACGAGTGGGCCTCGAATACACACAACCAACTCACATTGTGTGCATGACCACCACACGAGTGGGACTCGAATACACACAACCAACTCACATTGTGTGCATAACCACCACACGAGTGGGCCTCGAATACACACAACCAACTCACATTGTGTGCATGACCACCACACGAGTGGGCTTCGAATACACACAACCAACTCACATTGTGTGCATAACAACCACACGAGTGGGCCTCGAATAAACACAACCAACTCACATTGTGTGCATGACCACCACACGAGTGGGCCTCTGATGCACACAACCAACTCACATTGTGTGCATAACCACCACACGAATGGGCCTCGAATACACACAACCAACTCACCTTCTCTACATGACCACCACACGAGTGGACCTCTGATTCACACACCCAACTCACATTGTGTGCATAACCACCACACGAGTGGGCCTCGCATACACACAACCAACTCACATTGTGTGCATGACCACCACACGAGTGGGCCTCGGATGCACACAACCAACTCACATTGTGTGCATAACCACCACACGAATGGGCCTCGAATACACACAACCAACTCACCTTCTCTACATGACCACCACACTAGTGGACCTCTGATCCACACAACCAACTCACATTCTGTGCATAACCACCACACGAGTGGGCCTAGAATACACACAACCAACTCACATTGTGTGCATAACCACCACACAAATGGGCCTCGAATACACACAACCAACTCACCTTCTCTACATGACCACCACACGAGTGGGCCTCTGTTCCACACAACCAACTCACCTTCTCTGCATGAACACCATACGAGTGGGCCTCTGATCCACACAACCAACTCACCTTCTGTACATGACCACCAAACGAGTGGGCCTCTGATCGACACAACCAACTCACCTTCTCTACATGACCACCACACGAATGGGCCTCGAATACACACAACCAACTCACCTTCTCTACATGACCACCACACGAGTAGGCCTCGAATAGACACAACCAACTCACATTGTTTGCATGACCACCAAACGAGTGGGCCTCTGATCCACACAACCAACTCACCTTCTCTACATGACCACCACATCGAATACACACAACCAACTCACCTTCTCTACATGACCACCACACGAGTAGGCCTCGAATAGACACAACCAACTCACATTGTGTGCATGACCACAACACGAGTGGGCCTCGAATACACACAACCAACTCACATTGTGTGCATGAACACCACACGAGTGGGCCTCATATGCACACAACCAACTCACATTGTGTGCATAACCACCACACGAATGGGCCTCGAATACACACAACCAACTCACCTTCGCTACATGAACACCACACTAGTGGACCTCTGATCCACACAACCAACTCACATTGTGTGCATAACCACCACACGAGTGGGCATAGAATACACACAACAAACGCACATTGTGTGCATGACCACCACACGAGTGGGCCTAGAATACACATAACCAACTCACATTATGTGCATAACCAACACACGAGTGGGCCTGGAATACACACAACCAACTCACATTGTTTGCATAACCACCACACGAGTGGGCCTCAAATACACACAACCAACTCACCTTCTCTGCATGACCACCATACGAGTGGGCTCTGATCCACACAACCAACTCACCTTCTCTGCATGACAACCATACGAGTGGGCCTCTGATCCACACAACCAACTCACCTTATGTACATGACCACCATACGAGTGGGACTCTGATCCACACAACCAACTCACCTTCTTTACATGACCACCACACGAATGGGCCTCGAATACACACAACCAACTCACCTTCTCTACATGACCACCACACGAGTGGGCCTCGAATACACACAACCAACTCACCTTCTCTACATGACCACCACACGAGTGGGCCTCTGATCCACACAACCAACTCACCTTCTCTACATAACCACCACACGGGTGGGCCTCGAATACACACAACCAACTCACATTGTGTGCATAACCACCATACGAGTGGGTCTCGAATACACATAACCAACTCACATTGTGTGCATGACCACCACACGAGTGGGCCTCGAATACACACAACCAACTCACATTGTGTGCATGACCACCACACGAGTGGGCCTCAAATACACACAACCAACTCACATTGTGTGCATAACCACCACACGAGTGGGCCTCGAATACACACAACCAACTCACATTGTGTGCATGACCACCACACGAGTGGGCTTCGAATACACACAACCAACTCACATTGTGTGCATAACAACCACACGAGTGGGCCTCGAATAAACACAACCAACTCACATTGTGTGCATGACCACCACACGAGTCGGCCTCTGATGCACACAACCAACTCACATTGTGTGCATAACCACCACACGAATGGGCCTCGAATACACACAACCAACTCACCTTCTCTACATGACCACCACACGAGTGGACCTCTGATTCACACACCCAACTCACATTGTGTGCATAACCACCACACGAGTGGGCCTCGCATACACACAACCAACTCACATTGTGTGCATGACCACCACACGAGTGGGCCTCGGATGCACACAACCAACTCACATTGTGTGCATAACCACCATACGAATGGGCCTCGAATACACACGACCAACTCATTTTCTCTACATGACCACCATACGAGTGGGCCTCTGATCCACACAACCAACTCACCTTCTCTGCATGACCACCATACGAGTGGGCCTCTGATCCACACAACCAACTCACCTTCTCTGCATGACCACCATACGAGTGGGCCTCTGATCCACACAACCAACTCACCTTCTCTACATGACCACCATACGAGTGGGCCTCTGATCCACACAACCAATTCACCTTCTCTACATGACCACCACACGAATGGGCCTCGAATACACACAACCAACTCTCCTTCTCTACATGACGACCACACGAGTGGGCCTCTGATCCACACAACCAACTCACCTTCTCTACATGAGAACCACACGAGTGGGCCTTGGTTCCCCACAACCACCTCACTTTCTCACCGTGACCACCAGTTGTGTTGGTTCCCATCCCTAATTAGATATTGCCTGCTAACTCCTATATGCAGTTTTCAGTCCACCATTTGCCACCTAGTGGATGCGTCTAGTAAGACAAGGCTCCTACCCAAGAATCGGAAGAAAGATATCACGTGTCAATTAGAACTAGAATCTTCCAAATTAACCCTTTTTTTTTTTGGATGGATAAAAAGCTCTTAAGTGCAGTGAGAAAAACGTTACTACGGTTCTACAGTCTATACCTTTTGCACAAGCGCGAGAGCTGTATAATTAGTAGAGAATGCAAAAAATCATCTGTTGGCAGCAGACACGTGGTATTCGAGGAATACGCCAAGAACTCTATAAATAGAAAACCAAATGATGGAATGCAGATAAAAACTGCAAACGGAATAAAGAACTTGGTACTGGGGTTCATGATTTTTTAGCATGTTATGAACAGAGAAAAAAAAAAGACAAGTGAAAATGGTGAAAAATGGCAAACTTCATGGAAAGAAAGCAAATGAGCGACACAGAAATACAAGTTGTATATATTCTCTTAATCGAATGTCAGAACAACACATACATGAACCGAGACTCTGGTGGCTGTGTGTGATAGCGGACCATGATCGTCCATTCTTACTTCCAATATAAAAGATCATGACCATAGTGAAAATTACGTTCTGAACTATATAACTTGTCATGACATACTTCAATCACATCTACACCAACATATGCACAAGACGATTGAAAATAGATGACGAGTGAATGAATGGCAATCTCAGCCAATCTGTAATCATGGCGTTGTTAGGGACACTGCATTGACTTTCCTGGTCTACAAGAAATTAAAACAACACTAAGAGCTTGCGTTACATTGTCAACGACGTTACTGTGCAGAAGTGATCTGCCACTATAAACATACGGGTATTGATCGGCACTTACAGTGGCATTGAAACCTACCGTCTCCAAATGACAACAGTACCTCACTGAAAGAACCAGTGTACTTCCACGTGCGGTCAACTATTCACCAAATTAAGATGCCATAATTCGCCAGGTCTGTCATCCTGGTATGCATATTGATTTGAATTGATAGACTGTCTAGTTTGTCAGTTTATCTGTGCTTCTGTCATGTCCTAAATACAGGTGTTAATACCATTGAATGTGTTTCTCGTGCTATTTCAATAGCATTAGGAGTTCCCCAGCGTCTGCTATTTCTGTTACACATACATACGAGTGATTCAGGTAACTACATTCTCATTTTTGAAGACCATATTTCCATTTCTGTTTGTTCGTGGAGTTTAATTCCCCCCTCCCCCATAAACTAAGAGTGTACATCTTCGGTGAATGTTCACCGCTGTCTCTTGAGTATACACTTTTAGTGAGCTTTCATCAGTGTCTCTTGAAGCTAAATGTTAAGTGAACATTCACCACTAACACTGTGATTTTCAACTAAAAATGAGACAATATTCTGAAACAAATAAAGCGGTTTAAAAAAAAAAAATAAGGAACAATGTGTACATAGAGCAAACAATATGCAAAACAATCATCCCCCCATCTTTAAATCACCGGAAGCAAGTTGTGATTTCTATTGTTTGGTGAAATCTGTTTCTATATTTGATATTTGATGATTTCAAATTCTCATTAAAGCGCATTCCAGCAGGTTAGAGTTGTGTTGCATTCGAGTGCTGGGAAGATGCCTCTAGCCAAACAAAGATAACGCCAACGTTGTAAACAACTGTCTGGACATAATTTTCTGTCTCACGAAATAATTGGCATCTCGTTATTTCACAATTTCATGGCTGGATAGGTGGGACATTTAAGTCAGGGCATTATTTCAGCTGTACCACAATAGCTATGTCGTTTGTCTGCCAGCCAGGTGCTCCATTGTTCGAATCCCCAGCTAAAAAGATTGTTTTTCAAAAATGTCATCTGGGATTCCAATCAGTTAAGCCTGCAATGGGTATCAAGTCAAGTTCTGGTAGGTAAAGCCGGAGTGATATTCACCACATTATCTATCAACTTCCGATTGGTCTATAAAAATAAAGGGATAGCACATTATACAAAATACTAATCAAGGCATAGAAAAAGGTCCCAACATGTCATGATTCATCAGACCCCATACGGATCGGCTGGGAGTATACACGATTGGCCATATATCCATCACAGCACATACAGACTGGCTGGGAGTATACACGGTTGACCATATTTCCATCACAGCACATACAGACTGGCTGGGAGTATACACGATTGGCCATATTTCCATCACAGCACATACAGACTGGTTGGGAGTATATACGATTGGCCATTTTTCCATCACAATAAATACAGACTGGCTGGGATTATGCACGGTTGACCATATTTCCATCACAACAAAGACAGACTGGCTGTGATTATGCACGGTTGACCATATTTCCATCACAACTAAGACAGACTGGCTGGGATTATGTACGGTTGGCCATATTTCCATCACAACACATACATACTGGCTGGGATTATACACGGTTAGCCATATTTCCATCACAACACATACAGATTGGCTGGGATTATGCACGGTTGGCCATATTTCCATCACAATACATACGGACCGGCTGGGGTTATAAACGGTTGGACGTGTTTCGATCACAGCACATACGGGGTGGCTGGGATTATGCACGGTTGACGTGTTTCCATCACAGATTTGAAGTATTCCAGAGCAGAGGGAAAGAGATGCGTTTACTCTGTGCCACAATGACATACTGTGCTCTGTGTGTGTGTGTGTGTGTGTGTGTGTGTGTGTGTGTGTGTGTGTGTGTGTGTGTGTGATAGAGTGTAGGTGTATCCGTATTTTTTATATTTTGTGTATGTGTGTAAGTGTGAGTGTGTGTGTGTAAGCGTGTATGTTAGGGTGTTGCGTTTAGTTAGGTATCACTATCATTACACAAACAGGCTTGCCTGCCTGCCGGTGGTCATATGTTCAAATCTCAATCTAGGGGTAGGGGTATTTTTTCACTGGCCTGGACACTCAGATCGACTTAGCGAAAATGGATACTAGGAAATGTCTTAGGGAGTAATGGCGAGATATTAATCTCATCACACATCGAGTGTTGACTGCTCTAAAATATAACCAACACCATTTACTCGATACGTCACATCCCGTGAAAATCAGATGATTTCACTTGACAGCCCCATGTTCTCCGCAATTCTCGTCAGCTCAACTTAAACAAATCACCATTGTCTGTGCATGTATGCGGTATGCACTTTTGTTTTGAAAGTCCTATCTTTCCCTAGAACTGCATTTCGACACCAGCATTTTCAGTAGCACTCGTCCACGTCTCATACCAAGCGAGACTACATATTTCTGTATGTTACAATAGTTGTCTATCTCTCCCTCGGTCAGTCTGTCAGAATTGCACTATTCGATCTCTTGTATATCCTTCTCACTTCAGCGGGCGCCTTTGTGTAATGGCTACGCTGACAATGGCATTGGCGCGGCTGGACAAGGTTTGATACCTGCAATCGATGTTTAGTACGGGAGGGAAGGACTGAAGACCTGTTCCTCCTCGCACTCAGACACAAAAATAGCGTGTTGGTCTCAGCGGGCCACATACCCACAGCAAGTTACTGCTACCATGACATGTTGTTGTCAATTGTTGCATCCTGGGAAACCACTACGTCACATAAATGATCAAGCTTACACTCATTGTCGTATTTGTTCACACATGCAGTAGACAGTTGCATCGGCTCTGTGTGAAGAAGTTACAGACGCAGTTCGTAATTCCACATACCAGGTTCGAAACACAGATGCCGGTGATTTGATAGCAGACCGTCTTTCGTTCATTTTTTAAAATGAAATCGCATGGGTTTGGGTCTTTCAGAAAGCAATGGCAAACTGCTGAAAGTAAACTTGCCCAAGAATCACGAATAGCCATAAAATGCTTGCGTTGACTGCAACGTCCTGTTAAGGATATGCAACTAACATCTTTTAAAGTACTGCAGGTCAGACATGCATAGTGGTTTTCACAGCTCTGTTTTGGCGGTTATGTATGTTAGACATTTGCGTTTTTCCAGATTGTGGGTATTTTCATCCTAGTTGTAAATCAATCAATGATAGTAAAATAAATAATGCCAACGATAGACAGCTTCAGTTGACAGCAAAACAGTTCACAGGATGGTAACTATTAAAGTTATATACTAATATGTCAAGTTAATGATCAGTTGTAGCGTCAAAAACAAAACAATAACTGCTACTATATGCATAATGTTTTTTGCATATCCTTTACAGGACATCGCTGTCAACATCAGCATCTTTCAGCTGTATATTGATTTCTTGGCAGATTACGCTCAGTAGTTTGCCATTGCCTTCTGAGCGACCGGCGTCATACTCTCATAAGTCACTAGCGTGACTCGAACCGTATCCAAATCTCGTGCGCTCACGTCAACCACTAGAGTATTCGGGGTTACGGAAAAAAGCTGTTAACCCTTCGGCCAGGGAGCACGGTGACGATGACAGAAGTCCGATAAAATGATTTAAATTTGTCAAAAGATAAGAAAAAATAAATAAGAAGTTTAATATATTAAATAACTAGCTGACCCTGCCCGGCTTCGCCCAGACCCTGGTGTGAAGCATCTCATTTAATTTATATAAGTAGTCATATAAGTTCCCGTTCCCGTTACCGACTATCTGTCTGTCTGTCTGTCTGTCTGTCTGTCTGACCCGGCCCGACATCGCCCAGCTCCTGGTGTGAAGCATCTCATTTAATTTATATAAGTAGTCATATAAGTTCTCGTTCCCGATGTTATCGCGGACCTCAGAGAGAAGTGTCTATGTAGAAGACCATTTCCTGGACGTACGTATTTTGGGAGGGGGAGGAGGGAGGAGGGAGGAGGAGGAAGAAGAAAAAAAAAACTACGACAGTTGGCATCTCTGGAATGAAAGGAAGGCGTGTAGAAAATTTCATCTCAATCGGATGGGCCGTTCGCGAGCGTATAAAGGACATACGGAGATACGCACATCCTTTTTTATATATAAGATTATAAGCACTTCATGTCTCATATATAACTTACGACATTTTATGTATTACATTTTCGTTACATGTTGAAACGCATCTCAAAATTGTATGACATGTCGGCAACACGGTGGACTGATTGAATATAAATTCATAATTTTGTTGTAATGATATCCAATAATAAATAAATGTTTGCATATCCTTTACAGGACATCGCTGTCAACATCAGCATCTTTCAGCGGATTGTTGATTTCATGGCAAGATTACGCTCACTAGTTTGCCATTGCTTTCTGAGCGGCCGGCTCACATACCCCGTAAGTTACTGACGCGATTCGAACCACTGCTGATTCTCACCGTCGTCACGTTACCTTCGAGAGTATACGAGATTACGGAGAAAAGTCGCTAACTTCTAGGCCAGGAAGCCGGCAATGATATCCAATACAGTGAAATAATCAAGTGAACACAAACTTCATGGATAAAAAATCTAGGCACTTTGCTGAAACAGAAACTGTTTTGTATGTATGAAGACATCAAAAACAGCAGAACAATGACTGCTTACAAAATAGTGTATCCTGTCTTAGTGACCTTACGTTTCGCTTTTAAACATTAATTTAAAAAAAAAAAAAATAATAATCAAAACTATTGTTAATTAGTTGAGAAAAGAACAAACACATTTATAAACATCGATTTGAAATTAATAGTGTGTCTCTCACCGGCCTTGAATGACAAATTAAAATTAAGACACTATCAAACAACTGTAATACGATTCCTTTCAAGGTATCAAAGTACTGCAGATCAGTTACTGGCCACACCTGGGTCACTATCTACTGTCTGAGGCTCAGATTTAGGTCGGGTAGATCACGTACTGAAATCGATTTCTGGAAATCTGATCAGATCATGTGCTGCCTGGGATCCCTAAAGGGCTGCTTTCGGGTGAGAAGTCTTCTTTGCACCCACTGGTTCTTTTGTGACGTCTGCAGGCCATCTCTGCAGGTGTGTTAAATTCGGCCGGGTTTCATTTATAAACGTCGCAACAGGTAAACTTGAAGATAAAAGACACGGGGAAAGACAAAGAGACGGAGAGTTTGACCACAAGAACACAGGCCTGATTCAATTCTGGTAATCGTATGAGATGACGAGCTATGACAACCCACTTCTATCTGCTTGGAACATGATGTTGATGGTATACATAGATGGAGTCCAAAGCAACTATTGTTCCCATCCTTTAATATCTCGTCAATAAAGTGTTAGTCTTAGAGATGTATCTTCACAATACACATGCAATTTTACTCTTCATCGAGTTTAATCTCAACTTATGCTACATTGGTAAGCACTTCAATTTATTAATAATATGGTCCGTCTTCAATTTCCAAGCAGCGACATGAATCTGTTTATGACTAGTTCGTTCTGGGGTCCAACAAGCTTCAAAAACGGGTACCGGTCCATTGTATTTGTGCTTAAAGTCGCTTAAAAGTCGACAGGGTCGACTTCATTGCACCGGGTTTTTTCCCACATGTCTCGGTCTCTTTCCGCAGCACGGAAAGCGTCGCACAAAGCTCGAACTCCGTAGCTCTAGCGACGACCCACAAGAGTCTCCGAAAAAATTTCGGTTTGTGCTTTTACTTGAGCAATTGAATCGTGAAGCTTTGTAATGTTGTTGTGAACTATGATATCGTGCGCGTTTGTGTGTGTGTGTGTGTGTGTGTATATATATATATATATATATATATATATATATATATATATATATATATATATATATATATGTGTGTGTGTGTGTGTGTGTGTGTGTATGTGCCGTGTCTGTCTGTCAAAGACTAGAATACATAGGAGGGAAGACCACCCTGAATGAGTGGTCTACCTCAAGTAGATTAGAGGTAACCCAGTGCCCCAACAATAGGGCAGGGTAGGTGTAGGGAGTAGATAGGGGGGAGAACTATCAACAGTTCTCTCATGAGACACGTAAGTGTCAACCAGTGGGTAAGCACTCTGGTCACGGTGTAATCACCTCAACGTGATAGACACCAAGAACTTGGAATAGAACTCAAGAGTAGGCGTACTACTCTAAGCGTGTGGAATGATGTAGCACGCAAAAGCCGAAGTGCGCATGAAGACCCTCCGCGTGCTGTGTAATCAGGACGTGGAGGATTGTCAGACAGGGGACGGACTTCGTAGCGGACACATCGCTTAGAGTCGATGCGTCCTTCTTTAAGTGAATAGATAGATTTAGCAGTAGGGCTAGGGACGACTAGAGATAGGAAGTTCTGTGTATTCATGTGTGATTCAATAGAGACAGTTTTGTGCATTTATGTATTGTAAGAGCCAGTGGCAATAAAATGTGTAATCAATTCCTCTCGTACGACTGACAAGTCTTTTTGTGTGGTGCGAGAGAAGTTTATCCCTGAATGCCTGTAGCATCGCTTGATGACAGGTTAGGATAAAAGTGGTGTCAGAAGTGTTGCTTGGACATTTGGTCAAGCTAAAACACTCACCCACGGCTCTAAAATAGCGTTACTGTCAATTAATCACAGGATTTAATTTGTGTTAGTGTAAAATGACGTGTGCAGACGAGAACATGATGCGAACTGTGCCCATCGTGACCGATTACCATTTATTTATACTTATTGAAATGTTTTGTGCTTTATGAACATGTTTCCTTCTGATTTGTAAGTATTATTATTATAATTTTGTATCATTTATTTCTACAATTATTTGTTTATCAATGAGTATTTATGAAACATGATTCACGGCGGAGCAATACACTAAGAAATGAGCCGGCGACAATATCGATTTTTCAATCTAAGAATAGCGCTGCGCCTGTGACGTGTCACGGTTGACCCACAGCTGTCCCACGCCATTGGCAATCAGCGACGGATTGTTTACAAATCGCCAAGCCGCTGCTCACCTGAATCCTTGAATTATATTGAGTATTATTTGTTTATGCAAGCTATTTATTGAATATATTTAATAATTTGAACATTATTATTTCCTTTATATTTATTTTAAAGCATTTATTTATTTATGTGTGGACATATTCTATTTTCTACCGTCACGATGGCACTACTTTCTTTATGCAAATAGGATTCGGTCTGCACAGCACTATCATAGATTAAACAGCAGTTAGTTAAGGAAAGCAGAAGATATTAGAACGAAGACAGGACAGTGACAGTCACTATCAACTATACCACATTGTGTTGTCCGGGGGCATGTAATTGTGAATTTCAAACAAATGTCTAAATTCATATGTCGTTTGCAAATGGTTAATTATTGATGCTCTAATAAACCAGATATAACAAGAGCTGTTTAGAGGAGTAACACAAGGTGTGTGTCGAGGTGCCAAACGATTGTACCTGATTGTTCCGGATGGTTAAGATGAGTATACCCAAATTATTTGTGAATGCAATATGATTAATAATGCATCTCTTTTTCAGGGTATAAACTAATATTATTTTTTATATAAAGTCATTTAAAATCTTAACATATCGAATATACCTGAGTAAATAACGAACTGCCTGTCAACTCTAGCTAATTATCTAACACCATGTCAACTTTAGCTGAATGCATACAAGCAGGCAAGGAATTAGGATACACCGGAAAGGAATTAGAGCAATATCCTGATCAAAAATTTAGAGAAGCAAAAGATGCTGATAGAGATGAACGTGCACGAGAGAGACAACACCAAAAAGAGATGGCACAATTAGCTGAAGAAACTAAACAGAAACAGTTAGAACAAGATAAAGAGTCAAAACAGAAGGAATTAGAGATTAAACAAAAAGAATTAGAATTAAAGCAAAAACAATTAGATCAGGAGAGAGAGTTAAATCAAAGAGAGATAGATGAAATGGCAAGAGTGAAAGAAAAACAAATACAGATTGAATCAGAGACACAGTTAAAGATGAAAGGTATGGAAGTAGTTTCACACTTAGAGATCTCCGCTAATAATAAACGAAATAACAATAATAAAGCTAATAACAATGCTAATAATAATGCTAATAATAATGCTTTCAATAATAATAAGAATAAATAAAAAGATCAAGAGCAGTGATTAAATAATTAAATGTATCCCAAAATCCAAAACAATTTGTATAAAATGTACGCTCTAGGAAAATATATAAGATGTGTTTTGTGTGTGTGTGTGTGTGTGTGTGTGTGTGTGTGTGTGTGTGTGTGTGTGTGTGTGTGTGTGTGTGTGTGTGTGTGTGTGTGTGTGTGTGTGTGTGTGTGTGTGTGCGTGTGTGTGTGTGTGTGTGTGTTTCTGAGTATACGTGCATGTAATAATGCCCGAAAACAGAATAAATCAGTTATAAATGATAATAATATGCCGAAACCGTTCACGTAAATTGTAATATAGAATATATAGCCTGCTTTAAAGAAAGGTTCTATTGTAATTCTGTGTCAATCGAGAAAGTGATATATGTAGGAAATTTGATTGGAAAAAGTGGGTTACAAGAAAATAGAACACATCGATAAATCGTGTATAATATAATTAGATGTGGACATGAACTAGTAGGGCTAAGCTGGCGCTGGAAATAGGGCGCATGAGTTGCTTCCCTCATGTTGCTGAGTGCATGCTGGGAATATCTCAGTGACCGTGTCACCGATGAGATCTAATCTAGCATGACTGATTGATTGATTGATTTAGGAATCGACATCACAGTATTTGGGGCATTCCCAAAAGCTCTCCGTCCCCAATCTCAGCAGGCAGCGAAGAGTTCCAACACCAATAGTACCAGTAGCAATCTGATTTTTTGTCCGTCTCGCCTTTCATCTGAGCGTTGAGCATCGGCCAGATCCCCTCGTCATTCCTCGCTGTCTCATTCTTGCCAGACCATGGTAATCCATTTGCTCCTCACGTGCTCCCAGAAGGCGCAACCACGTCTGCCTTGTCATGTATCAATACTCCACCAAGTTCTGCAGAACCAGCCAATCTGTCCGCCTGTTCAATTCCCAGCACAACGGCATGCCCCGGAGAAAAGATCCAGGCGATGCTTGTCACCCGTGACCTCCGAAGCGAAGCAAGCCACTCCGCACGAAGCCTGCCCGTCCTCACCCTCGTCATCTAGCATGAAAGCATGAGAAATGTACACGGGTGAGATATATACATTCACAGTAAGACTATCCGATCGTTGACTGGACTTTGTAAGGGTCAGGATGTATATGGTTATTTAAATTATTACACCTTTGTGAACAATGATAACAAGCATCTCCTGTGTATGAATATTGCACTGTATCTACTGACTTAACGTGAAGTATGGCCTAGGTGACACACGCTGTATCTCCTGACTTAAAGTGAGGTATGGTATAGGTGACACACGCTGTATCTCCTGACTTAACGTGAGGTATGGCCTAGGTGACACACGCTGTATCTCCTGACTTAACGTGAGGTATGGGATAGGTGACACACGCTGATACAACAAACAGATTGTCACTAATGGGCACACCGTGGGATCAGAACAATTGAGTGTGAGCCAGGAGACGCCTGCCTGGTGTTATATTTCCTTACCCTTACCACAGAATGTAATGTGGAGCAAATGGAGAGTGGCAGGGAAAATAACTGGAAGACGACAATTTGACAATTTGGGGGAGAATGATGTAAACATGGCAGATCAGACATAAACTTACGATTATAATGAAGGAATACCAATACTGAAAGCAGAAGATGAAGATGCAACACGAGGCATGAGGAGAGCTAAATCCTCGGGGCCAGATAACAACCCTGTCGAAGAAATTAAAGCTCTTGATAAATTGGGTATATAAGTAATTTTTGTTTAAAACTACTGAATGTGATCTATAAAACTCTATATATAATCTCTTGAATTATATTTTCATAGCTCTACCAAAGAAATCTTGTGCAACTAAATGAGGGGAACATCGCACAACTAGTTTAATGAGCATGTGAGTAAATACTTATGAGAATTGTAACGAGAAGAATAAGAACTAAATAAAACCGAAAACTGGAATTGACTAATGGAGACGTCTGGAAGGTAAAGGCGCACACACTTTGAGAACATTCACAGAAATTATGGATCGTCTAAGACGGTGGTGTTGACGGACAATCAATATAATTAATCCATAACACTAAGGGTCAAGGTCTGTTTTGATACAATAAAGCCAACGCCATTTGGCAGAGATGACGATGATAATAATGGTGATTGTAGACAGAGAAAGGGACAACTGTGACAATATAAAGAGAACATAGACATGGATGCAACAACAACCTAACACACTGCCCTACATCAGGCCACCGCCAAGCCAGTTCATTTCCGTTGGATAAATACCGCTCATGGTGCACATCTAATCATGTCTTAGCAGAAGTCGCAGGAGCTGTTCACACAGCACGGCTTGACCACAGTTAACACATCCATATTCGACAATTGTACGTCCACTGAATGAAGACAAATAGCAACGGGTCTTTCAGCGCCCAAGGAAATGTCTGTGAGAATATTCTGTTTTACTTGACAATGATGAATCTCCGGCTGCACAACAACATCTAGATACGTATGCATATATCCATTAATTTGCAAGAGTGGGCAAGTCTCCATGGCTGCTTTGTGTTCCTGATCTAATGTTTTCTTGGGGTTTAGATCATTGCGTATTTTAATTTTAATCGATAGTAGCTCTTGAAAATCTGTGTCTTTGTTATTTCACCTATAGTTGATTAATGTACTCTTGTAGACTTTTGACTACAGTTTTTGTATTGTCCAAGAAGACTCTAATATCAGCGTCTTATCATTACTTCTATCAGTGCCAATCAATACATTTGAATATGTGTATCCTAAATGTGGAATCTTGGAAATACTTTATTTACCAATGTATCTAAATGTGATCAGTGTACGACGCTTTCCAGTGCATGTCTTCGGACGTTTAACAACAAATGCTCATACATTGGCGGCATATGAATTCTGTTTGCAATCTCTTTAATAGAAACTCCTGAATGGATATTAATAATTTCCTGAGGTTAAACACAGGTAGTTTCACTTTGAATTCCATCGTTTTGTCTACGGATGAGCTCCGATAGTCGTTGTCGCAAAGGATGAATCCACATGACAACAGGGGAGACTTATTGCGTACCTTATCCACATGGCAGCAGGGGAGAGTTATTGCGTACCTTATCCACATGACAGCAGGGGAGAGTTATTGCATACCTTATCCACATGACAGCAGGGGAGAGTTATTGCGTACCTTATCCACATGACAGCAGGGGAGAGTTATTGCATACCTTATCCACATGACAGCAGGGGAGAGTTATTGCGTACCTTATCCACATGACAGCAGGGGAGAGTTATTGCGTACCTTATCCACATGACAGCAGGGGAGAGTTATTGCATACCTTATCCACATGACAGCAGGGGAGAGTTATTGCGTACCTTATCCACATGACAGCAGGGGAGAGTTATTGCGTACCTTATCCACATGACAGCAGGGGAGAGTTATTGCGTACCTTATTCACATGACAGCAGGGGAGAGTTATTGCGTACCTTATCCACATGACAGCAGGGGAGAGTTATTGCATACCTTATCCACATGACAGCAGGGGAGAGTTATTGCGTACCTTATCCACATGGCAGCAGGGGAGAGTTATTGCATACCTTATCAAACAATAAATATAGGCATGTCATAGTTAGCTGCCTCACACAACCAACTCACATTGTGTGCATAACCACCACACGAGTGGGCCTCTGATCCACACAACCAACTCACATTGTGTGCATAACCACCACACGAGTGGGCCTCTGATCCACACAACCAACTCACAGTGTGTGCATAACCACCACACGAGTGGGCCTCTGATCCACACAACCAACTAACATTGTGTGCATAACCACCACACGAGTGGGCCTCTGATCCACACAACCAACTCACATTGTGTGCATAACCACCACACGAGTGGGCCTCTGATCCACACAACCAACTCACATTGTGTGCATAACCACCACACGAGTGGGCCTCTGATCCACACAACCAACTCACATTGTGTGCATAACCACCACACGAGTGGGCCTCTGATCCACACAACCAACTCACATTGTGTGCATAACCACCACACGAGTGGGCCTCTGATCCACACAACCAACTCACATTGTGTGCATAACCACCACACGAGTGGGCCTCTGATCCACACAACCAACTCACATTGTGTGCATAACCACCACACGAGTGGGCCTCTGATCCACACAACCAACTCACATTGTGTGCATAACCACCACACGAGTGGGCCTCTGATCCACACAACCAACTCACATTGTGTGCATAACCACCACACGAGTGGGCCTCTGATCCACACAACCCACTCACATTGTGTCCATAACCACCAAACGAGTGGGCCTCTGATCCACACAACCAACTCACATTGTGTGCATAACCACCACACGAGTGGGCCTCTGATCCACACAACCAACTCACATTGTGTGCATAACCACCATACGAGTGGGCCTCGAATACACACAACCAACTCACATTGTGTGCATGACCACCATACTAGTAGGCCTCGAATACACACAACCAACTCATCTTCTCTACATGACCAACACACTAGTGGGCCTCTGATCCACACAACCAACTCACCTTCTCTACATGACCAACACACTAGTGGGCCTCTGATCCACACAACCAACTCACCTTCTCTACATGACCAACACACTAGTGGGCCTCTGATCCACACAACCAACTCACCTTCTCTACATGACCACCACACTAGTGGGCCTCTGATCCACACAACCAACTCACCTTCTCTACATGACCACCACACGAGTGGGCCTCTGATCCACACAACCAACTCACCTTCTCTACATGACCACCACACGAGTGGGCCTCGAATACACACAACCAACTCACATTGTGTGCATAACCACCACACGAAAGGGCCTCGAATACACACAACCAACTCACATTGTGTGCATAACCACCACACGAGTGGGCCTCGAATACACACAACCAACTCACATTATGTGCATAACCACCACACTAGTGGGCCTCGAATACACACAACCAACTCACATAGTGTGCATGACCACCACACGAGTCGGTCTCGAATACACACAAGCAACTCACCTTCTCTACATGACCAACACACTAGTGGGCCTCTGATCCACACAACCAACTCACCTTCTCTACAAGACCAACACACTAGTGGGCCTCTGATCCACACAACCAACTCACCTTCTCTACATGACCACCACACGATTGGACCTCTGATCCACACAACCAACTCACCTTCTCTACATGACCACCACACGAGTGGGCCTCGAATACACACAACCAACTCACATTGTGTGCATAACCACTACAAGAGTGGGCCTCTGATCCACACAACCAACTCACATTGTGTGCATAACTACCATACGAGTGGGCCTCGAATAGACACAACCAACTCACATTGTGAGCATGACCACCATACTAGTGGGCCTCGAATACACACAACCAACTCATCGTCTCTACATGATCAACACACTAGTGGGCCTCTGATCCACACAACCAACTCACCTTCTCTACATGACCAACACAGTAGTGGGCCTCTGATCCACACAACCAACTCACCTTCTCTACATGACCACCATACGAGTGGGCCTCGAATACACACAACCAACTCACATTGTGTGCATAACCACCATACGAGTGGGCCTAGAATACACACAACCAAATCACATTGTGTGCATAACCACCATACGAGTGGGCCTCGAATACACACAACCAACTCACATTGTGTGCATAACCACAACACGAGTGGGCCTCGAATACAAACAACCAACTCACATTGTGTGCATAACCACCACACGAGTGGGGCTCGAATACACACAATCAACTCACATTGTGTGCATGACCACCACACGAGTGGGCCTCGAATACACACAACCAACTCACCTTCTCTACATGACCACCACACTATTGGACCTCTGATCCACACAACCAACTCACATTGTGTGCATAACCACCACACGAGTGGGCATAGAATACACACAACCAACGCACATTGTGTGCATGACCACCACACGAGTGGGCCTAGAATACACATAACCAACTCACATTGTGTGCATAACCAACACACGAGTGGGCCTGGAATACACACAACCAACTCATATTGTGTGCATAACCACCACACGAGTGGGCCTCGAACACACACAACCAACTCACATTGTGTGCATGAACACCACACGAGTGGGCCTCATATGCACACAACCAACTCACATTGTGTGCATAACCACCACACGAATTGGCCTCAAATACACACAACCAACTCACCTTCTCTACATGACCACCACACTAGTGGACCTCTGATCCACACAAACAACTCACATTCTGTGCATAACCACCACACGAGTGGGCCTAGAATACACACAACCAACTCACATTGTGTGCATAACCACCACACAAATGGGCCTCGAATACACACAACCAACTCACCTTCTCTACATGACCACCACACGAGTGGGCCTCTGTTCCACACAACCAACTCACCTTCTCTGCATGACCACCATACGAGTGGGCCTCTGATCCACACAACCAACTCACCTTCTGTACATGACCACCAAACGAGTGGGCCTCTGATCCACACAACCAACTCACCTTCTCTACATGACCACCACACGAATGGGCCTCGAATACACACAAACAACTCACCTTGTATGCATAACCACCACACGAGTTGGCCTCGAATACACACAACCAAGTCACATTGTGTGCATAACCACCACACGAGTGGGCCTCGAATACACACAACCAACTCACATTGTATGCATAACCACCACACGAGTTGGCCTCGAATACACACAACCAACTCACATTGTGTGCATAAACACCACACGAGTGAGCCTCGAATACACACAACCAACTCACATTGTGTGCATGACCGCCACGCGAGTGGGCCTCGAATACACACAACCAACTCACATTGTGTGCATAACCAACACACGAGTGGGCCTCGAATACACACGTCCAACTCACATTGTGTGCATAACCACCACACGAGTTGGCCTCGAATACACACAACCAACTCACATTGTGTGCACGAACACCACACGAGTGGGCCTCATATGCACACAACCAACTCACATTGTGTGCATAACCACCACACGAATGGACCTCGAATACACACAACCAACTCACCTTCTCTACATGACCACCACACTAGTGGACCTCTGATCCACACAACCAACTCACATTGTGTGCATAACCACCACACGAGTGGGCCTAGAATCCACACAACCAACTCACATTGTGTGCATGACCACCACACGAGTGGGCCTAGAATACACACAACCAACTCACATTGTGTGCATGACCACCACACGAGTGGGCCTCGGATGCACACAACCAACTCACATTGTGTGCATAACCACCACACAAATGGGCCTCGAATACACACAACCAACTCACCTTCTCTACATGACCACCACACGAGTGGGCCTCTGATCCACACAACCAACTCACCTTCTCTGCATGACCACCATACGAGTGGGCCTCTGATCCACACAACCAACTCACCTTCTGTACATGACCACCAAACGAGTGGGCCTCTGATCCACACAACCAACTCACCTTCTCTACATGACCACCACACGAATGGGCCTCGAATACACACAACCAACTCACCTTCTCTACATGACCACCACACGAGTAGGCCTCGAATAGACACAACCAACTCACATTGTGTGCATGACCACAACACGAGTGGGCCTCGAATACACACAACCAACTCACATTGTGTGCATGAACACCACACGAGTGGGCCTCATATGCACACAACCAACTCACATTGTGTGCATAACCACCACACGAATGGGCCTCGAATACACACAACCAACTCACCTTCGCTACATGAACACCACACTAGTGGACCTCTGATCCACACAACCAACTCACATTGTGTGCATAACCACCACACGAGTGGGCATAGAATACACACAACAAACGCACATTGTGTGCATGACCACCACACGAGTGGGCCTAGAATACACATAACCAACTCACATTATGTGCATAACCAACACACGAGTGGGCCTGGAATACACACAACCAACTCACATTGTTTGCATAACCACCACACGAGTGGGCCTCGAATACACACAACCAACTCACATTGTGTGCATGAACACCACACGAGTGGGCCTCATATGCACACAACCAACTCACATTGTGTGCATAACCACCACACGAATGGGCCTCGAATACACACAACCAACTCACCTTCTCTACATGACCACCACACTAGTGGACCTCTGATCCACACAACCAACTCACATTCTGTGCATAACCACCACACGAGTGGGCCTAGAATACACACAACCAACTCACATTGTGTGCATAACCACCACACAAATGGGCCTCGAATACACACAACCAACTCACCTTCTCTACATGACCACCACACGAGTGGGCATCTGTTCCACACAACCAACTCACCTTCTCTGCATGACCACCATACGAGTGGGCCTCTGATCCACACAACCAACTCACCTTCTGTACATGACCACCAAACGAGTGGGCCTCTGATCGACACAACCAACTCACCTTCTCTACATGACCACCACACGAATGGGCCTCGAATACACACAACCAACTCACATTGTTTGCATAACCACCACATGAGTGGGCCTCGAATACACACAACCAACTCACATTGTGTGCATGAACACCACACGAGTGGGCCTCATATGCACACAACCAACTCACATTGTGTGCATAACCACCACACGAATGGGCCTCGAATACACACAACCAACTCACCTTCTCTACATGACCACCACACTAGTGGACCTCTGATCCACACAACCAACTCACATTCTGTGCATAACCACCACACGAGTGGGCCTAGAATACACACAACCAACTCACATTGTGTGCATAACCACCACACAAATGGGCCTCGAATACACACAACCAACTCACCTTCTCTACATGACCACCACACGAGTGGGCATCTGTTCCACACAACCAACTCACCTTCTCTGCATGACCACCATACGAGTGGGCCTCTGATCCACACAACCAACTCACCTTCTGTACATGACCACCAAACGAGTGGGCCTCTGATCGACACAACCAACTCACCTTCTCTACATGACCACCACACGAATGGGCCTCGAATACACACAACCAACTCACCTTCTCTACATGACCACCACACGAGTAGGCCTCGAATAGACACAACCAACTCACATTGTGTGCATGACCACCACACGAGTGGGCCTCGAATACACAAAACCAACTCACATTGTGTGCATGACCACCACACGAGTGGGCCTCGAATACACACAACCAACTCACATTGTGTGCATAACCACCACACGAGTGTGCCTCAAATACACACAACAACTCACATTGTGTGCATGACCACCACACGAGTGGGCCTCGAATACACACAACCAACTCACATTGTGTGCAGAACCACCACACCAGTGGGCCTCGAATACACACAACCAATTCACCTTCTCTACATGACCACCACACGAGTGGACCTCTGATTCACACAACCAACTCACAGTGTGTGCATGACCACCACATGAGAGGGCCTCGAATACACACAACCAACTCACCTTCTCTACATGACCACCACACTAGTGGACCTCTGATCCACACAACCAACTCACATTGTGTGCATAACCACCACACGAGTGGGCATAGAATACACACAACCAACGCACATTGTGTGCATGACCACCACACGAGTGGGCCTAGAATACACAATACCAACTCACATTATGTGCATAACCAACACACGAGTGGGCCTGGAATACACACAACCAACTCACATTGTGTGCATAACCACCACACGAGAGGGCCTCGAATACACACAACCAACTCACATTGTGTGCATGAACACCACACGAGTGGGCCTCATATGCACACAACCAACTCACATTGTGTGCATAACCACCACACGAATGGGCCTCGAATACACACAACCAACTCACCTTCTCTACATGACCACCACACTAGTGGACCTCTGATCCACACAACCAACTCACATTCTGTGCATAACCACCACACGAGTGGGCCTAGAATACACACAACCAACTCACATTGTGTGCATGACCACCACACGAGTGGGCATCGGATGCACACAACCAACTCACATTGTGTGCATAACCACCACACGAATGGGCCTCGATACACACGACCAACTCACCTTCTCTACATGACCACCACACGAGTGGGCCTCTGATCCACACAACCAACTCACGTTCTCTACATGACCACCATACGAGTGGGCCTCTGATCCACACAACCAACTCACCTTCTCTGCATGACCACCATACGAGTGGGCTCTGATCCACACAACCAACTCACCTTCTCTGCATGACCACCATACGAGTGGGCCTCTGATCCACACAACCAACTCAACTTCTGTACATGACCACCATACGAGTGGGCCTCTGATCCACACAACCAACTCACCTTCTTTACATGACCACCACACGAATGGGCCTCGAATACACACAACCAACTCACCTTCTCTACATGACCACCACACGAGTGGGCCTCAGATCCACACAACCAACTCACCTTCACTACATGACCACCACACGAGTGGGCCTCTGATCCACACAACCAACTCACCTTCTCTACATAACCACCACACGGGTGGGCCTCGAATACACACAACCAACTCACATTGTGTGCATAACCACCATACGAGTGGGTCTCGAATACACATAACCAACTCACATTGTGTGCATGACCACCACACGAGTGGGCCTCGAATACACACAACCAACTCACATTGTGTGCATGACCACCACAGGAGTGGGCCTCGAATACACACAACCAACTCACATTGTGTGCATAACCACCACACGAGTGGGCCTCGAAAACACACAACCAACTCACATTGTGTGCATGACCACCACACGAGTGGGCTTCGAATACACACAACCAACTCACATTGTGTGCATAACAACCACACGAGTGGGCCTCGAATAAACACAACCAACTCACATTGTGTGCATGACCACCACACGAGTGGGCCTCTGATGCACACAACCAACTCACATTGTGTGCATAACCACCACACGAATGGGCCTCGAATACACACAACCAACTCACCTTCTCTACATGACCACCACACGAGTGGACCTCTGTTCCACACAACCAACTCACCTTCTCTGCATGACCACCATACGAGTGGGCCTCTGATCCACACAACCAACTCACCTTCTGTACATGACCACCAACCGAGTGGGCCTCTGATCGACACAACCAACTCACCTTCTCTAAATTACCACCACACGAATGGGCCTCGAATACACACAACCAACTCACCTTCTCTACATGACCACCACACGAGTAGGCCTCGAATAGACACAACCAACTCACATTGTTTGCATGACCACCACACGAGTGGGCCTCGAATACACACAACCAACTCACATTGTGTGCATGACCACCACACGAGTGGGCCTCGAATACACACAACCAACTCACATTGTGTGCATAACCACCACACGAGTGGGCCTCAAATACACACAACCAACTCACATTGTGTGCATGACCACCACACGAGTGGGCCTCGAATACACACAACCAACTCACATTGTGTGCATAACCACCACACTAGTGGGCCTCGAATACACACAACCAATTCACCTTCTCTACATGACCACCACACGAGTGGACCTCTAATTCACACAACCAACTCACAGTGTGTGCATAAACCACCACACGAGTGGGCCTAGAATACACACAACCAACTCACATTGTGTGCATGACCACCACACGAGTGGGCATCGGATGCACACAACCAACTCACATTGTGTGCATAACCACCACACGAATGGGCCTCGATACACACGACCAACTCACCTTCTCTACATGACCACCACACGAGTGGGCCTCTGATCCACACAACCAACTCACGTTCTCTACATGACCACCATACGAGTGGGCCTCTGATCCACACAACCAACTCACCTTCTCTGCATGACCACCATACGAGTGGGCTCTGATCCACACAACCAACTCACCTTCTCTGCATGACCACCATACGAGTGGGCCTCTGATCCACACAACCAACTCACCTTCTGTACATGACCACCATACGAGTGGGCCTCTGATCCACACAACCAACTCACCTTCTTTACATGACCACCACACGAATGGGCCTCGAATACACACAACCAACTCACCTTCTCTACATGACCACCACACGAGTGGGCCTCAGATCCACACAACCAACTCACCTTCTCTACATGACCACCACACGAGTGGGCCTCTGATCCACACAACCAACTCACCTTCTCTACATAACCACCACACGGGTGGGCCTCGAATACACACAACCAACTCACATTGTGTGCATAACCAACACACGAGTGGGCCTGGAATACACACAACCAACTCACATTGTTTGCATAACCACCACACGAGTGGGCCTCGAATACACACAACCAACTCACATTGTGTGCATGAACACCACACGAGTGGGCCTCATATGCACACAACCAACTCACATTGTGTGCATAACCACCACACGAATGGGCCTCGAATACACACAACCAACTCACCTTCTCTACATGACCACCACACTAGTGGACCTCTGATCCACACAATCAACTCACATTTTGTGCATAACCATCACACGAGTGGGCCTAGAATACACACAACCAACTCACATTGTGTGCATAACCACCACACAAATGGGCCTCGAATACACACAACCAACTCACCTTCTCTACATGACCACCACACGAGTGGGCCTCTGTTCCACACAACCAACTCACCTTCTCTGCATGACCACCATACGAGTGGGCCTCTGATCCACACAACCAACTCACCTTCTGTACATGACCACCAAACGAGTGGGCCTCTGATCGACACAACCAACTCACCTTCTCTACATGACCACCACACGAATGGGCCTCGAATACACACAACCAACTCACCTTCTCTACATGACCACCACACGAGTAGGCCTCGAATAGACACAACCAACTCACATTGTGTGCATGACCACCACACGAGTGGGCCTCGAATACACAAAACCAACTCACATTGTGTGCATGACCACCACACGAGTGGGCCTCGAATACACACAACCAACTCACATTGTGTGCATAACCACCACACGAGTGTGCCTCAAATACACACAACCAACTCACATTGTGTGCATGACCACCACACGAGTGGGCCTCGAATACACACAACCAACTCACATTGTGTGCAGAACCACCACACCAGTGGGCCTCGAATACACACAACCAATTCACCTTCTCTACATGACCACCACACGAGTGGACCTCTGATTCACACAACCAACTCACAGTGTGTGCATGACCACCACATGAGAGGGCCTCGAATACACACAACCAACTCACCTTCTCTACATGACCACCACACTAGTGGACCTCTGATCCACACAACCAACTCACATTGTGTGCATAACCACCACACGAGTGGGCATAGAATACACACAACCAACTCACATTGTGTGCATAACCACCACACAAATGGGCCTCGAATACACACAACCAACTCACCTTCTCTACATGACCACCACACGAGTGGGCCTCTGTTCCACACAACCAACTCACCTTCTCTGCATGACCACCATACGAGTGGGCCTCTGATCCACACAACCAACTCACCTTCTGTACATGACCACCAAACGAGTGGGCCTCTGATCGACACAACCAACTCACCTTCTCTACATGACCACCACACGAATGGGCCTCGAATACACACAACAAACTCACCTTCTCTACATGACCACCACACGAGTAGGCCTCGAATAGACACAACCAACTCACATTGTTTGCATGACCACCACACGAGTGGGCCTCGAATACACACAACCAACTCACATTGTGTGCATGACCACCACACGAGTGGGCCTCGAATACACACAACCAACTCACATTGTGTGCATAACCACCACACGAGTGGGCCTCAAATACACACAACCAACTCACATTGTGTGCATGACCACCACACGAGTGGGCCTCGAATACACACAACCAACTCACATTGTGTGCATAACCACCACACTAGTGGGCCTCGAATACACACAACCAATTCACCTTCTCTACATGACCACCACACGAGTGGACCTCTGATTCACACAACCAACTCACAGTGTGTGCATAAACCACCACACGAGTGGGCCTAGAATACACACAACCAACTCACATTGTGTGCATGACCACCACACGAGTGGGCATCGGATGCACACAACCAACTCACATTTTGTGCATAACCACCACACGAATGGGCCTCGATACACACGACCAACTCACCTTCTCTACATGACCACCACACGAGTGGGCCTCTGATCCACACAACCAACTCACGTTCTCTACATGACCACCATACGAGTGGGCCTCTGATCCACACAACCAACTCACCTTCTCTGCATGACCACCATACGAGTGGGCTCTGATCCACACAACCAACTCACCTTCTCTGCATGACCACCATACGAGTGGGCCTCTGATCCACACAACCAACTCAACTTCTGTACATGACCACCATACGAGTGGGCCTCTGATCCACACAACCAACTCACCTTCTTTACATGACCACCACACGAATGGGCCTCGAATACACACAACCAACTCACCTTCTCTACATGACCACCACACGAGTGGGCCTCAGATCCACACAACCAACTCACCTTCTCTACATGACCACCACACGAGTGGGCCTCTGATCCACACAACCAACTCACCTTCTCTACATAACCACCACACGGGTGGGCCTCGAATACACACAACCAACTCACATTGTGTGCATAACCACCATACGAGTGGGACTCGAATACACATAACCAACTCACATTGTGTGCATGACCACCACACGAGTGGGCCTCGAATACACACAACCAACTCACATTGTGTGCATGACCACCACACGAGTGGGCCTCGAATACACACAACCAACTCACATTGTGTGCATAACCACCACACGAGTGGGCCTCGAAAACACACAACCAACTCACATTGTGTGCATGACCACCACACGAGTGGGCTTCGAATACACACAACCAACTCACATTGTGTGCATAACAACCACACGAGTGGGCCTCGAATAAACACAACCAACTCACATTGTGTGCATGACCACCACACGAGTGGGCCTCTGATGCACACAACCAACTCACATTGTGTGCATAACCACCACACGAATGGGCCTCGAATACACACAACCAACTCACCTTCTCTACATGACCACCACACGAGTGGACCTCTGTTCCACACAACCAACTCACCTTCTCTGCATGACCACCATACGAGTGGGCCTCTGATCCACACAACCAACTCACCTTCTGTACATGACCACCAAACGAGTGGGCCTCTGATCGACACAACCAACTCACCTTCTCTGCATGACCACCACACGAATGGGCCTCGAATACACACAACCAACTCACCTTCTCTACATGACCACCACACGAGTAGGCCTCGAATAGACACAACCAACTCACATTGTTTGCATGACCACCACACGAGTGGGCCTCGAATACACACAACCAACTCACATTGTGTGCATGACCACCACACGAGTGGGCCTCGAATACACACAACCAACTCACATTGTGTGCATAACCACCACACGAGTGGGCCTCAAATACACACAACCAACTCACATTGTGTGCATGACCACCACACGAGTGGGCCTCGAATACACACAACCAACTCACATTGTGTGCATAACCACCACACTAGTGGGCCTCGAATACACACAACCAATTCACCTTCTCTACATGACCACCACACGAGTGGACCTCTGATTCACACAACCAACTCACAGTGTGTGCATAAACCACCACACGAGTGGGCCTAGAATACACACAACCAACTCACATTGTGTGCATGACCACCACACGAGTGGGCATCGGATGCACACAACCAACTCACATTTTGTGCATAACCACCACACGAATGGGCCTCGATACACACGACCAACTCACCTTCTCTACATGACCACCACACGAGTGGGCCTCTGATCCACACAACCAACTCACGTTCTCTACATGACCACCATACGAGTGGGCCTCTGATCCACACAACCAACTCACCTTCTCTGCATGACCACCATACGAGTGGGCTCTGATCCACACAACCAACTCACCTTCTCTGCATGACCACCATACGAGTGGGCCTCTGATCCACACAACCAACTCAACTTCTGTACATGACCACCATACGAGTGGGCCTCTGATCCACACAACCAACTCACCTTCTTTACATGACCACCACACGAATGGGCCTCGAATACACACAACCAACTCACCTTCTCTACATGACCACCACACGAGTGGGCCTCAGATCCACACAACCAACTCACCTTCTCTACATGACCACCACACGAGTGGGCCTCTGATCCACACAACCAACTCACCTTCTCTACATAACCACCACACGGGTGGGCCTCGAATACACACAACCAACTCACATTGTGTGCATAACCACCATACGAGTGGGACTCGAATACACATAACCAACTCACATTGTGTGCATGACCACCACACGAGTGGGCCTCGAATACACACAACCAACTCACATTGTGTGCATGACCACCACACGAGTGGGCCTCGAATACACACAACCAACTCACATTGTGTGCATAACCACCACACGAGTGGGCCTCGAAAACACACAACCAACTCACATTGTGTGCATGACCACCACACGAGTGGGCTTCGAATACACACAACCAACTCACATTGTGTGCATAACAACCACACGAGTGGGCCTCGAATAAACACAACCAACTCACATTGTGTGCATGACCACCACACGAGTGGGCCTCTGATGCACACAACCAACTCACATTGTGTGCATAACCACCACACGAATGGGCCTCGAATACACACAACCAACTCACCTTCTCTACATGACCACCACACGAGTGGACCTCTGTTCCACACAACCAACTCACCTTCTCTGCATGACCACCATACGAGTGGGCCTCTGATCCACACAACCAACTCACCTTCTGTACATGACCACCAAACGAGTGGGCCTCTGATCGACACAACCAACTCACCTTCTCTGCATGACCACCACACGAATGGGCCTCGAATACACACAACCAACTCACCTTCTCTACATGACCACCACACGAGTAGGCCTCGAATAGACACAACCAACTCACATTGTTTGCATGACCACCACACGAGTGGGCCTCGAATACACACAACCAACTCACATTGTGTGCATGACCACCACACGAGTGGGCCTCGAATACACACAACCAACTCACATTGTGTGCATAACCACCACACGAGTGGGCCTCAAATACACACAACCAACTCACATTGTGTGCATGACCACCACACGAGTGGGCCTCGAATACACACAACCAACTCACATTGTGTGCATAACCACCACACTAGTGGGCCTCGAATACACACAACCAATTCACCTTCTCTACATGACCACCACACGAGTGGACCTCTGATTCACACAACCAACTCACAGTGTGTGCATAAACCACCACACGAGTGGGCCTAGAATACACACAACCAACTCACACTGTGTGCATGACCACCACACGAGTGGGCATCGGATGCACACAACCAACTCACATTGTGTGCATAACCACCACACGAATGGGCCTCGATACACACGACCAAATCACCTTCTCTACATGACCACCACACGAGTGGGCCTCTGATCCACACAACCAACTCACGTTCTCTACATGACCACCATACGAGTGGGCCTCTGATCCACACAACCAACTCACCTTCTCTGCATGACCACCATACGAGTGGGCTCTGATCCACACAACCAACTCACCTTCTCTGCATGACCACCATACGAGTGGGCCTCTGATCCACACAACCAACTCACCTTCTGTACATGACCACAATACGAGTGGGCCTCTGATCCACACAACCAACTCACCTTCTTTACATGACCACCACACGAATGGGCCTCGAATACACACAACCAATTCACCTTCTCTACATGACCACCACACGAGTGGGCCTCAGATCCACACAACCAACTCACCTTCTCTACATGACCACCACACGAGTGGGCCTCTGATCCACACAACCAACTCACCTTCTCTACATAACCACCACACGGGTGGGCCTCGAATACACACAACCAACTCACATTGTGTGCATAACCACCATACGAGTTGGTCTCGAATACACATAACCAACTCACATTGTGTGCATGACCACCACACGAGTGGGCCTCGAATACACACAACCAACTCACATTGTGTGCATGACCACCACACGAGTGGGCCTCGAATACACACAACCAACTCACATTGTGTGCATAACCACCACACGAGTGGGCCTCGAATACACACAACCAACTCACATTGTGTGCATGACCACCACACGAGTGGGCTTCGAATACACACAACCAACTCACATTGTGTGCATAACAACCACACGAGTGGGCCTCGAATAAACACAACCAACTCACATTGTGTGCATGACCACCACACGAGTGGGCCTCTGATGCACACAACCAACTCACATTGTGTGCATAACCACCACACGAATGGGCCTCGAATACACACAACCAACTCACCTTCTCTACATGACCACCACACGAGTGGACCTCTGATTCACACACCCAACTCACATTGTGTGCATAACCACCACACGAGTGGGCCTCGCATACACACAACCAACTCACATTGTGTGCATGACCACCACACGAGTGGGCCTCGGATGCACACAACCAACTCACATTGTGTGCATAACCACCACACGAATGGGCCTCGAATACACACAACCAACTTACCTTCTCTACATGACCACCACACTAGTGGACCTCTGATCCACACAACCAACTCACATTCTGTGCATAACCACCACACGAGTGGGCCTAGAATACACACAACCAACTCACATTGTGTGCATAACCACCACACAAATGGGCCTCGAATACACACAACCAACTCACCTTCTCTACATGACCACCACACGAGTGGGCCTCTGTTCCACACAACCAACTCACCTTCTCTGCATGAACACCATACGAGTGGGCCTCTGATCCACACAACCAACTCACCTTCTGTACATGACCACCAAACGAGTGGGCCTCTGATCGACACAACCAACTCACCTTCTCTACATGACCACCACACGAATGGGCCTCGAATACACACAACCAACTCACCTTCTCTACATGACCACCACACGAGTAGGCCTCGAATAGACACAACCAACTCACATTGTTTGCATGACCACCACACGAGTGGGCCTCGAATACACATAACCAACTCATATTGTGTGCATGACCACCACACGAGTGGGCCTCGAATACACACAACCAACTCACATTGTGTGCATAACCACCACACGAGTGGGCCTCAAATACACACAACCAACTCACATTGTGTGCATGACCACCACACGAGTGGGCCTCGAATACACACAACCAACTCACATTGTGTGCATAACCACCACACTAGTGGGCCTCGAATACACACAACCAATTCACCTTCTCTACATGACCACCACACGAGTGGACCTCTGATTCACACAACCAACTCACAGTGTGTGCATAAACCACCACACGAGTGGGCCTAGAATACACACAACCAACTCACATTGTGTGCATGACCACCACACGAGTGGGCATCGGATGCACACAACCAACTCACATTGTGTGCATAACCACCACACGAATGGGCCTCGATACACACGACCAACTCACCTTCTCTACATGACCACCACACGAGTGGGCCTCTGATCCACACAACCAACTCACGTTCTCTACATGACCACCATACGAGTGGGCCTCTGATCCACACAACCAACTCACCTTCTCTGCATGACCACCATACGAGTGGGCTCTGATCCACACAACCAACTCACCTTCTCTGCATGACAACCATACGAGTGGGCCTCTGATCCACACAACCAACTCACCTTCTGTACATGACCACCATACGAGTGGGCCTCTGATCCACACAACCAACTCACCTTCTTTACATGACCACCACACGAATGGGCCTCGAATACACACAACCAACTCACCTTCTCTACATGACCACCACACGAGTGGGCCTCAGATCCACACAACCAACTCACCTTCTCTACATGACCACCACACGAGTGGGCCTCTGATCCACACAACCAACTCACCTTCTCTACATAACCACCACACGGGTGGGCCTCGAATACACACAACCAACTCACATTGTGTGCATAACCACCATACGAGTGGGTCTCGAATACACATAACCAACTCACATTGTGTGCATGACCACCACACGAGTGGGCCTCGAATACACACAACCAACTCACATTGTGTGCATGACCACCACACGAGTGGGCCTCGAATACACACAACCAACTCACATTGTGTGCATAACCACCACACGAGTGGGCCTCGAATACACACAACCAACTCACATTGTGTGCATGACCACCACACGAGTGGGCTTCGAATACACACAACCAACTCACATTGTGTGCATAACAACCACACGAGTGGGCCTCGAATAAACACAACCAACTCACATTGTGTGCATGACCACCACACGAGTCGGCCTCTGATGCACACAACCAACTCACATTGTGTGCATAACCACCACACGAATGGGCCTCGAATACACACAACCAACTCACCTTCTCTACATGACCACCACACGAGTGGACCTCTGATTCACACACCCAACTCACATTGTGTGCATAACCACCACACGAGTGGGCCTCGCATACACACAACCAACTCACATTGTGTGCATGACCACCACACGAGTGGGCCTCGGATGCACACAACCAACTCACATTGTGTGCATAACCACCATACGAATGGGCCTCGAATACACACGACCAACTCATTTTCTCTACATGACCACCATACGAGTGGGCCTCTGATCCACACAACCAACTCACCTTCTCTGCATGACCACCATACGAGTGGGCCTCTGATCCACACAACCAACTCACCTTCTCTGCATGACCACCATACGAGTGGGCCTCTGATCCACACAACCAACTCACCTTCTCTACATGACCACCATACGAGTGGGCCTCTGATCCACACAACCAATTCACCTTCTCTACATGACCACCACACGAATGGGCCTCGAATACACACAACCAACTCTCCTTCTCTACATGACGACCACACGAGTGGGCCTCTGATCCACACAACCAACTCACCTTCTCTACATGAGAACCACACGAGTGGGCCTTGGTTCCCCACAACCACCTCACTTTCTCACCGTGACCACCAGTTGTGTTGGTTCCCATCCCTAATTAGATATTGCCTGCTAACTCCTATATGCAGTTTTCAGTCCACCATTTGCCACCTAGTGGATGCGTCTAGTAAGACAAGGCTCCTACCCAAGAATCGGAAGAAAGATATCACGTGTCAATTAGAACTAGAATCTTCCAAATTAACCCTTTTTTTTTTTGGATGGATAAAAAGCTCTTAAGTGCAGTGAGAAAAACGTTACTACGGTTCTACAGTCTATACCTTTTGCACAAGCGCGAGAGCTGTATAATTAGTAGAGAATGCAAAAAATCATCTGTTGGCAGCAGACACGTGGTATTCGAGGAATACGCCAAGAACTCTATAAATAGAAAACCAAATGATGGAATGCAGATAAAAACTGCAAACGGAATAAAGAACTTGGTACTGGGGTTCATGATTTTTTAGCATGTTATGAACAGAGAAAAAAAAAAGACAAGTGAAAATGGTGAAAAATGGCAAACTTCATGGAAAGAAAGCAAATGAGCGACACAGAAATACAAGTTGTATATATTCTCTTAATCGAATGTCAGAACAACACATACATGAACCGAGACTCTGGTGGCTGTGTGTGATAGCGGACCATGATCGTCCATTCTTACTTCCAATATAAAAGATCATGACCATAGTGAAAATTACGTTCTGAACTATATAACTTGTCATGACATACTTCAATCACATCTACACCAACATATGCACAAGACGATTGAAAATAGATGACGAGTGAATGAATGGCAATCTCAGCCAATCTGTAATCATGGCGTTGTTAGGGACACTGCATTGACTTTCCTGGTCTACAAGAAATTAAAACAACACTAAGAGCTTGCGTTACATTGTCAACGACGTTACTGTGCAGAAGTGATCTGCCACTATAAACATACGGGTATTGATCGGCACTTACAGTGGCATTGAAACCTACCGTCTCCAAATGACAACAGTACCTCACTGAAAGAACCAGTGTACTTCCACGTGCGGTCAACTATTCACCAAATTAAGATGCCATAATTCGCCAGGTCTGTCATCCTGGTATGCATATTGATTTGAATTGATAGACTGTCTAGTTTGTCAGTTTATCTGTGCTTCTGTCATGTCCTAAATACAGGTGTTAATACCATTGAATGTGTTTCTCGTGCTATTTCAATAGCATTAGGAGTTCCCCAGCGTCTGCTATTTCTGTTACACATACATACGAGTGATTCAGGTAACTACATTCTCATTTTTGAAGACCATATTTCCATTTCTGTTTGTTCGTGGAGTTTAATTCCCCCCTCCCCCATACACTAAGAGTGTACATCTTCGGTGAATGTTCACCGCTGTCTCTTGAGTATACACTTCTAGTGAGCTTTCATCAGTGTCTCTTGAAGCTAAATGTTAAGTGAACATTCACCACTAACACTGTGATTTTCAACTAAAAATGAGACAATATTCTGAAACAAATAAAGCGGTTTAAAAAAAAAAAAATAAGGAACAATGTGTACATAGAGCAAACAATATGCAAAACAATCATCCCCCCATCTTTAAATCACCGGAAGCAAGTTGTGATTTCTATTGTTTGGTGAAATCTGTTTCTATATTTGATATTTGATGATTTCAAATTCTCATTAAAGCGCATTCCAGCAGGTTAGAGTTGTGTTGCATTCGAGTGCTGGGAAGATGCCTCTAGCCAAACAAAGATAACGCCAACGTTGTAAACAACTGTCTGGACATAATTTTCTGTCTCACGAAATAATTGGCATCTCGTTATTTCACAATTTCATGGCTGGATAGGTGGGACATTTAAGTCAGGGCATTATTTCAGCTGTACCACAATAGCTATGTCGTTTGTCTGCCAGCCAGGTGCTCCATTGTTCGAATCCCCAGCTAAAAAGATTGTTTTTCAAAAATGTCATCTGGGATTCCAATCAGTTAAGCCTGCAATGGGTATCAAGTCAAGTTCTGGGAGGTAAAGCCGGAGTGATATTCACCACATTATCTATCAACTTCCGATTGGTCTATAAAAATAAAGGGATAGCACATTATACAAAATACTAATCAAGGCATAGAAAAAGGTCCCAACATGTCATGATTCATCAGACCCCATACGGATCGGCTGGGAGTATACACGATTGGCCATATATCCATCACAGCACATACAGACTGGCTGGGAGTATACACGGTTGACCATATTTCCATCACAGCACATACAGACTGGCTGGGAGTATACACGATTGGCCATATTTCCATCACAGCACATACAGACTGGTTGGGAGTATATACGATTGGCCATTTTTCCATCACAATAAATACAGACTGGCTGGGATTATGCACGGTTGACCATATTTCCATCACAACAAAGACAGACTGGCTGTGATTATGCACGGTTGACCATATTTCCATCACAACTAAGACAGACTGGCTGGGATTATGTACGGTTGGCCATATTTCCATCACAACACATACATACTGGCTGGGATTATACACGGTTAGCCATATTTCCATCACAACACATACAGATTGGCTGGGATTATGCACGGTTGGCCATATTTCCATCACAATACATACGGACCGGCTGGGGTTATAAACGGTTGGACGTGTTTCGATCACAGCACATACGGGGTGGCTGGGATTATGCACGGTTGACGTGTTTCCATCACAGATTTGAAGTATTCCAGAGCAGAGGGAAAGAGATGCGTTTACTCTGTGCCACAATGACATACTGTGCTCTGTGTGTGTGTGTGTGTGTGTGTGTGTGTGTGTGTGTGTGTGTGTGTGTGTGTGTGTGTGTGTGATAGAGTGTAGGTGTATCCGTATTTTTTATATTTTGTGTATGTGTGTAAGTGTGAGTGTGTGTGTGTAAGCGTGTATGTTAGGGTGTTGCGTTTAGTTAGGTATCACTATCATTACACAAACAGGCTTGCCTGCCTGCCGGTGGTCATATGTTCAAATCTCAATCTAGGGGTAGGGGTATTTTTTCACTGGCCTGGACACTCAGATCGACTTAGCGAAAATGGATACTAGGAAATGTCTTAGGGAGTAATGGCGAGATATTAATCTCATCACACATCGAGTGTTGACTGCTCTAAAATATAACCAACACCATTTACTCGATACGTCACATCCCGTGAAAATCAGATGATTTCACTTGACAGCCCCATGTTCTCCGCAATTCTCGTCAGCTCAACTTAAACAAATCACCATTGTCTGTGCATGTATGCGGTATGCACTTTTGTTTTGAAAGTCCTATCTTTCCCTAGAACTGCATTTCGACACCAGCATTTTCAGTAGCACTCGTCCACGTCTCATACCAAGCGAGACTACATATTTCTGTATGTTACAATAGTTGTCTATCTCTCCCTCGGTCAGTCTGTCAGAATTGCACTATTCGATCTCTTGTATATCCTTCTCACTTCAGCGGGCGCCTTTGTGTAATGGCTACGCTGACAATGGCATTGGCGCGGCTGGACAAGGTTTGATACCTGCAATCGATGTTTAGTACGGGAGGGAAGGACTGAAGACCTGTTCCTCCTCGCACTCAGACACAAAAATAGCGTGTTGGTCTCAGCGGGCCACATACCCACAGCAAGTTACTGCTACCATGACATGTTGTTGTCAATTGTTGCATCCTGGGAAACCACTACGTCACATAAATGATCAAGCTTACACTCATTGTCGTATTTGTTCACACATGCAGTAGACAGTTGCATCGGCTCTGTGTGAAGAAGTTACAGACGCAGTTCGTAATTCCACATACCAGGTTCGAAACACAGATGCCGGTGATTTGATAGCAGACCGTCTTTCGTTCATTTTTTAAAATGAAATCGCATGGGTTTGGGTCTTTCAGAAAGCAATGGCAAACTGCTGAAAGTAAACTTGCCCAAGAATCACGAATAGCCATAAAATGCTTGCGTTGACTGCAACGTCCTGTTAAGGATATGCAACTAACATCTTTTAAAGTACTGCAGGTCAGACATGCATAGTGGTTTTCACAGCTCTGTTTTGGCGGTTATGTATGTTAGACATTTGCGTTTTTCCAGATTGTGGGTATTTTCATCCTAGTTGTAAATCAATCAATGATAGTAAAATAAATAATGCCAACGATAGACAGCTTCAGTTGACAGCAAAACAGTTCACAGGATGGTAACTATTAAAGTTATATACTAATATGTCAAGTTAATGACCAGTTGTAGCGTCAAAAACAAAACAATAACTGCTACTATATGCATAATGTTTTTTGCATATCCTTTACAGGACATCGCTGTCAACATCAGCATCTTTCAGCTGTATATTGATTTCTTGGCAGATTACGCTCAGTAGTTTGCCATTGCCTTCTGAGCGACCGGCGTCATACTCTCATAAGTCACAAGCGTGACTCGAACCGTATCCAAATCTCGTGCGCTCACGTCAACCACTAGAGTATTCGGGGTTACGGAAAAAAGCTGTTAACCCTTCGGCCAGGGAGCACGGTGACGATGACAGAAGTCCGATAAAATGATTTAAATTTGTCAAAAGATAAGAAAAAATAAATAAGAAGTTTAATATATTAAATAATTATAAGCACTTCATGTCTCATATATAACTTACGACATTTTATGTATTACATTTTCGTTACATGTTGAAACGCATCTCAAAATTGTATGACATGTCGGCAACACGGTGGACTGATTGAATATAAATTCATAATTTTGTTGTAATGATATCCAATAATAAATAAATGTTTGCATATCCTTTACAGGACATCGCTGTCAACATCAGCATCTTTCAGCGGATTGTTGATTTCATGGCAAGATTACGCTCACTAGTTTGCCATTGCTTTCTGAGCGGCCGGCTCACATACCCCGTAAGTTACTGACGCGATTCGAACCACTGCTGATTCTCACCGTCGTCACGTTACCTTCGAGAGTATACGAGATTACGGAGAAAAGTCGCTAACTTCTAGGCCAGGAAGCCGGCAATGATATCCAATACAGTGAAATAATCAAGTGAACACAAACTTCATGGATAAAAAATCTAGGCACTTTGCTGAAACAGAAACTGTTTTGTATGTATGAAGACATCAAAAACAGCAGAACAATGACTGCTTACAAAATAGTGTATCCTGTCTTAGTGACCTTACGTTTCGCTTTTAAACATTAATTTAAAAAAAAAAAAAATAATAATCAAAACTATTGTTAATTAGTTGAGAAAAGAACAAACACATTTATAAACATCGATTTGAAATTAATAGTGTGTCTCTCACCGGCCTTGAATGACAAATTAAAATTAAGACACTATCAAACAACTGTAATACGATTCCTTTCAAGGTATCAAAGTACTGCAGATCAGTTACTGGCCACACCTGGGTCACTATCTACTGTCTGAGGCTCAGATTTAGGTCGGGTAGATCACGTACTGAAATCGATTTCTGGAAATCTGATCAGATCATGTGCTGCCTGGGATCCCTAAAGGGCTGCTTTCGGGTGAGAAGTCTTCTTTGCACCCACTGGTTCTTTTGTGACGTCTGCAGGCCATCTCTGCAGGTGTGTTAAATTCGGCCGGGTTTCATTTATAAACGTCGCAACAGGTAAACTTGAAGATAAAAGACACGGGGAAAGACAAAGAGACGGAGAGTTTGACCACAAGAACACAGGCCTGATTCAATTCTGGTAATCGTATGAGATGACGAGCTATGACAACCCACTTCTATCTGCTTGGAACATGATGTTGATGGTATACATAGATGGAGTCCAAAGCAACTATTGTTCCCATCCTTTAATATCTCGTCAATAAAGTGTTAGTCTTAGAGATGTATCTTCACAATACACATGCAATTTTACTCTTCATCGAGTTTAATCTCAACTTATGCTACATTGGTAAGCACTTCAATTTATTAATAATATGGTCCGTCTTCAATTTCCAAGCAGCGACATGAATCTGTTTATGACTAGTTCGTTCTGGGGTCCAACAAGCTTCAAAAACGGGTACCGGTCCATTGTATTTGTGCTTAAAGTCGCTTAAAAGTCGACAGGGTCGACTTCATTGCACCGGGTTTTTTCCCACATGTCTCGGTCTCTTTCCGCAGCACGGAAAGCGTCGCACAAAGCTCGAACTCCGTAGCTCTAGCGACGACCCACAAGAGTCTCCGAAAAAATTTCGGTTTGTGCTTTTACTTGAGCAATTGAATCGTGAAGCTTTGTAATGTTGTTGTGAACTATGATATCGTGCGCGTTTGTGTGTGTGTGTGTGTGTGTGTATATATATATATATATATATATATATATATATATATATATATATGTGTGTGTGTGTGTGTGTATGTGCCGTGTCTGTCTGTCAAAGACTAGAATACATAGGAGGGAAGACCACCCTGAATGAGTGGTCTACCTCAAGTAGATTAGAGGTAACCCAGTGCCCCAACAATAGGGCAGGGTAGGTGTAGGGAGTAGATAGGGGGGAGAACTATCAACAGTTCTCTCATGAGACACGTAAGTGTCAACCAGTGGGTAAGCACTCTGGTCACGGTGTAATCACCTCAACGTGATAGACACCAAGAACTTGGAATAGAACTCAAGAGTAGGCGTACTACTCTAAGCGTGTGGAATGATGTAGCACGCAAAAGCCGAAGTGCGCATGAAGACCCTCCGCGTGCTGTGTAATCAGGACGTGGAGGATTGTCAGACAGGGGACGGACTTCGTAGCGGACACATCGCTTAGAGTCGATGCGTCCTTCTTTAAGTGAATAGATAGATTTAGCAGTAGGGCTAGGGACGACTAGAGATAGGAAGTTCTGTGTATTCATGTGTGATTCAATAGAGACAGTTTTGTGCATTTGTGTATTGTAAGAGCCAGTGGCAATAAAATGTGTAATCAATTCCTCTCGTACGACTGACAAGTCTTTTTGTGTGGTGCGAGAGAAGTTTATCCCTGAATGCCTGTAGCATCGCTTGATGACAGGTTAGGATAAAAGTGGTGTCAGAAGTGTTGCTTGGACATTTGGTCAAGCTAAAACACTCACCCACGGCTCTAAAATAGCGTTACTGTCAATTAATCACAGGATTTAATTTGTGTTAGTGTAAAATGACGTGTGCAGACGAGAACATGATGCGAACTGTGCCCATCGTGACCGATTACCATTTATTTATACTTATTGAAATGTTTTGTGCTTTATGAACATGTTTCCTTCTGATTTGTAAGTATTATTATTATAATTTTGTATCATTTATTTCTACAATTATTTGTTTATCAATGAGTATTTATGAAACATGATTCACGGCGGAGCAATACACTAAGAAATGAGCCGGCGACAATATCGATTTTTCAATCTAAGAATAGCGCTGCGCCTGTGACGTGTCACGGTTGACCCACAGCTGTCCCACGCCATTGGCAATCAGCGACGGATTGTTTACAAATCGCCAAGCCGCTGCTCACCTGAATCCTTGAATTATATTGAGTATTATTTGTTTATGCAAGCTATTTATTGAATATATTTAATAATTTGAACATTATTATTTCCTTTATATTTATTTTAAAGCATTTATTTATTTATGTGTGGACATATTCTATTTTCTACCGTCACGATGGCACTACTTTCTTTATGCAAATAGGATTCGGTCTGCACAGCACTATCATAGATTAAACAGCAGTTAGTTAAGGAAAGCAGAAGATATTAGAACGAAGACAGGACAGTGACAGTCACTATCAACTATACCACATTGTGTTGTCCGGGGGCATGTAATTGTGAATTTCAAACAAATGTCTAAATTCATATGTCGTTTGCAAATGGTTAATTATTGATGCTCTAATAAACCAGATATAACAAGAGCTGTTTAGAGGAGTAACACAAGGTGTGTGTCGAGGTGCCAAACGATTGTACCTGATTGTTCCGGATGGTTAAGATGAGTATACCCAAATTATTTGTGAATGCAATATGATTAATAATGCATCTCTTTTTCAGGGTATAAACTAATATTATTTTTTATATAAAGTCATTTAAAATCTTAACATATCGAATATACCTGAGTAAATAACGAACTGCCTGTCAACTCTAGCTAATTATCTAACACCATGTCAACTTTAGCTGAATGCATACAAGCAGGCAAGGAATTAGGATACACCGGAAAGGAATTAGAGCAATATCCTGATCAAAAATTTAGAGAAGCAAAAGATGCTGATAGAGATGAACGTGCACGAGAGAGACAACACCAAAAAGAGATGGCACAATTAGCTGAAGAAACTAAACAGAAACAGTTAGAACAAGATAAGGAGTCAAAACAGAAGGAATTAGAGATTAAACAAAAAGAATTAGAATTAAAGCAAAAACAATTAGATCAGGAGAGAGAGTTAAATCAAAGAGAGATAGATGAAATGGCAAGAGTGAAAGAAAAACAAATACAGATTGAATCAGAGACACAGTTAAAGATGAAAGGTATGGAAGTAGTTTCACACTTAGAGATCTCCGCTAATAATAAACGAAATAACAATAATAAAGCTAATAACAATGCTAATAATAATGCTAATAATAATGCTTTCAATAATAATAAGAATAAATAAAAAGATCAAGAGCAGTGATTAAATAATTAAATGTATCCCAAAATCCAAAACAATTTGTATAAAATGTACGCTCTAGGAAAATATATAAGATGTGTTTTGTGTGTGTGTGTGTGTGTGTGTGTGTGTGTGTGTGTGTGTGTGTGTGTGTGTGTGTGTGTGTGTGTGTGTGTGTGTGTGTGTGTTTCTGAGTATACGTGCATGTAATAATGCCCGAAAACAGAATAAATCAGTTATAAATGATAATAATATGCCGAAACCGTTCACGTAAATTGTAATATAGAATATATAGCCTGCTTTAAAGAAAGGTTCTATTGTAATTCTGTGTCAATCGAGAAAGTGATATATGTAGGAAATTTGATTGGAAAAAGTGGGTTACAAGAAAATAGAACACATCGATAAATCGTGTATAATATAATTAGATGTGGACATGAACTAGTAGGGCTAAGCTGGCGCTGGAAATAGGGCGCATGAGTTGCTTCCCTCATGTTGCTGAGTGCATGCTGGGAATATCTCAGTGACCGTGTCACCGATGAGATCTAATCTAGCATGACTGATTGATTGATTGATTTAGGAATCGACATCACAGCATTTGGGGCATTCCCAAAAGCTCTCCGTCCCCAATCTCAGCAGGCAGCGAAGAGTTCCAACACCAATAGTACCAGTAGCAATCTGATTTTTTGTCCGTCTCGCCTTTCATCTGAGCGTTGAGCATCGGCCAGATCCCCTCGTCATTCCTCGCTGTCTCATTCTTGCCAGACCATGGTAATCCATTTGCTCCTCACGTGCTCCCAGAAGGCGCAACCACGTCTGCCTTGTCATGTATCAATACTCCACCAAGTTCTGCAGAACCAGCCAATCTGTCCGCCTGTTCAATTCCCAGCACAACGGCATGCCCCGGAGAAAAGATCCAGGCGATGCTTGTCACCCGTGACCTCCGAAGCGAAGCAAGCCACTCCGCACGAAGCCTGCCCGTCCTCACCCTCGTCATCTAGCATGAAAGCATGAGAAATGTACACGGGTGAGATATATACATTCACAGTAAGACTATCCGATCGTTGACTGGACTTTGTAAGGGTCAGGATGTATATGGTTATTTAAATTATTACACCTTTGTGAACAATGATAACAAGCATCTCCTGTGTATGAATATTGCACTGTATCTACTGACTTAACGTGAAGTATGGCCTAGGTGACACACGCTGTATCTCCTGACTTAAAGTGAGGTATGGTATAGGTGACACACGCTGTATCTCCTGACTTAACGTGAGGTATGGCCTAGGTGACACACGCTGTATCTCCTGACTTAACGTGAGGTATGGGATAGGTGACACACGCTGATACAACAAACAGATTGTCACTAATGGGCACACCGTGGGATCAGAACAATTGAGTGTGAGCCAGGAGACGCCTGCCTGGTGTTATATTTCCTTACCCTTACCACAGAATGTAATGTGGAGCAAATGGAGAGTGGCAGGGAAAATAACTGGAAGACGACAATTTGACAATTTGGGGGAGAATGATGTAAACATGGCAGATCAGACATAAACTTACGATTATAATGAAGGAATACCAATACTGAAAGCAGAAGATGAAGATGCAACACGAGGCATGAGGAGAGCTAAATCCTCGGGGCCAGATAACAACCCTGTCGAAGAAATTAAAGCTCTTGATAAATTGGGTATATAAGTAATTTTTGTTTAAAACTACTGAATGTGATCTATAAAACTCTATATATAATCTCTTGAATTATATTTTCATAGCTCTACCAAAGAAATCTTGTGCAACTAAATGAGGGGAACATCGCACAACTAGTTTAATGAGCATGTGAGTAAATACTTATGAGAATTGTAACGAGAAGAATAAGAACTAAATAAAACCGAAAACTGGAATTGACTAATGGAGACGTCTGGAAGGTAAAGGCGCACACACTTTGAGAACATTCACAGAAATTATGGATCGTCTAAGACGGTGGTGTTGACGGACAATCAATATAATTAATCCATAACACTAAGGGTCAAGGTCTGTTTTGATACAATAAAGCCAACGCCATTTGGCAGAGATGACGATGATAATAATGGTGATTGTAGACAGAGAAAGGGACAACTGTGACAATATAAAGAGAACATAGACATGGATGCAACAACAACCTAACACACTGCCCTACATCAGGCCACCGCCAAGCCAGTTCATTTCCGTTGGATAAATACCGCTCATGGTGCACATCTAATCATGTCTTAGCAGAAGTCGCAGGAGCTGTTCACACAGCACGGCTTGACCACAGTTAACACATCCATATTCGACAATTGTACGTCCACTGAATGAAGACAAATAGCAACGGGTCTTTCAGCGCCCAAGGAAATGTCTGTGAGAATATTCTGTTTTACTTGACAATGATGAATCTCCGGCTGCACAACAACATCTAGATACGTATGCATATATCCATTAATTTGCAAGAGTGGGCAAATCTCCATGGCTGCTTTGTGTTCCTGATCTAATGTTTTCTTGGGGTTTAGATCATTGCGTATTTTAATTTTAATCGATAGTAGGTCTTGAAAATCTGTGTCTTTGTTATTTCACCTATAGTTGATTAATGTACTCTTGTAGACTTTTGACTACAGTTTTTGTATTGTCCAAGAAGACTCTAATATCAGCGTCTTATCATTACTTCTATCAGTGCCAATCAATACATTTGAATATGTGTATCCTAAATGTGGAATCTTGGAAATACTTTATTTACCAATGTATCTAAATGTGATCAGTGTACGACGCTTTCCAGTGCATGTCTTCGGACGTTTAACAACAAATGCTCATACATTGGCGGCATATGAATTCTGTTTGCAATCTCTTTAATAGAAACTCCTGAATGGATATTAATAATTTCCTGAGGTTAAACACAGGTAGTTTCACTTTGAATTCCATCGTTTTGTCTACGGATGAGCTCCGATAGTCGTTGTCGCAAAGGATGAATCCACATGACAACAGGGGAGACTTATTGCGTACCTTATCCACATGGCAGCAGGGGAGAGTTATTGCGTACCTTATCCACATGACAGCAGGGGAGAGTTATTGCATACCTTATCCACATGACAGCAGGGGAGAGTTATTGCGTACCTTATCCACATGACAGCAGGGGAGAGTTATTGCATACCTTATCCACATGACAGCAGGGGAGAGTTATTGCGTACCTTATCCACATGACAGCAGGGGAGAGTTATTGCGTACCTTATCCACATGACAGCAGGGGAGAGTTATTGCATACCTTATCCACATGACAGCAGGGGAGAGTTATTGCGTACCTTATCCACATGACAGCAGGGGAGAGTTATTGCGTACCTTATCCACATGACAGCAGGGGAGAGTTATTGCGTACCTTATTCACATGACAGCAGGGGAGAGTTATTGCGTACCTTATCCACATGACAGCAGGGGAGAGTTATTGCGTACCTTATCCGCCATGACAGCAGGGGAGAGTTATTGCGTACCTTATCCACATGACAGCAGTGGAGAGTTATTGCGTACCTTATCCACATGACAGCAGGGGAGAGTTATTGCGTACCTTATCCACATGACAGCAGGGGAGAGTTATTGCGTGCCTTATCCACATGACAGCAGGGGAGAGTTATTGCGTACCTTATCCACATGACAGCAGGGGAGAGTTATTGCGTACCTTATCCACATGACAGCAGGGGAGAGTTATTGCGTACCTTATCCACATGACAGCAGGGGAGAGTTATTGCATACCTTATCCACATGACAGCAGGGGAGAGTTATTGCGTACCTTATCCACATGGCAGCAGGGGAGAGTTATTGCATACCTTATCAAACAATAAATATAGGCATGTCATAGTTAGCTGCCTCACACAACCAACTCACATTGTGTGCATAACCACCACACGAGTGGGCCTCTGATCCACACAACCAACTCACATTGTGTGCATAACCACCACACGAGTGGGCCTCTGATCCACACAACCAACTCACAGTGTGTGCATAACCACCACACGAGTGGGCCTCTGATCCACACAACCAACTAACATTGTGTGCATAACCACCACACGAGTGGGCCTCTGATCCACACAACCAACTCACATTGTGTGCATAACCACCACACGAGTGGGCCTCTGATCCACACAACCAACTCACATTGTGTGCATAACCACCACACGAGTGGGCCTCTGATCCACACAACCAACTCACATTGTGTGCATAACCACCACACGAGTGGGCCTCTGATCCACACAACCAACTCACATTGTGTGCATAACCACCACACGAGTGGGCCTCTGATCCACACAACCAACTCACATTGTGTGCATAACCACCACACGAGTGGGCCTCTGATCCACACAACCAACTCACATTGTGTGCATAACCACCACACGAGTGGGCCTCTGATCCACACAACCAACTCACATTGTGTGCATAACCACCACACGAGTGGGCCTCTGATCCACACAACCAACTCACATTGTGTGCATAACCACCACACGAGTGGGCCTCTGATCCACACAACCCACTCACATTGTGTCCATAACCACCAAACGAGTGGGCCTCTGATCCACACAACCAACTCACATTGTGTGCATAACCACCACACGAGTGGGCCTCTGATCCACACAACCAACTCACATTGTGTGCATAACCACCATACGAGTGGGCCTCGAATACACACAACCAACTCACATTGTGTGCATGACCACCATACTAGTAGGCCTCGAATACACACAACCAACTCATCTTCTCTACATGACCAACACACTAGTGGGCCTCTGATCCACACAACCAACTCACCTTCTCTACATGACCAACACACTAGTGGGCCTCTGATCCACACAACCAACTCACCTTCTCTACATGACCAACACACTAGTGGGCCTCTGATCCACACAACCAACTCACCTTCTCTACATGACCACCACACTAGTGGGCCTCTGATCCACACAACCAACTCACCTTCTCTACATGACCACCACACGAGTGGGCCTCTGATCCACACAACCAACTCACCTTCTCTACATGACCACCACACGAGTGGGCCTCGAATACACACAACCAACTCACATTGTGTGCATAACCACCGCACGAGTGGGCTTCGAATACACACAACCAACTCACATTGTGTGCATAACCACCACACGAGTGGGCCTCGAATACACACAACCAACTCACATTGTGTGCATGACCACCACACGAGTGGGGCTCGAATACACACAACCAACTCACCTTCTCTACATGACCAACACACTAGTGGGCCTCTGATCCACACAACCAACTCACCTTCTCTACATAATCAACACACTAGTGGGCCTCTGATCCACACAACCAACTCACCTTCTCTACATGACCACCACACGAGTGGGCCTCTGATCCACACAACAAACTCACCTTCGCTACATGACCAACACACGAGTGGACCTCGAATACACACAACCAACTCAAATTGTGTGCATAACCACCACACGAGTGGGTCTCGAATACACACAACCAACTAACATTGTGTGCATGACACCACACAAGTGGGCCTCGAATACACACAACCAACACACATTGTGTGCATAACCACCACACGAGTGGGCCTCGAATACACACAACCAACTCACATTGTGTGCATAACCACCACACGAAAGGGCCTCGAATACACACAACCAACTCACATTGTGTGCATAACCACCACACGAGTGGGCCTCGAATACACACAACCAACTCACATTGTGTGCATAACCACCACACTAGTGGGCCTCGAATACACACAACCAACTCACATAGTGTGCATGACCACCACACGAGTCGGTCTCGAATACACACAAGCAACTCACCTTCTCTACATGACCAACACACTAGTGGGCCTCTGATCCACACAACCAACTCACCTTCTCTACAAGACCAACACACTAGTGGGCCTCTGATCCACACAACCAACTCACCTTCTCTACATGACCACCACACGAGTGGACCTCTGATCCACACAACCAACTCACCTTCTCTACATGACCACCACACGAGTGGGCCTCGAATACACACAACCAACTCACATTGTGTGCATAACCACTACAAGAGTGGGCCTCTGATCCACACAACCAACTCACATTGTGTGCATAACTACCATACGAGTGGGCCTCGAATAGACACAACCAACTCACATTGTGAGCATGACCACCATACTAGTGGGCCTCGAATACACACAACCAACTCATCGTCTCTACATGATCAACACACTAGTGGGCCTCTGATCCACACAACCAACTCACCTTCTCTACATGACCAACACAGTAGTGGGCCTCTGATCCACACAACCAACTCACCTTCTCTACATGACCACCATACGAGTGGGCCTCGAATACACACAACCAACTCACATTGTGTGCATAACCACCATACGAGTGGGCCTAGAATACACACAACCAAATCACATTGTGTGCATAACCACCATACGAGTGGGCCTCGAATACACACAACCAACTCACATTGTGTGCATAACCACAACACGAGTGGGCCTCGAATACAAACAACCAACTCACATTGTGTGCATAACCACCACACGAGTGGGGCTCGAATACACACAATCAACTCACATTGTGTGCATGACCACCACACGAGTGGGCCTCGAATACACACAACCAACTCACCTTCTCTACATGACCACCACACTATTGGACCTCTGATCCACACAACCAACTCACATTGTGTGCATAACCACCACACGAGTGGGCATAGAATACACACAACCAACGCACATTGTGTGCATGACCACCACACGAGTGGGCCTAGAATACACATAACCAACTCACATTGTGTGCATAACCAACACACGAGTGGGCCTGAAATACACACAACCAACTCATATTGTGTGCATAACCACAACACGAGTGGGCCTCGAACACACACAACCAACTCACATTGTGTGCATGAACACCACACGAGTGGGCCTCATATGCACACAACCAACTCACATTGTGTGCATAACCACCACACGAATGGGCCTCAAATACACACAACCAACTCACCTTCTCTACATGACCACCACACTAGTGGACCTCTGATCCACACAAACAACTCACATTCTGTGCATAACCACCACACGAGTGGGCCTAGAATACACACAACCAACTCACATTGTGTGCATAACCACCACACAAATGGGCCTCGAATACACACAACCAACTCACCTTCTCTACATGACCACCACACGAGTGGGCCTCTGTTCCACACAACCAACTCACCTTCTCTGCATGACCACCATACGAGTGGGCCTCTGATCCACACAACCAACTCACCTTCTCTACATGACCACCACACGAATGGGCCTCGAATACACACAAACAACTCACCTTGTGTGCATAACCACCACACGAGTTGGCCTCGAATACACACAACCAAGTCACATTGTGTGCATAACCACCACACGAGTGGGCATAGAATACACACAACCAACGCACATTGTGTGCATGACCACCACACGAGTGGGCCTAGAATACACATAACCAACTCACATTGTGTGCATAACCAACACACGAGTGGGCCTGGAATACACACAACCAACTCATATTGTGTGCATAACCACCACACGAGTGGGCCTCGAACACACACAACCAACTCACATTGTGTGCATGAACACCACACGAGTGGGCCTCATATGCACACAACCAACTCACATTGTGTGCATAACCACCACACGAATGGGCCTCAAATACACACAACCAACTCACCTTCTCTACATGACCACCACACTAGTGGACCTCTGATCCACACAAACAACTCACATTCTGTGCATAACCACCACACGAGTGGGCCTAGAATACACACAACCAACTCACATTGTGTGCATAACCACCACACAAATGGGCCTCGAATACACACAACCAACTCACCTTCTCTACATGACCACCACACGAGTGGGCCTCTGTTCCACACAACCAACTCACCTTCTCTGCATGACCACCATACGAGTGGGCCTCTGATCCACACAACCAACTCACCTTCTCTACATGACCACCACACGAATGGGCCTCGAATACACACAAACAACTCACCTTGTGTGCATAACCACCACACGAGTTGGCCTCGAATACACACAACCAAGTCACATTGTGTGCATAACCACCACACGAGTGGGCCTCGAATACACACAACCAACTCACATTGTATGCATAACCACCACACGAGTTGGCCTCGAATACACACAACCAACTCACATTGTGTGCATAAACACCACACGAGTGAGCCTCGAATACACACAACCAACTCACATTGTGTGCATGACCGCCACGCGAGTGGGCCTCGAATACACACAACCAACTCACATTGTGTGCATAACCAACACACGAGTGGGCCTCGAATACACACGTCCAACTCACATTGTGTGCATAACCACCACACGAGTTGGCCTCGAATACACACAACCAACTCACATTGTGTGCACGAACACCACACGAGTGGGCCTCATATGCACACAACCAACTCACATTGTGTGCATAACCACCACACGAATGGACCTCGAATACACACAACCAACTCACCTTCTCTACATGACCACCACACTAGTGGACCTCTGATCCACACAACCAACTCACATTGTGTGCATAACCACCACACGAGTGGGCCTAGAATCCACACAACCAACTCACATTGTGTGCATGACCACCACACGAGTGGGCCTAGAATACACACAACCAACTCACATTGTGTGCATGACCACCACACGAGTGGGCCTCGGATGCACACAACCAACTCGCATTGTGTGCATAACCACCACACAAATGGGCCTCGAATACACACAACCAACTCACCTTCTCTACATGACCACCACACGAGTGGGCCTCTGATCCACACAACCAACTCACCTTCTCTGCATGACCACCATACGAGTGGGCCTCTGATCCACACAACCAACTCACCTTCTGTACATGACCACCAAACGAGTGGGCCTCTGATCCACACAACCGACTCACCTTCTCTACATGACCACCACACGAATGGGCCTCGAATACACACAACCAACTCACCTTCTCTACATGACCACCACACGAGTAGGCCTCGAATAGACACAACCAACTCACATTGTGTGCATGACCACAACACGAGTGGGCCTCGAATACACACAACCAACTCACATTGTGTGCATGAACACCACACGAGTGGGCCTCATATGCACACAACCAACTCACATTGTGTGCATAACCACCACACGAATGGGCCTCGAATACACACAACCAACTCACCTTCGCTACATGAACACCACACTAGTGGACCTCTGATCCACACAACCAACTCACATTGTGTGCATAACCACCACACGAGTGGGCATAGAATACACACAACAAACGCACATTGTGTGCATGACCACCACACGAGTGGGCCTAGAATACACATAACCAACTCACATTATGTGCATAACCAACACACGAGTGGGCCTGGAATACACACAACCAACTCACATTGTTTGCATAACCACCACACGAGTGGGCCTCGAATACACACAACCAACTCACATTGTGTGCATGAACACCACACGAGTGGGCCTCATATGCACACAACCAACTCACATTGTGTGCATAACCACCACACGAATGGGCCTCGAATACACACAACCAACTCACCTTCTCTACATGACCACCACACTAGTGGACCTCTGATCCACACAACCAACTCACATTCTGTGCATAGCCACCACACGAGTGGGCCTAGAATACACACAACCAACTCACATTGTGTGCATAACCACCACACAAATGGGCCTCGAATACACACAACCAACTCACCTTCTCTACATGACCACCACACGAGTGGGCCTCTGATCCACACAACCAACTCACCTTCTCTACATAACCACCACACGGGTGGGCCTCGAATACACACAACCAACTCACATTGTGTGCATAACCACCATACGAGTGGGTCTCGAATACACATAACCAACTCACATTGTGTGCATGACCACCACACGAGTGGGCCTCGAATACACACAACCAACTCACATTGTGTGCATGACCACCACACGAGTGGGCCTCGAATACACACAACCAACTCACATTGTGTGCATAACCACCACACGAGTGGGCCTCGAATACACACAACCAACTCACATTGTGTGCATGACCACCACACGAGTGGGCTTCGAATACACACAACCAACTCACATTGTGTGCATAACAACCACACGAGTGGGCCTCGAATAAACACAACCAACTCACATTGTGTGCATGACCACCACACGAGTCGGCCTCTGATGCACACAACCAACTCACATTGTGTGCATAACCACCACACGAATGGGCCTCGAATACACACAACCAACTCACCTTCTCTACATGACCACCACACGAGTGGACCTCTGATTCACACACCCAACTCACATTGTGTGCATAACCACCACACGAGTGGGCCTCGCATACACACAACCAACTCACATTGTGTGCATGACCACCACACGAGTGGGCCTCGGATGCACACAACCAACTCACATTGTGTGCATAACCACCATACGAATGGGCCTCGAATACACACGACCAACTCATTTTCTCTACATGACCACCATACGAGTGGGCCTCTGATCCACACAACCAACTCACCTTCTCTGCATGACCACCATACGAGTGGGCCTCTGATCCACACAACCAACTCACCTTCTCTGCATGACCACCATACGAGTGGGCCTCTGATCCACACAACCAACTCACCTTCTCTACATGACCACCATACGAGTGGGCCTCTGATCCACACAACCAATTCACCTTCTCTACATGACTACCACACGAATGGGCCTCGAATACACACAACCAACTCTCCTTCTCTACATGACGACCACACGAGTGGGCCTCTGATCCACACAACCAACTCACCTTCTCTACATGAGAACCACACGAGTGGGCCTTGGTTCCCCACAACCACCTCACTTTCTCACCGTGACCACCAGTTGTGTTGGTTCCCATCCCTAATTAGATATTGCCTGCTAACTCCTATATGCAGTTTTCAGTCCACCATTTGCCACCTAGTGGATGCGTCTAGTAAGACAAGGCTCCTACCCAAGAATCGGAAGAAAGATATCACGTGTCAATTAGAACTAGAATCTTCCAAATTAACCCTTTTTTTTTTGGATGGATAAAAAGCTCTTAAGTGCAGTGAGAAAAACGTTACTACGGTTCTACAGTCTATACCTTTTGCACAAGCGCGAGAGCTGTATAATTAGTAGAGAATGCAAAAAATCATCTGTTGGCAGCAGACACGTGGTATTCGAGGAATACGCCAAGAACTCTATAAATAGAAAACCAAATGATGGAATGCAGATAAAAACTGCAAACGGAATAAAGAACTTGGTACTGGGGTTCATGATTTTTTAGCATGTTATGAACAGAGAAAAAAAAAAGACAAGTGAAAATGGTGAAAAATGGCAAACTTCATGGAAAGAAAGCAAATGAGCGACACAGAAATACAAGTTGTATATATTCTCTTAATCGAATGTCAGAACAACACATACATGAACCGAGACTCTGGTGGCTGTGTGTGATAGCGGACCATGATCGTCCATTCTTACTTCCAATATAAAAGATCATGACCATAGTGAAAATTACGTTCTGAACTATATAACTTGTCATGACATACTTCAATCACATCTACACCAACATATGCACAAGACGATTGAAAATAGATGACGAGTGAATGAATGGCAATCTCAGCCAATCTGTAATCATGGCGTTGTTAGGGACACTGCATTGACTTTCCTGGTCTACAAGAAATTAAAACAACACTAAGAGCTTGCGTTACATTGTCAACGACGTTACTGTGCAGAAGTGATCTGCCACTATAAACATACGGGTATTGATCGGCACTTACAGTGGCATTGAAACCTACCGTCTCCAAATGACAACAGTACCTCACTGAAAGAACCAGTGTACTTCCACGTGCGGTCAACTATTCACCAAATTAAGATGCCATAATTCGCCAGGTCTGTCATCCTGGTATGCATATTGATTTGAATTGATAGACTGTCTAGTTTGTCAGTTTATCTGTGCTTCTGTCATGTCCTAAATACAGGTGTTAATACCATTGAATGTGTTTCTCGTGCTATTTCAATAGCATTAGGAGTTCCCCAGCGTCTGCTATTTCTGTTACACATACATACGAGTGATTCAGGTAACTACATTCTCATTTTTGAAGACCATATTTCCATTTCTGTTTGTTCGTGGAGTTTAATTCCCCCCTCCCCCATACACTAAGAGTGTACATCTTCGGTGAATGTTCACCGCTGTCTCTTGAGTATACACTTCTAGTGAGCTTTCATCAGTGTCTCTTGAAGCTAAATGTTAAGTGAACATTCACCACTAACACTGTGATTTTCAACTAAAAATGAGACAATATTCTGAAACAAATAAAGCGGTTTAAAAAAAAAAAAATAAGGAACAATGTGTACATAGAGCAAACAATATGCAAAACAATCATCCCCCCATCTTTAAATCACCGGAAGCAAGTTGTGATTTCTATTGTTTGGTGAAATCTGTTTCTATATTTGATATTTGATGATTTCAAATTCTCATTAAAGCGCATTCCAGCAGGTTAGAGTTGTGTTGCATTCGAGTGCTGGGAAGATGCCTCTAGCCAAACAAAGATAACGCCAACGTTGTAAACAACTGTCTGGACATAATTTTCTGTCTCACGAAATAATTGGCATCTCGTTATTTCACAATTTCATGGCTGGATAGGTGGGACATTTAAGTCAGGGCATTATTTCAGCTGTACCACAATAGCTATGTCGTTTGTCTGCCAGCCAGGTGCTCCATTGTTCGAATCCCCAGCTAAAAAGATTGTTTTTCAAAAATGTCATCTGGGATTCCAATCAGTTAAGCCTGCAATGGGTATCAAGTCAAGTTCTGGGAGGTAAAGCCGGAGTGATATTCACCACATTATCTATCAACTTCCGATTGGTCTATAAAAATAAAGGGATAGCACATTATACAAAATACTAATCAAGGCATAGAAAAAGGTCCCAACATGTCATGATTCATCAGACCCCATACGGATCGGCTGGGAGTATACACGATTGGCCATATATCCATCACAGCACATACAGACTGGCTGGGAGTATACACGATTGACCATATTTCCATCACAGCACATACAGACTGGCTGGGAGTATACACGATTGGCCATATTTCCATCACAGCACATACAGACTGGTTGGGAGTATATACGATTGGCCATTTTTCCATCACAATAAATACAGACTGGCTGGGATTATGCACGGTTGACCATATTTCCATCACAACAAAGACAGACTGGCTGTGATTATGCACGGTTGACCATATTTCCATCACAACTAAGACAGACTGGCTGGGATTATGTACGGTTGGCCATATTTCCATCACAACACATACATACTGGCTGGGATTATACACGGTTAGCCATATTTCCATCACAACACATACAGATTGGCTGGGATTATGCACGGTTGGCCATATTTCCATCACAATACATACGGACCGGCTGGGGTTATAAACGGTTGGACGTGTTTCGATCACAGCACATACGGGGTGGCTGGGATTATGCACGGTTGACGTGTTTCCATCACAGATTTGAAGTATTCCAGAGCAGAGGGAAAGAGATGCGTTTACTCTGTGCCACAATGACATACTGTGCTCTGTGTGTGTGTGTGTGTGTGTGTGTGTGTGTGTGTGTGTGTGTGTGTGTGTGTGTGTGTGATAGAGTGTAGGTGTATCCGTATTTTTTATATTTTGTGTATGTGTGTAAGTGTGAGTGTGTGTGTGTAAGCGTGTATGTTAGGGTGTTGCGTTTAGTTAGGTATCACTATCATTACACAAACAGGCTTGCCTGCCTGCCGGTGGTCATATGTTCAAATCTCAATCTAGGGGTAGGGGTATTTTTTCACTGGCCTGGACACTCAGATCGACTTAGCGAAAATGGATACTAGGAAATGTCTTAGGGAGTAATGGCGAGATATTAATCTCATCACACATCGAGTGTTGACTGCTCTAAAATATAACCAACACCATTTACTCGATACGTCACATCCCGTGAAAATCAGATGATTTCACTTGACAGCCCCATGTTCTCCGCAATTCTCGTCAGCTCAACTTAAACAAATCACCATTGTCTGTGCATGTATGCGGTATGCACTTTTGTTTTGAAAGTCCTATCTTTCCCTAGAACTGCATTTCGACACCAGCATTTTCAGTAGCACTCGTCCACGTCTCATACCAAGCGAGACTACATATTTCTGTATGTTACAATAGTTGTCTATCTCTCCCTCGGTCAGTCTGTCAGAATTGCACTATTCGATCTCTTGTATATCCTTCTCACTTCAGCGGGCGCCTTTGTGTAATGGCTACGCTGACAATGGCATTGGCGCGGCTGGACAAGGTTTGATACCTGCAATCGATGTTTAGTACGGGAGGGAAGGACTGAAGACCTGTTCCTCCTCGCACTCAGACACAAAAATAGCGTGTTGGTCTCAGCGGGCCACATACCCACAGCAAGTTACTGCTACCATGACATGTTGTTGTCAATTGTTGCATCCTGGGAAACCACTACGTCACATAAATGATCAAGCTTACACTCATTGTCGTATTTGTTCACACATGCAGTAGACAGTTGCATCGGCTCTGTGTGAAGAAGTTACAGACGCAGTTCGTAATTCCACATACCAGGTTCGAAACACAGATGCCGGTGATTTGATAGCAGACCGTCTTTCGTTCATTTTTTAAAATGAAATCGCATGGGTTTGGGTCTTTCAGAAAGCAATGGCAAACTGCTGAAAGTAAACTTGCCCAAGAATCACGAATAGCCATAAAATGCTTGCGTTGACTGCAACGTCCTGTTAAGGATATGCAACTAACATCTTTTAAAGTACTGCAGGTCAGACATGCATAGTGGTTTTCACAGCTCTGTTTTGGCGGTTATGTATGTTAGACATTTGCGTTTTTCCAGATTGTGGGTATTTTCATCCTAGTTGTAAATCAATCAATGATAGTAAAATAAATAATGCCAACGATAGACAGCTTCAGTTGACAGCAAAACAGTTCACAGGATGGTAACTATTAAAGTTATATACTAATATGTCAAGTTAATGACCAGTTGTAGCGTCAAAAACAAAACAATAACTGCTACTATATGCATAATGTTTTTTGCATATCCTTTACAGGACATCGCTGTCAACATCAGCATCTTTCAGCTGTATATTGATTTCTTGGCAGATTACGCTCAGTAGTTTGCCATTGCCTTCTGAGCGACCGGCGTCATACTCTCATAAGTCACTAGCGTGACTCGAACCGTATCCAAATCTCGTGCGCTCACGTCAACCACTAGAGTATTCGGGGTTACGGAAAAAAGCTGTTAACCCTTCGGCCAGGGAGCACGGTGACGATGACAGAAGTCCGATAAAATGATTTAAATTTGTCAAAAGATAAGAAAAAATAAATAAGAAGTTTAATATATTAAATAATTATAAGCACTTCATGTCTCATATATAACTTACGACATTTTATGTATTACATTTTCGTTACATGTTGAAACGCATCTCAAAATTGTATGACATGTCGGCAACACGGTGGACTGATTGAATATAAATTCATAATTTTGTTGTAATGATATCCAATAATAAATAAATGTTTGCATATCCTTTACAGGACATCGCTGTCAACATCAGCATCTTTCAGCGGATTGTTGATTTCATGGCAAGATTACGCTCACTAGTTTGCCATTGCTTTCTGAGCGGCCGGCTCACATACCCCGTAAGTTACTGACGCGATTCGAACCACTGCTGATTCTCACCGTCGTCACGTTACCTTCGAGAGTATACGAGATTACGGAGAAAAGTCGCTAACTTCTAGGCCAGGAAGCCGGCAATGATATCCAATACAGTGAAATAATCAAGTGAACACAAACTTCATGGATAAAAAATCTAGGCACTTTGCTGAAACAGAAACTGTTTTGTATGTATGAAGACATCAAAAACAGCAGAACAATGACTGCTTACAAAATAGTGTATCCTGTCTTAGTGACCTTACGTTTCGCTTTTAAACATTAATTTAAAAAAAAAAAAAATAATAATCAAAACTATTGTTAATTAGTTGAGAAAAGAACAAACACATTTATAAACATCGATTTGAAATTAATAGTGTGTCTCTCACCGGCCTTGAATGACAAATTAAAATTAAGACACTATCAAACAACTGTAATACGATTCCTTTCAAGGTATCAAAGTACTGCAGATCAGTTACTGGCCACACCTGGGTCACTATCTACTGTCTGAGGCTCAGATTTAGGTCGGGTAGATCACGTACTGAAATCGATTTCTGGAAATCTGATCAGATCATGTGCTGCCTGGGATCCCTAAAGGGCTGCTTTCGGGTGAGAAGTCTTCTTTGCACCCACTGGTTCTTTTGTGACGTCTGCAGGCCATCTCTGCAGGTGTGTTAAATTCGGCCGGGTTTCATTTATAAACGTCGCAACAGGTAAACTTGAAGATAAAAGACACGGGGAAAGACAAAGAGACGGAGAGTTTGACCACAAGAACACAGGCCTGATTCAATTCTGGTAATCGTATGAGATGACGAGCTATGACAACCCACTTCTATCTGCTTGGAACATGATGTTGATGGTATACATAGATGGAGTCCAAAGCAACTATTGTTCCCATCCTTTAATATCTCGTCAATAAAGTGTTAGTCTTAGAGATGTATCTTCACAATACACATGCAATTTTACTCTTCATCGAGTTTAATCTCAACTTATGCTACATTGGTAAGCACTTCAATTTATTAATAATATGGTCCGTCTTCAATTTCCAAGCAGCGACATGAATCTGTTTATGACTAGTTCGTTCTGGGGTCCAACAAGCTTCAAAAACGGGTACCGGTCCATTGTATTTGTGCTTAAAGTCGCTTAAAAGTCGACAGGGTCGACTTCATTGCACCGGGTTTTTTCCCACATGTCTCGGTCTCTTTCCGCAGCACGGAAAGCGTCGCACAAAGCTCGAACTCCGTAGCTCTAGCGACGACCCACAAGAGTCTCCGAAAAAATTTCGGTTTGTGCTTTTACTTGAGCAATTGAATCGTGAAGCTTTGTAATGTTGTTGTGAACTATGATATCGTGGGCGTTTGTGTGTGTGTGTGTGTGTGTGTATATATATATATATATATATATATATATATATATATATATATATATATATGTGTGTGTGTGTGTGTGTATGTGCCGTGTCTGTCTGTCAAAGACTAGAATACATAGGAGGGAAGACCACCCTGAATGAGTGGTCTACCTCAAGTAGATTAGAGGTAACCCAGTGCCCCAACAATAGGGCAGGGTAGGTGTAGGGAGTAGATAGGGGGGAGAACTATCAACAGTTCTCTCATGAGACACGTAAGTGTCAACCAGTGGGTAAGCACTCTGGTCACGGTGTAATCACCTCAACGTGATAGACACCAAGAACTTGGAATAGAACTCAAGAGTAGGCGTACTACTCTAAGCGTGTGGAATGATGTAGCACGCAAAAGCCGAAGTGCGCATGAAGACCCTCCGCGTGCTGTGTAATCAGGACGTGGAGGATTGTCAGACAGGGGACGGACTTCGTAGCGGACACATCGCTTAGAGTCGATGCGTCCTTCTTTAAGTGAATAGATAGATTTAGCAGTAGGGCTAGGGACGACTAGAGATAGGAAGTTCTGTGTATTCATGTGTGATTCAATAGAGACAGTTTTGTGCATTTATGTATTGTAAGAGCCAGTGGTAATAAAATGTGTAATCAATTCCTCTCGTACGACTGACAAGTCTTTTTGTGTGGTGCGAGAGAAGTTTATCCCTGAATGCCTGTAGCATCGCTTGATGACAGGTTAGGATAAAAGTGGTGTCAGAAGTGTTGCTTGGACATTTGGTCAAGCTAAAACACTCACCCACGGCTCTAAAATAGCGTTACTGTCAATTAATCACAGGATTTAATTTGTGTTAGTGTAAAATGACGTGTGCAGACGAGAACATGATGCGAACTGTGCCCATCGTGACCGATTACCATTTATTTATACTTATTGAAATGTTTTGTGCTTTATGAACATGTTTCCTTCTGATTTGTAAGTATTATTATTATAATTTTGTATCATTTATTTCTACAATTATTTGTTTATCAATGAGTATTTATGAAACATGATTCACGGCGGAGCAATACACTAAGAAATGAGCCGGCGACAATATCGATTTTTCAATCTAAGAATAGCGCTGCGCCTGTGACGTGTCACGGTTGACCCACAGCTGTCCCACGCCATTGGCAATCAGCGACGGATTGTTTACAAATCGCCAAGTCGCTGCTCACCTGAATCCTTGAATTATATTGAGTATTATTTGTTTATGCAAGCTATTTATTGAATATATTTAATAATTTGAACATTATTATTTCCTTTATATTTATTTTAAAGCATTTATTTATTTATGTGTGGACATATTCTATTTTCTACAGTCACGATGGCACTACTTTCTTTATGCAAATAGGATTCGGTCTGCACAGCACTATCATAGATTAATTAAACAGCAGTTAGTTAAGGAAAGCAGAAGATATTAGAACGAAGACAGGACAGTGACAGTCACTATCAACTATACCACATTGTGTTGTCCGGGGGCATGTAATTGTGAATTTCAAACAAATGTCTAAATTCATATGTCGTTTGCAAATGGTTAATTATTGATGCTCTAATAAACCAGATATAACAAGAGCTGTTTAGAGGAGTAACACAAGGTGTGTGTCGAGGTGCCAAACGATTGTACCTGATTGTTCCGGATGGTTAAGATGAGTATACCCAAATTATTTGTGAATGCAATATGATTAATAATGCATCTCTTTTTCAGGGTATAAACTAATATTATTTTTTATATAAAGTCATTTAAAATCTTAACATATCGAATATACCTGAGTAAATAACGAACTGCCTGTCAACTCTAGCTAATTATCTAACACCATGTCAACTTTAGCTGAATGCATACAAGCAGGCAAGGAATTAGGATACACCGGAAAGGAATTAGAGCAATATCCTGATCAAAAATTTAGAGAAGCAAAAGATGCTGATAGAGATGAACGTGCACGAGAGAGACAACACCAAAAAGAGATGGCACAATTAGCTGAAGAAACTAAACAGAAACAGTTAGAACAAGATAAGGAGTCAAAACAGAAGGAATTAGAGATTAAACAAAAAGAATTAGAATTAAAGCAAAAACAATTAGATCAGGAGAGAGAGTTAAATCAAAGAGAGATAGATGAAATGGCAAGAGTGAAAGAAAAACAAATACAGATTGAATCAGAGACACAGTTAAAGATGAAAGGTATGGAAGTAGTTTCACACTTAGAGATCTCCGCTACAAAACTAAAGAGTCAGCAAGAAGAGAATAAACTTAATAAATACAAACATATTATTAAGCCATTCTGTAAAGAAGATTCCATATCAGCTTGGACAGAAAATGTCGAATATCAGCTTAAATACCATCAAGTACCAATCGATATGTGGGCCATGATCTACATGAAAAACCTCAGTGGGGAGCCCCTTAAAGTTATCGAATCAATACCAACTGATCTTAGATCTAACTATCAGTACATTCACGATAGGGTAATGCAACATTTTTTTACTTGATGCCCCTGGGTATCAAGTCCAATTTTCTAACTTAAAACCAAAACCAAGTGAGACCTTCATCGATTATGTCTCGAATGTCCAAAGCGTACTGAATAGATGGCTTAATGCAGCAAAAATAGGAAAGGACTTTGAAAAACTTAAAAATTTAATAGCCATGGATAAAGTTATATCCACAGTCCCAACTCCTTTCGCGAAGTTCCTTCAGTAGTCAGACATCGAAACAATACAACAATTCGAGAAGAAAGGCTCCGCATATTTTTCCTCGAATAGGGAAGTTTTTAAAACATCAAACATCGACTCTGAAATGGTCTCTTTTGTTAAGGACCAACCTAAAAGTTATCGTAGCAATAAAAAACCATTTCAGAGAGTCGACAAGAAAGATCAAAAATTGCCTAAATGTATGTATTGCCAACTTTTTCATGATACTTACGCTATGTGTGATAAATCACCGAACTATCCGACACATCTTGAGATGGTCATTAAGAAACAACAAAACAAGAGAAATGCATACAGGCGTGCGGTTAAATGTTTTTTCTGTGCTAGCTACGGGCATTATTCCAGTAAATGCCTAGGCCGTCAAAGAATGAAGGCCAACAGTGCAATGTTAATTGATACATCTTCTGATAGTGGGAGGGAGACTGAGTGCGAGGTCGAGAATGAATTACCTTTTAACCAATCTGAAGATGTTTGTTGTGTAAACGATATTTTAAGCTTTGACAGTTGTGAGCGATGTCACCAATTTCATGCAGACGGAAAATTAGAATGTGGACACACAGTGCCATTCTCCACTGAGAGTGCAAATGCAGCATTAGCCTCCAGAGGCAATTTGGTGTTCCACAATGCACTGGTCAATGAAATGCCATGCCAATGTTTACTTGACAGTGGAAGCACTCTTATCGGTCTTAGAAAGGAATTTGTGAATCCAAATGATTATACAGGAGACTCAGTTAAATGCCGAACCTTTTCGGGTAATATCGAAATTTACCCGTTGGCAAGAGCCCGTATAAACACTCCTTTCCTTTCTGGTACCTTTACATGTGCTATTTTAGATAACCCTTGTACTGATTTAATTTTGGGATGCTTCCCCCAATTGAAGCATTGCACTAACAAAGAAATAGCTGCATGGAAAAAATTAAATGCAGCAAATGCAACAACCAGAGCAGATACTATTAAACACCAAGACACACTACAGGATGAAAGACTACTGTTGCTATCACCAACTAGGACGGATGATACCACAAGACAGAAGTTTATAGACCAGCAAAAAGCTGATCCGAGTGTGTCTCCGTATCTAAAACTGTTAAAAGAAAAAGCTAAAGTAACAAAAAACGCATCATGGTTCTTTAGACTTAATAATGGGATTCTTACTCGTTATTATACAACCAACAACCATGAGATTCAGCAAACGGTGTTACCTGTACAACACCGCCAAACTGTGCTAAAGATTGCACACGAGTCACCGTTTGCTGGTCACCTTGCATACGACAAAACCAGGGCCAGAATTCAGGCTCATTTTTACTGGCCGGGTTTTTGTAATGACATAAAATTATTCTGTCGGTCATGTAATGTCTGTCAACAACTAGTACGTAAGGGTAAACATCCTACAGCTGAAGTACAACCTTCAACACTGGCCTCTAGACCATTCGAGAGTGTGGCGGTGGATATTGTTGGACCCCTGAACCAGGTGTCCAGCAAAGGAAATCGCTTCATCTTAACGCTAGTAGACCTATGTTCAAGGTGGGTTGAGGCGGTAGCTTTAAAATACATCACCTCCAAAGATATTGCCAATGTATTTTTACATTTGTTCTCACGATTCGGATTTCCACGTACCATCTTATCCGACCGCGAAACCCAATTCATATCGGCTGCAACGCAAGCCCTTACAAAAATGTTAGGAATTAAACAGCATTTTACAACAGCTTATCATCCAGCCAGCAATGGAATCGTAGAGAAGATTAACGGAGACCTAAAACATATGCTGGCTAAGGTGACAGCAGAAAACCCATCTGAATGGGATACACTGTTGCCAACAGTGCTGTTCGCCTATCGGGAGATTCCCCATTCAAGCACGGGTTTCTCACCTTTTGAGTTATTATACGGGGCTAACCCACGTGGACCCCTAACAATTTACCATCAGTTAGTAACTAATGCGATTGAAATTCCAACCCCTAAAACACCTTATGAGATGGTAACAGAAACACGCGATAAAATTATGAAATCGTGTATGATAGCCAAGGAAGCTTTGGAGAGGAAGGGTCAAATCTACCGCCAATACGCAAATAGAGGTGCTAGGACTATTAATCTTGAACTAGATCAAGACATACTGCTTTTACTCCCAGACAAACGTAATTTATTATTGACCTCATGGCAAGGGCCATTCAAAGTGGTACGAAAAATTTCAGATGTCGATTATGAAATATCGATAAACGGACACTTAAAGATATTTCATATCAACATGTTGAAACCCTACTTTTCACGACAAGAGACAGAACTGGAGACAAACGAACATAATGCACCCACACCTATTGATGAGACGACAGACATACATAACGCAACTACACTAGTTAGCGAGACTGGCAAGGACGACGATATGCATACACTTAGTGAGCATACAGAAAACTCACTTAGCACCACCACCGTACTGAATCAGGTAGACGACGACGGGATGGAACTACCTGTTCCAATTGTAGACAAGACTGAGACATTAGAGTGTATACGGTTAGAACCGGGACTAACAGAAGAGCAACGACGACAGACATTAGAATTAGTGACGGAGTATAAGGACATATTTTCCGACATTCCAGGTAGGACGGACAGGATCGAGCACTCCATCCTTCTTTCGGACTCAAAGCCTATCAAATGCAGGCCGTACTCTATCCCACTAAGCTACAGAGAAAGTCTAAATAAGGAAATTCTTAATTTAGAAGCTAGTGGAATCATCCAGATATCTACATCTGAGTACTCCTTTCCAATCGTCTTGGTGAAGAAAAAGGACTCCACAATTCGTCTCTGTGTGGACTATAGAAAACTCAACAATGTCACTAAGATCGACGCAGAACCAATTCCTTCCTGCGAAGATCTTATTCTTGATATGTCCACCTCCAAAATCGTCTCTAAATTATACCTTACTAAGGGATATTGGCAGGTCCCTATGCAGACTCAATCCATCCATCTACTGCATTCTCAACACCTTTAGGTCTTTACGAGTGGCGGTTTCTTCCTTTCGGACTTCGTAACGCTCCTGCCACTTTCGTACGCCTAACTAGAGATTTACTACATGGAGTGACGAATACGGTGACATATATAGATGATATTTGTGTCCATACAGATGACTGGACAACACACTTACTGAAACTCCGACAGGTCTTCGATAGGTTGCGACTCTTTGGTCTCACTGTCAAACCTAGCAAAGTTGAACTGGGCCTATAAGAAATTGATTTTTTGGGCCATGTCATTTCACAAGGACAATTAAAAACTGACAATAGAATTGTTACTAAAATTATGAACCTGACCATGCCTACAACAAAGAAGCAGGTCAGGAGCCTTTTGGGTTTAGTAAATTATTATAGTAAGTTCATACCGAACTTAGCCGAAATCACGAGTGTATTTTCTAATGTTTTGAAAGCATCGGTAAAATTTAGGGGTGTACCGGATTTCGGCTCCGGCTCCGGCAAATCCTGAATCCGGCCATTTTTACAAATCCGGCTTCGGCTCCGGCTCCGGTCCAGTTTTGCCGGATTTAGGCCGGATTTGTGTTGCCTAGTCACGTGAATTTTCTGTACATGTTTCATGAGGCCACGTCGAATTTTAGGCAATAGCACAGTAGCACTTCCGGTTTACTATTTCTCGCTGATGTAAATAAGAATTTTAAGAAAAAAACACTCATTTTGAATTTTAATGGTGCATTACTTCATGAGTTTGTGGGACTTGAATATTTATTTTCGTAAATTTCTTTGGTCTTGCCCATAAAATAAAATGACACCAAAATCTAAGTCATACAGCGCCGTTTGGGATTACTTCAAGGTTAAAGACGATGATTCAGCGAAGGTAATATGTAAGTTGTGTGACAAACAGTTATCGCGTGGACGATCAGATCGCCCCAAAGACTTCTCAACATCATCAATGCAGACCCATTTGCGATCGATGCACAAGAAAAGCTATGACGAAATGATGGAAAAGAAAGCATCACTGAAGGCCAGTGTATTGGCGACCACATCTATGATGAATCTGGGACCGTGTTTGCACAAAGCAAGCAGCAGTACCCAGCAGTCAATTGTGCAGGCATGGGACCGGGCCAAAATTTGGGACATCAACAGTCTCAATGCTAAACGCATTCATGCTGCCGTAGCCCGAATGATAGCCATAGATATGGAGCCTTTTCAAGTAGTGGAACGACCAGGTTTCAGAGAGTTGATGCATACAATGCAAAAAAGGTATGAATTGCCTTCAAGAAAGTACTTTGCTGAACATGTCATTCCTGACATGTGTAAACGTCTGAAGGTAAAAATTGCAGCAATGATATCTGACACTGATTACATATCATTCACAACAGATACGTGGACAGCTGAACACACCACTCAGTCATTTATGGGCCTCACTGGCCATTGATTAACAGACTCCTTCGTTCTCCGCAGTGTAGTCTTCCATTGTACTGCATGTGATGAACATCACACGGCCACAAAGTTGCTTGCACATTTTGAAATGATGCTGGATGAGTGGTCAATTGCACGTGAGAAGTGCCATGTTGTTGTGAGAGACAATGCATTCAACATTGCCAAATGCTTTCGTGATGGCAGCTATTCAAGTGTTGGATGTTTTGCACACACACTGCAGCTGTGTGTGCGTGATGGTCTTTTGAGTCAAAAGTATGTTGCTGGCATCATCAGTACTGGAAGAAAATTGGTAGGACATTTCAAACACTCTTCTTCAGCAACCAGTCGTTTGCATGAACTTCAAAATAAATTAAACCTACCACAACATCAGCTTATCCAGGACGTGACAACACGATGGAACTCAACGTTCTATATGTTACGACGTCTGTTAGAACAACGGCGCAGCATCAGCCTGTACTGTGTTGAAAATTTTGAAATTGATTCGGTAACTGGGCTAACGGCACAACAGTGGGCAGTCACGGAGAATGTGGTAGCTACTCTGGCACCATTTGAAGAAATCACACGTGAAATAAGTGCAGCTCAGACATCAATATCAGTTGTGATCCCATTAGTGAAAACACTCATGGCTTTCCTCCAGAAAGAAGGTAGTGATGCTGGGATCAAAACTATGAAAGCAGCCCTGCTTGAAGCTGTTAGCAGCAGATTTGCGGACATTGAATCCAACAGTATTTACACCTGTGCCACACTACTGGATCCTCGATTCAAGCTGTGCTTCTTCTCCGAACGTGGTAGAAGTGATGCACGAGCCCATCTGCTGTTAGCAGCTAACTCCATTATTGATTCAGCAAACACAGTCAGTCCACAGGATCCATCAGCTACTATTAGTAGTAGTAGTACTAGTGTTTTGACTTCTGTGAGCACTGCCACACAGTACGAGTCCAGCCTATGGAGCTGTTTTGACACAATTGTCGAGGAAAATCCCACCGCAGATCGTTCTGCAAGTGCTGAAGGCAACAGCATTAACACTGAGGTGACACAGTACCTGTCAGAGCCACTTCAAACTCGACAGTCAGATCCAGTTTCATGGTGGCATGCCAATAAGCAAAGATTTCCAAGCATGGCTAGACTGGCGCAGGTATTTCTTGCACCACCACCTACAAGTGTGCCATCGGAAAGGCTGTTCAGTACTGCAGGAGACATTATCACTGACCACTGTAGTAGCCTTTTACCAGAAAATGCGGAGACGTTGATTTTCCTGAAATACAACTCGTCTCTTCTTGACTCTGAGAGTTCAACTTCACAGCCATAATGAAGACTGACTGAAATAGTGAAATTACTAAATGAATGTATTTCAATAAATTCAATCTGTTCAGTGTACTGTTGTTGTGAGTTGTAACTGAGCTGATAATTTGCCAACTGAAAACAATGTGAAAACTAAAAACTGAAACTGAAAACTAACAATTAAAATTACTAAATTAGCATTATGTGCTTATGTATTATGTTTCATCTTGAACTTATGGAACTTAATATTACTTAATTACTTATTCTACTGTGAATGTAATTATTTTACATTTAAATGATTTAATATGAGTATATGTCATCATTGTCATGTCTATAGTAATGAACTGCAGTAATGAACAGTCGAGTGACTCCACTCACCTAAGTCAAGTGATGTAGTATGTTATTTTATTTTTATTTTTTTTATTTGTAAATCCGGCTCCGGCTCCGGCTCCGGCCGGATCTCACTTCATAAATCCGGCCAAATCCTGCTCCGGCCGGATTTCAAAAATTTGAATCCGGTACAGCCCTAGTAAAATTAGATGTCAAAGATGCATTATTAATTTCTGCATTGTCAAAATTGAAACTCCTATTTAGTAATGTACCAATTCTGCGTTTGCCTAATCCTAGGCTTGTTTATTATCTTAGGACAGATGCCAGCACGATCTCCATCGCTGGAGTAGTAGGCCAGTTTTACGATGGCATCTTCCATCAAATTTGCTACGTGAGCCGCAAGATCACACCTGCTGAGTCCAGATATTCCATATCAGAGTTGGAAGCCCTAAGTGTCATCTATTCAGTAAGGAAGTTACATCGATTTCTAGCGGGTAATCACTTCGTAGTACAGACCGACAACTCCCCAATCACGGTCATACAAAGTGGGGTGCATCGCAATGACCGCATCTACAGGTGGTCGTTAATCTTACAAAATTATACTTTTAGTATAGAGCATATTAAGGGTAGGGACAACATTCTTGCTGATACTCTTAGTCGACCATCTGAGGTAGAAATACCTGATACTCCACATGAAGTGTAGTCTAAGATAATGTAATTTAGTACACTTAAAATATCCTGTGTAAAATATCCTATGTAATACATAGACATCATGATCAGGACTGTGTGCTAATAACAGTGAATCACCGTGTGTACATAGACAGCTCGTTACTTACTATGCTCCATTTGTGTTCCGGTGAATCACCTGTGTGAATCATGGGAGAACAGTGTCAGAACAATGCGTAAATAACAGACACGAATATACATGTCTACGACACCAACGGACTCTACGAGTGGAAGAATACCCATAAGACACAAGTATGACTGTGTAGTCTATTTAATATACCCAGGACAAGTGTGTAACTATGAACCGTGCCAACAAAAGCAATTTCTGAACGTTATGGCAACCACTAACCTGAGGTAGTTAAATACCATGTATATATATTTATTTATTGTGATATGTATTATAACATGTTTTTAATATAGTGATAAATTATAGTTAGATTAGTTACTTTAATATAGATTTAGAATAGAATTAGGGAATATGATAGATTTTTTTTTTGTAGTTTAGATAAATCACTAATTTACCCACTTACTTAGGATAGTAACTATAAATTTACTAATAGCTAATTAAAGACGAGGATAAAAAGTTAAGATAGGAACAGTACCAGTTAGTTCATTTCATTTCACTTTATTTCATCCCATCTTGATGAACACTTTAACAACCTCCTCATTTAGGATTAAAAGTAGTTTATACCTTATAGGATTATACATTTGAACATACATCATTTACACCATTTATAGTAAAATTATCAATCATATTTTTTCATTTAGACATTAAAACATTCTCCTTTTTTAAATAACCCATTATTTATAATTTTGTTACATTTCACATTACTCATTTCAGAAAGGTACATAACTCATCTCACATCATTTTCATTTTTTTAGTTAGTTAGATTACTTCCCTTAAATTAGGTTAATTTTGTGCAACAAATTAGAATATATATATTTATAGAATTAGTATTAGTATTTCAGTAGAATGTAGTGTTTAGTATTATCAGGGTACAAACTATCAACCCTATTTCATCCATGTAAATATTTTGTAAATACATGACTCGTGCAGTAAGTTACGCACAGTCATTAAGCTCAACTCTTTTCAAACTGAGCCAAACTTGTACAGTGTCACTTCAAGGTTTTTTAAATAATTGGGAGAATAAAAGATGTGTGACAGAAGTGTGAAAGTGAGAGAAAATGGAAAATATAGAATGGAGAGTGAAGACAACCAGCGGATTTTTCCTACCGCTCAACGCGACTTTTATTATTTGTCTGCGTCAAGCGTTTGCTTTCAGTGTTAAAATATGCTGTCTCGAATGTGTTGTGTGTAGTTTTGTGTTAGCCATAATTACATTAGACCTTAGGGAAAGTATTTTAAGTCTCATAAGAAGGAAACGTAGTCACGAATTAGTGTTATACACTTATTTGTGGCCACATTTAACCAGATTATGGCACTTGAAAACTGACTTACATACAAATTATAGACAGACACACATGTTAGAAGATTAATTACGTTATTAGTTACATCTAAACACGCAAACAACCAGGAAAACAAACATGTAAAGTGCATACATTTTTTGGAACAAGGGGGGATAACTCCGGGTCAGGGGACACAGTAGACAGCGAAACACTAACTTAACACGCGGAAGCGAGATAGGTAAAGCCTGTCGCACACAGCTTGTGCAAGGGTTGTTTAATATTATATGGGGGACATGAAGCAATTCGTGTGTTGATCCTAAGAAAGTCAACTTTGTATGGGTAGTGAGTTAATTTACTATTTGAGGGCAGGTCTTATAAGGCAATGGTCCGGTTCAGACAAACCTCTAATAAATATAATATTGCGATGGAGAAGAGGGCTCACGCCAACCAGACAAGTTTGTGGCGATCACCAGTAACCAAGTAAAGTAATACTACATTGTGACAATAGTCAGTAGAGATCTATTGAGTTATCCAGAACCAAGTTATCAGTAGTCTTTGACAAAAATTAGACACACTAATTTTTAGAAACCTCTTGCGTCACAACCATGAGTCAAAGTTTGTAACGCAACACAGGAGGGGAGGGTGTGTGTCAAAGACTAGAATATATAGGAGGGAAGACCACCCTGAATGAGTGGTCTACCTCAAGTAGATTAGAGGTAACCCAGTGCCCCAACAAGAGGGCAGGGTAGGTGTAGGGAATAGATAGGGGGAGAACTATCAACAGTTCTCTCATGAGACACGTAAGTGTCAACCAGAGGGTAAGCACTCTGGTCACGGTGTAATCACCTCAACGTGATAGACACCAAGAACTTGGAATAGAACTCAAGAGTAGGCGTACTACTCTAAGCGTGTGGAATGATGTAGCACGCAAAAGCCGAAGTGCGCATGAAGACCCTCCGCGTGCTGTGTAATCAGGACGCGGAGGCTTGTCAGACAGGGGACGGACTTCGTAGCGGACACATCGCTTAGAGTCGATGCGTCCTTCTTTAAGTGAATAGATAGATTTAGCAGTAGGGCTAGGGACGACTAGAGATAGGAAGTTCTGTGTATTCATGTGTGATTCAATAGAGACAGTTTTGTGCATTTATGTATTGTAAGAGCCAGTGGCAATAAAATGTGTAATCAATTCCTCTCGTACGACTGACAAGTCTTTTTGTGTGGTGCGAGAGAAGTTTATCCCTGAATGCCTGTAGCATCGCTTGATGACACTGTCCATCTATCTGTGCATATGTCTGTCTGTGTGTCTGTGTACGCACACTGGTGTGTGCGTGCGTGTTTGTAGTATGAATGTTTGTGTGTGTGCATGCATGTATGTTATTATGTCGTGTCTTTGTGCTATGAACTATAATACTATGCCTGTGTGTGTGTGTGTGTGTGTGTGCTTGTGTGTGTGTGTGTGTGTGTGTGTGTGTATGCTATTTTATCGTGTGTCTCCGTGTTGTTGTTCCTGAAGAGGAGAGGGAGATCCACGAAAAGTCGATTTTATAGGAATGATGGTTTTCGAACCAAATAGCTGGAAGAATTCGCTGTTAACAACAGATGGGTGAAATGCAATAATCGTGAACATTCAAAACAGTGTATTCTATTAGTGAATTTAAAAATAGAAGATACAAACAGTATGTTTCACTATTTGAGTTGAGTTGAATTAAGAACCGACATCACTGCACTCAGGACATTCCCATACGTGCTCCGTCCCCTCGTTCAACAGCCAGCGAAGAGTCATACTACTAATCGTTCCCACAGCTATCTGATTAAACGTTCTCCTGGTCTTCCCTCTCGGCTTTGAGATTCTTCTAGAACCCCTGCCGATCCCCCGCAATCTCATTCTTTCCACATATGGGTTCTAAATCTGTTCCTTCGCCTTCTCCACCTGGTCCCACAAGCGCACGACCATCTCCTCCTTGTCCATAGGGAAACTACCACCAAGAAGTGCATTCCCTGCTAGCCTATCCACCTGTTCATTCCCCCGCACCCTCGCATGGCCAGGGCAAAATATCCATACAATTCTCACAATCTGTGACCTCAGAAGCGACGAGAGCCATTCCACACACACGAAACATTCCTTTCTCCGCCTTACTAAGCATACTCTTTGAATCCGTAATGACCGCTATTTATTTCACTATTTATTTCCTGGCATATCTCCCTGTATCTTAACAGGTGCATACTGCAGAGTTATATATCATATGACGTGAATAAATGAATATTACTTCAGCTGAAACAATCAAAACATATAGTCATAGGTATTGTTCGAATGTGGAACATCTATTGTCCACACTGTAATTGCAAATTTACAGGAAACTCTTTTCTCTTTCGAAACCGCCTAATCGCTATCGCCTCACTATATTTCAGCAATCTGGCGGTAGGGTGTTTAAAGAATATTGAATATAATATGTAATGTGCACAGTAGAAGTAGTAGTATTTTCTCGAGTTTAGTTGTCGCTGGACTATATTGTTTGTGGCGTCTGAGTTAAACATCATGAAAATGGAACAACGTATTGTTTCTCATTGAACACGCTTTAACTATGTAATGGTTTTGAGACAAACGTTTCATTAATCAGAGTCTATAGAGTGAAGGTGAGTAAAGATAAGTTAACTTAAAGGAAGCATACACATGTATTGAATAAAGTGCACGTAGGATGTGCACATTAATAATAAGACGAAACCATAAAATAGTCGCTCTTGTTACGGATGAGCTCACGCAAACATGCTTAATCGCATAAATCGTATGTTTAAGATGAGCAGTCGTTCGGGTGGTAAAATCCTACACATGGTATATTTTAGAAGCTTTCAGACGCTCCATGGGATCAGAACACTGTTCATCTATACATCAAAATTCCCCCACTCGTTTAACCGTGCATTGATGACACGCTAGCCGTACATTTTCTTCTAGTCGGGGTAACATGTACAGAACAATGACCGGAACATTTCGCTCTCTCGGCTCGATTCAGAACACACTATGTGGGAATCTCAACAACCGCATGATGACATCTGTATTCTTCGTTTGTTATCTGTTTAACAGATGAGTGTAGAAGAAGAAAAACAAAAGGAAAAGAAGAAAACCAAGTAAGAAGAGGTGGAGGGGGTGGGGGAGGAGGAGGATAAGAGAAAAGTAATTACATAAACGTGTGCATGTGAAGACGATAGAAAAGAAATACTTTGAATTCCCAAGTTAATGCCAATCAGTAACTAATGCAAAATGCAAACAGTAAAGTACCGTTGTCCATGCCTTGAGTTGTGTTGGGTATATAGTGCAAGCCGCATATATTTATAGATCAATAGACACTCCATGAGAGATGCGGTCATTTGAAGACTGCTTTTACTTCCCGGGATATCTCCTGGTACTAAATTTAGACGGATCGTGGTGTCCAGATCAAGTTTAAACATCCGCATGATTGGGGGTTGAGTATTTGAACACCGATCCCCTAGGCAAGTACCAAGTACAGTTACCGCGTGATCGCAATGCTGAGAACAGTTCGTCTCAACAGGTCAAAAAACCGGGTCCTAGCTCGATAGAAATAAAACAGGTATTGTCCCTCAAACAAATAGGATAATTATTATTCATGTGTTGTCATTTCTGTTACATCAAATGATGCCTGACCACTACACTAGCTATTAAGTCAGGAGTCTGCTGACCGCTAGATTGTCGCTGGTAAATCAGGAGTCTGCTGACCGCTAGAAGGTAGCTGGTAAATCAGGAGTCTGCTGACCGCTAGGATGTAGCTGGTAAATCAGGAGTCTGCTGACCGCTAGAATGTCGCTGGTAAATCAGAAGTCTGCTGACCGCTAGATTATCGCTGGTAAATCAGGAGTCTGCTGACCGCTAGAATGTAGCTGGTAAATCAGGAGTCTGCTGACCGCTAGGATGTAGCTGGTAAATCAGGAGTCTGCTGACCGCTAGATTGTCGCTGGTAAATCAGAAGTCTGCTGACCGCTAGATTATCGCTGTTAAATCAGGAGTCTGCTGACCGCTAGATTATCGCTGGTAACTCAGGAATCTGCTGACCGTTAGATTATCGCTGGTAAATCAGGAGTCTGCTGACCGCTAGATTATCGCTGGTAACTCAGGAGTCTGCTGACCGTTAGATTATCGCTGGTAAATTAGGAGTCTGCTGACCGATAGATTATCGCTGGTAAATCAGGAGTCTGCTGACCGCTAGAATGTAGCTGGTAAATCAGAAGTCTGCTGACCGCTAGAATGTAGCTGGTAAATCAGGAGTCTGCTGACCGCTAGATTTTCGCTGGTAAATCAGGAGTCTGCTGACCGCTAAATTATCGCTGGTACATCAGGAGTCTGCTAACCGCTAGATTATCGCTGGTAAATCAGGAGTCTGCTGACCGCTAGAATGTAGCTGGTAAATCAGGAGTCTGCTGACCGCTAGAATGTAGCTGGTAAATCAGGAGTCTGCTGACCGCTAGATTATCGCTGGTAACTCAGGAGTCTGCTGACCGTTAGATTATCGCTGGTAAATCAGGAGTCTGCTGACCGATAGATTATCGCTGGTAAATCAGGAGTCTGCTGACCGCTAGAATGTAGCTGGTAAATCAGGAGTCTGCTGACCGCTAGAATGTAGCTGGTAAATCAGGAGTCTGCTGACCACTAGATTTTCGCTGGTAAATCAGGAGTCTGCTGACCGCAAGATTATCGCTGGTAAATCAGGAGTCTTCTAACCGCTAGATTATCGCTGGTAAATCAGGAGTCTGCTGACCGCTAGATTGTCGCTCGTAAATCAGAAGTCTGCTGACCGCTAGATTATCGCTGGTAAATCAGGAGTCTGCTGACCGCTAGAATGTAGCTGGTATATCAGGAGTCTGCTGACCGCTAGATTATCGCTGGTATGTCAGGAGTCTGCTGACCGCTAGATTATCGCTGGTAAATCAGGAGTCTGCTGACCGCTAGATTATCGCTGGTAAATCAGGAGTCTGCTGACCGCTAGATTATCGCTGGTAAATCAGGAATCAGCTGACCGCTAGATTATCGCTGGTAAATCAGGAGTCTGCTGACCGCTAGATTATCGCTGGTAAATCAGGAGTCTGCTGACCGCTAGAATGTAGCTGGTAAATCAGGAGTCTGCTGACCGCTAGAATGTAGCTGGTAAATCAGGAGTCTGCTGACCGCTAGATTGTCGCTGGTAAATCAGGAGTCTGCTCACCGCTAGAATGTAGCTGGTAAATGAGGAGTCTGCTGACCGCTAGAATGTAGCTGGTAAATCAAGAGTCTGCTGACCGCTAGAATGTAGCTGGTAAGTCAGGAATCTGCTGACCGCTAGAATGTAGCTGGTAAATCAAGAGTCTGCTGACCGCTAGAATTTAGCTGGTAAATCAGGAGTCTGCTGACCGCTAGAATGTAGCTGGTAAATCAGGAGTCTGCTGACCGCTAGAATGTAGCTGGTAAATCAGGAGTCTGCTGACCGCTAGATTGTCGCTGGTAAATCAGGAGTCTGCTGACCGCTAGAATGTAGCTGGTAAATCAGGAGTCAGCTGACCGCTAGATTGTCGCTGGTTAATCAGGAGTCTGCTGACTGCTAGAATGTAGCTGGTAAATCAGGAGTCTGCTGACCGCTAGATTGTTGCTGGTAAATCAGGAGTCTGCTGACCGCTAGAATGTAGCTGGTAAATCAGGAGTCTGCTGACCGCTAGAATTTAGCTGGTAAATCAGGAGTCTGCTGACCGCTAGAATGTAGCTGGTAAATCAGGAGTCTGCTGACCGCTAGAATGTAGCTGGTAAATCAGGAGTAAGCTGACCGCTAGAATGTAGCTGGTATATCAGGAGTCTGCTGATCGCTAGAATGTAGCTGGTAAATCAGGAGTCTGCTGACCGCTAGAATGTAGCTGGTAAATCAAGAGCCTGCTGACCGCTAGAATGTAGCTGGTAAATCAGGAGTCTGCTGACCGCTAGAATGTAGCTGGTAAATCAGGAGTCTGCTGACCGCTAGATTGTCGCTGGTAAATCAGGAGTCTGCTGACCGCTAGATTGTCGCTGGTAAATCAGGAGTCTGCTGACCGCTAGAATGTAGCTGGTAAATCAGGAGTCTGCTGACCGCTAGAATGTAGCTGGTAAATCAGGAGTCTGCTGACCGCTACAATGTAGCTAGAATGACCGCTAAAGTGTCGCTGTTAAGTCGGAAGTTTGTGACCGCTGGAATGTAACTGAAACTGGTTGGTAGTGATACACAGTGCAAAAGAGTGTTGAGTAATCCCGCTAAATTAATACATTTCACAAGTATAAAGTATTTACATTGAAAAAAAAAAAAGAGAAAATACTTAATGACCGTCCCTCGTATATTGTAGCTATTACATTTGTACACTGTTCACATCTAGAAAAGTTTTCATCTATTCAACCACGAAATTCAAACCAGGTTCTGATTGGAGACTGACTACACACGCTTTGACAACATCGAATTAATTAAACACAGAAATCATGAGGTCTCTCATACAACAAATGTATTATAAAACGGACTAATATTATATCGCATACGTTGTTCACCATCATCACATAAACTGCCGCTGTGGAAGAAGACCATGCTACTTCACTCACAGCTCTCATTAAGGCTGCTACACACGTCGATTGCTTCCTAATGTGTTGATAACGCACGCTACTGGCGACATGAACGTGTATATCAAACAGTAGTGGACATCATACTTTCTTTGTCTTTAATGTATGTAAACAAGAGTCGTTGAATTTAAATATAGAGTGAGCGATGCAATGCCCAGACAACAACCATGCTATGGCAAATTACATAAAATGCTATGATATAATGTAGAAAATATGCCAGGTTTATTTGTGGACTACGCACTTCCAAGCACTTTTCCATTGTCGTGTGTGTATATGATCTTGTTATATAGTGCTCAGATGAATAATATCACAAGTGAATACAAGGATTTACAGGGCTGCCATGTCTACGATACATGGCAGACAAGTTCTGCATCCCCAAAAACGACTGAACTTCACCCACTACATTGTTTACCAACGCGTCTAAATAATACCGAAAACTGGGAGTGACTACTGCCGAGCTGGTACTAGAATCCGAATGAACACAAAATGAAAATGGATATAGTGGCAAAATGAAAAACGAACACGACGACAAGCAAATGTTTCAATCGAAGTCTCACATATCGCAGCTAATAAAAAAATAAAAAACAAGAATACTCAGAAGGAAAACTGACGTATCAGTTATCAGTTATCAGTTGGGGTGTCGTCATTGCACTCCGGACAGGTCTATAGGTGCTCAGATCCTCCTCCCAGCATATGCATCAGCGTCCGGTGGCTAATAGTGCCAGTTCTGTGTTGGTTGACGAGGCCCCTCGTTTTCCCAATATACCTCTCGTGTCTGGCCGTGCCAGTTCTTACTCCCATGTCTCTCATTCTGGACAACGATGTGGATTAACTGACGTCAAAGTCCTCTGTTCTCGACATCTCTTTAAGAATGTTAATAACATCGGCGTGATCCATGGGCTGGCCATCTGCAGGGGATGCATGGCCAGCCAGTTTATCAGCTAGTTCATTTCCCTCGACTCCCGCATGTCCAGGGAAGAAGATGAAGAAAAATGAAGAAACAAGAAAATGAAGCAACAAGAATCGTCATGATAAAAGTTGCCTATTAAATTATGGCAAACAAACAAAACAAAAACAAAACAAAGATTGTTGCAGTGAGAACACATTGTTACACTTCTATACAGAACATATACTGATGTTTGCAAGCTTAGAAACAATTAATTGCAATGCACATTTAGTTTCTGTGTGAAGTGTAGAGAATATTATGGACTGGAAAAAACCAATCAAGCGGTTCTTCAGGAAATGACGCAAACCGCAAATTTGTTTATGGAATTACACTCAGAAAGTTCAAACGTTTTGGAATTATATGAGTAGAATATAAATGGACAAATTAGAAAGATCATGGAAGCAAGGGAGATGTGGTTCCTGTTGCAAATCCCTTGGACTGCCACAGTAACTAACAACGATTGTCTGAAAGAGGCTAATGAAACTACAACATTATATACGACAATAAGAAAGAGACAAATGGATTTCTTTGGTCATGTGATGAGAAGAGAGTCATTGGAGAACACCGTGTCAACTGGAAAGATCAAGGAGAAGACAGACAAAGGCAGACCAAGAAAAATGATTCTGGATGGACTGAAGCAGTGACATGGAGGGATATCATCAGTAGAGAACACCAAAGACCGCGATCTGTAGTGTGACATGAACGACTACGCCAGCTGGCAGGGTACTAATTGATGATGATGAAAAGAAACAGCGGACGAGTAGGAATCATTCTTAGAAGGTTACGCTGACAATGTGATGAACGTGGTCTGGCGAGGATTCGCCACTTGCTCTCGCCGTTTGCTAAGAGAGGGAAAGACTATTCCGCCGTGCACTTGTGTGTGTGCCTGTGTGTGCGTGAACGCGTGCGTGCGTGCGACCGTCGTCTGTGTGTGTGTCTTTGTGTGTGTGTCTGTGTCTGTGTGTGGGGGGGGGGGGGGGGATAACTTTTGTTGTTGTTGTAATGAATGTTCGAGCGGCTGGCCGAGTGGCTAGAACGCCGGATTCTCTTTCGGGAGACCCGGGTTCGAATCCTCGGTAAGGTGTGGGATTTTTGTTTCTGTCGGTGGCAAAAAGAAACTCCTAACCTGCACAGTTCGCGGCGACTGCACTATCCAGGCGGCCTTAATTCCTCTGGCTCAAAGACCCCTCTGCCATACACGGCAAGGTACTATGTTGGCAGTAAATGACAGTGTTTTTTGTTTTGTTTTGACAGTTGTAATGAAGAAAAATACACTTCAAAGCTGAGTGATAACTGACATCCTTGATGTGCTATGAGCAAGGGACAGAGAAAACTACATGGATGGCTTGTCTACGTGGCATAATCATAACACGATGGCAGATGTGATCCGAAACGTACATGTTTCCTGTATTCTTGTGTATTTTAATGCATATCAATTGAGGGTATAGGTAACTTTGAATCTCAGCTACAGTTGTACTAGTGCGCGTTATACTAGTGTAAACATGAGAAAACATGATGCTCTTTCAGAATTGACTTATAGACCTATTTGAATGACAGTTTGTATAAATACTGTATGTTTAAAGTGAATGGTGTTTCACATGTTCACATCTGTGTCACTAATGTCAACAGTGTATTTATGTATGCATCATGTTAGTTAGTTGCATATCCTTTACAGGACGTGTCAGTCAACCCCATCATGTTTGGCCTGTTTGTGATTTCTTGGCAAGTCTACGTTCAGTTGTTTGCCTTTGCTTTCTGAACAACCGGCACTCATACCCTTGAAGTGCAACCAACTCAAGGCGGCCTGCCTCAGAATATCCCGCAGCTGTGTTTCGAACGAGGTATGCGGGATTACGAATTATAGTCATAACCCCTTGGCCACATAGCCTGTCTGCATGATGTACTTATATTAAATTCATTAAAATAATCTTTACCTATAGTGCATTCACATTTGTTTGCCTCAATATAAACATCCAAATCTCAGTAACCAACTGAGGGAAAATTATGAGATTTAGTATATAACCTTATCATTATGCCCACCCAACAAAAAAATATTTGTTCTGGAGATTTTACAACAGATTTCAAAGTTTCTTTATATGCGGTATATAATTTACGGGTCTGAGATGAAATTCATAATTTTAAATGTATTACAGCGTAGCCAGACAATCAGCGTTCAATGTTGAACATTGTACGTTTTTTCACGGGATTGGCCTTATGCCAACTCCCCGCGTTGTTTAAACTAGGACTGTTCAGAGGTGTCTAAAAATGTGGGTTATTTCATGAAACCTGATTAATATGTTGTCTTTTTTTTAAATCTTACCACTTATCGCTAACATTGAAATGTGTGAATATTTTGAATGGGATTGAATGCGAAATTATACACTTCAAGGAATCGCTATGAAGTTGTACACATATTTTTGTCAAGAAGCTGATCGCAGGAAATTTTTTTATACTATTACAAATTCCGAAAAAAGAACAGTGCGTGCATTGGGTTTGAGTAAACGGTCATTTCGTCGATGGGTGCAAGAATCTGGAATTAAACCACCACGCAATAACCAAACGGTAGGTAGAAAGAATATTGTAGACAGCTTTGACAAAGATGTCATAAGGCGAGCTATTATAAAAATACTTTAAAAAGTGGCTTAAAATTCGACAGGGTCGACTTCATTGCACCAGGTTCTATCCCATATGGCTCGGTCTCTTTCTGCAGCGCGGAAAGCATCGCACAAAGCACGAACTCCGCAGCTCTAGCGACGACCCACAGAAGTCTCCGAAAAATTTAACTCGTGAACCGAACGATGCTGCCCGGAATCGAACCCACGACCTTTGGAGCCCGAGTCAAAAGGCTTGACCACTTCGCCACGGAGACTCCTAAAATTGTAAAAATTTTGGATTTTATATCCAGGATTATCCAGCATTATAAAAATTCTGGATACCAAAGAAATAGTGACTGTAAGAAACCTTAGGGTTTGGTTGAGAAAGAACAATAACATAGAGCTATCCAAAACAACTTTGTGGAAAATTATAAGGACATTATCTTCACTTTTTGAAAGTACAAGGGCGGTAGAAATATTCTTTGCGACATTTAGGAGCCATAAGAAGCAGATACCTATGTGAAATAAGGGAAATGCGCAAAGAAAATTATGGCATAGTGTGTTTGGAGGAAATGTGGATCAATGCGCACCACACAAGTGATAAGGAATGGTAATCAGTGGAAGGACAGATAAAGCGATATGTGCCCAGTAGTATAGGACAGCTTTTGGTCATGGCCCATGCTGGTAATACGCATAATGGCTTAAAACAGAATGCTGGGATCGTGTTCGTATCAAGCATACAGACAATTTTTTTTTTAAAATTCGCATATCCTTTACAGGATATCGCTGTCAACAGCAGCATCTTTCAGCTGTCTGTTGATTTCTTGGCAAGATTACGCTCAGTAGTTTGCCATTGCTTTCTGAGCGGCCGGCTCAGTTATCCCGCAAGTCACCAGCGGGGGTAGAACCGCTCCCAGTTCTCGCCCGCTACGAGACTGCGTGATAAACGGGATTACGGAGAAAGTGTTGTAACGCCTCGGCCAGAGACACCGGCCATACAGACTTATGGATTATCATAATAAGATGAATGGTAATGTATTTAGAGATTGGCTCGAGAATACTGTGCTTCCATCCCTAGATAGACCGTCGTGTCCAATTATGGTCAATGCATGATATAAATGTTGTTGCCCAAGAAGGCAAAATACCTACAGCATCGAGCACAAAGGGAGTAATAAAGATATGGCTCCGAATGGAAAACATACCATTTCCAGAAACGTATTTCTAGCTAGAATTGTTGTCCCTTGTAAAACAGGCACAAAAAAGCAAGAAATATCACATCGACAATTTGATAGAAGATCATGGCCACAGGTGCTTGAGACTTCCGCCGTATCATTCTCATTTATACCCTATAGAACTTGTGTGGGCTAAAATTAAAGAACAGGTGGCAGCTGCCAATACTAAATTCAAATTGTAATAATAATAATAATAATAATAAGTCTTTATTTTCAAAGGGTTAAGAATTGGGCACGCAGGCCCGTCTGACATTCTGCCCTTCTTCTCTATTTCCTCTCATACATTCTTTCATTCAACATCACTTATGAAGCAACTTTTGACAACAAAAGAACATTAAAACGCATGAAAAATAATCAATAACAAATGACTCACTGAAGCAGTGTTTAACATGGGCATTATAAATACCTAAGGAGGGTGTAACGTGCCATACATAAGGGAATGTTTTTTGGCTAGTTGTCGTTTGAGATAAGTTACCATTATTGTATTTTTTGTGTTGTTTGTTATGGGGGTATGTAGTCTGTACTAAGGTAGTGTTCAAACAGGTTGCGAATGTATGTATCATGATTGGTGGTGTCTTTGATTTCTTGTGGAAGATTGTTCCACAACTGAGCGGCAGAGTATGCTAAGCTTGTTTTATATAAGTCTATCCTAGGTTTAGGGACATGAAGTATATTTAGTCGTTCGCTATGTCTAGCGTTATATTTAAACAATGGCCAAAGGTAGCTTGGAGCATTTTGAAATAGGATTTTGTGAATTAGTTTGGTTTTATTAAAAAGCAGGCGCTTGTGAAGTGGCAGTAACCGGAGACGTTTATATAGGTTAGAATTGTCGGTAAGCTTTTCACCATTAATTAAACGCACTGCCCTTTTCTGGAGTGAATATAGGCGTTTTGTTATTGATTTGGAGCATCCATCTCAGACTGTGGAGCAGTAATCAATATGTGTTTGTATATGAGAAGTATAGAATATCTTTCTTGTGTTTTCGTCAAGGAAATTTTTAATTTTGGCAAGTTGGTATACTTTTTTGGCTATTTGTTTAACTAGAGCATGATCATGTGAGTTAAAAGTTAGATTTTGATCTATGATAACACCCAGTGTCTTGTGCTCGGTGACACTTTCTACAGGCGTGCTGCCAATGTGCAGCTGAAGAGTTCTCTGCGAGTTTAGAGTGTGAAGTCTTTGCCTGGTTCCTATTAACATAGACTTTGTTTTAGTAATGTTAATTTGCATGCGGTTTGCATGACTCCAGTTAACTACACTATTTATTTCCTGTTGCAAGGAAAATTCTAGCACATTACGTCTGACGTCAAGATACTAACCAAGTCCGCGCTATTAAATACTGATAAAGGTTACCGGAGAAAATGTGAGGACCATGTGTTGAAAGAGGAAGAGGACTATTGGAGAAAGGATGGATTGAATTTTATGCAACCGAGAGCAATCATCAACCTACTGGAATTGTCCGACACAGATTAAGGTCTGAGCAGATCGCAGACCTTAATCTACGTACACACTTACTGGGATATTTTGCTCCAACTATTCAGACGAACTGCAGGCCTTAAACATTAAAGTATCAGCATAACCATGTCAATGGCAACAATTTGTATTCCACAGTGATGAATTTTCAATTCCGCAAGCCCTCAGCGATGACAAACAACTGTATTGAAAACACACACACACACACACACACACACACACACACACACACACACACACACACACACAATCACACACACACACACACATACACACACTAAACGCATTGAATACCAACAGAAGAGTAATATTGCGGTGGAAACTGACATAATGTGGCATAAACAAGAAACGTGAGAGCAGACACGTTGTCAAATTAGGGGCAACACACGTGCATACGAATCAATCTATAAACTGCAATGAAAAGAGGACCAACATCTTGGTCGTTAAGAAGAAAGCCCACTACTGAGATACTGACAACTATTTTCGTAGTGCAAAACAGGTAATCATGTTCCGTCTCTGAACGTTAAACAGCAGAGTAGACAATCTTTCACGAAGACTCAAAGCGGGTCTGTCACCCATGTGTACGTGTGAACAAACTACACAGACAGCTGAACAGATCCTTAAAAATGGAAACATGATGACTAAATTGCGGTATCATTTCTGGTCCCTCCATACGCAAATTAACGCACAGCTATTTGGAAGCTTTCACGAACTCAATATGAAAAATCTAACATGAATACTTGTGTACACATTATTAACCCGCAGACTGTGGAAGATTATGGCAAAATATGGCTGTCCACGAAAGTTTGTCCAAATAGTGCGGCTATTTCATGACGGCATGCAGGCAAGAGTACAGGAAAATGGTGAACTGTCTGAACCCTTTCCTGTCACCAATGGAGTGAAGCAAGGATGTGTCCTGGCACCAACACTGTTCAGCCTCATGTTTTCAGCCATGTTGATGAATGCCTTCGAGAACGACGACATTGGAATAGACATCAACTACCGTATGGATGGAAAGTTATTCAATCTCAGAAGGCTGAAAGCTAAAACCAAAATTAACAGCGGCACCGTCAGAGAGCTCCTGTTTGCTGATGATTGCGCTCTATACGCCAACTCAGAGGCGGACATGCAACATAATGTTTCAGCTTTCTCACATGCCTGTGCCAACTTTGGGCTCAATATCAACTTGGAGAAGACTGTTGTGATGTACCAGCCAGCTCCAGGGAATATTCACACTGTGCCGAGTATCAAAGTGAATGATCATAGACTAAGTGTTGTGGACAAATTCACCTATCTTGGCAGCACCGTGTCACAAGCTGCCACAATCGATGACGAAGTGAATGCAAGAATCTCCAAGGCCAGTGCAGCCTTTGGCAGACTGTACAAGAATGTATGGGACAGAACTGGAATAAGCCTGCAAACAAAGCTAAAAGTCTACAAAGCAGTTGTATTATCCACACTGCTATATGCTTGTGAAACCTGGACTGTTTATCAGCGACACGCTAGGAAATTAAACCACTTCCACACATCTGCCTAAGGAAGCTACTGAAGATTAAATGGCAAGAAAAGATTCCAGACACTGAAGTCCTAGAAAGAGCATCCATGCCCAGTATCCACACTCTACTGATGAAGAATCAGATTCGCTGGGCTGGTCACTTGACTAGCATGCCAGATCACAGGCTCCCTAAACGAGTTTTTTACAGCGAACTGCGTTGTGGTAAACTCTCCCAAGGTGGCCAGAGGAAACGTTTTAAAGACACTCTGAAAATTTCACTGAATGCTTTTGGAATTCATCATGACACCTGGGAGGCTGCAGCCAGAGACCGAAATTCATGGCGTGCATCATTACACAAGGGTGCAGTCATATGTGAGGCAAACAGGACTGCAAGAGCTGTGAAGAAAAGGCAGGACAGAAAAACCACTGCAGGAAATCCTCCTCCAGAGACGTCAAGCATTCTTTGCCCACATTGTCAAAGAACATTTCGAGCCAAAATAGGCCTTATCAGCCATCTTAGAACCCACGGCTACACACCTTCAACCCAATGGATGAAATGAATGGTCATCATCATTCTTGATGGACAAACAACACAACAACACATCATTAACCCGCAGCTGGAGAAACAAGAAGGAAATGAAAAATAAGGTAAGAAATATATTCCTTCTACTTTCGTGTCAATTTACAAATTATTTACCCCATGCCTCTGTAAATACAAAGACCTTCTCTTACAGCCCCGACTTAGCCCCTAGCGATTTTCACCTTTTTTGGGCCACTGAAAACCCATCTTGGTGGGAGACATTTCGCGAATGACGCCGAAGTTGAATGTGACGTGAAAACGTGGTTAAGAAAACAGAGCACGCAGTTCTATGCAGCCGGTTTCGGAGGACTGATAAAACGATGGGATAAATGCGTCAATGTTGATCAAAATTATTTTGAGAAAAAAGGGACAATGTATGTAAAAAAATAAACTTGTTTCAAATTGTTATCATATTTAGTTATTTTTCTACAGCCATTTATGACTTACTTATTGACCTTCCCTAGCATATATTGAATAACATATGTGTGATTAAATCAAGTCTGAATTCTCTAAAAGTTGTTTTTTTTTCCTTTTTTGTTAGCTGTGCTTTTTTTTATCCTAAGGCTTCACCCTTTTACATTTACTGCATCGATTATATTTTTTTGTTTAAACCGAGGTATGTTGTCCTTCTCAATTTTCTCTAAAATTCACAATATTTACAAATATACTATATTCAAGTGGAGCGTCTGGCCGAGTGGCTAGAATGCCGGGCTCTCCTTCGGGAGACCCGGATTCGAATCCTCTGTAAGGTATGGAGTTTTTTTCTGTCCGGGGCAAAATGAAAACTCTAACCTGCACAGTTCGCGGCGACTGTACTAGCCATGCGGCCTTAATTCCTCAAACTCAGACTCAGTCCTACACTGCAAGGTACTATTGGCAGTAAATGACAGTTTTTTTTTTTGTTTGTTCTTTACTATATTCTTGTTTAAATGTATTTAAAAGCTATGATAATTTAAACCAATTGCTGTGCACAGAATATTAGACTAAACTATTCTGCAGAACCAAAGATGGCATCTGTTATTGTCATGTGATATTAATATTTATTTAATTGCTATAATTAGGTGACCGAGTATCCACCGGTATAAGTAGACAACTCTGCAGCTGGGCTCTGCTTACAGTCGGAAATGGCTGTCAAAGGCAGAGTAAAAGACCACCATGTGGATGTGGAAGGGAAGGGGAAACCACCACATGATCTACCAAGTTAGTGAACGACGTTAATGGCTGTCTTAGGACATCCTCGTCCGGTAGGGACAGTTATGAGCCACATTGACACCAGACCGTCATCCAGCTACTGGCGAAATCCTTGGACTGCTAGAGTAACTAACAACGACTGCCTGAAACAGGCTAATGAAACTAGAACATTATATACAACAATAAAAAAGATACAAACATCTTTCTTCGGTCATGTGATGAGAAGAGAGGCATTGGAGAACATCGTGACAACTGGAAAGATCGAGGGGAAGAGAGGCAGAGGCAGCCCAAGAGAAAATATGCTGGATGGATTGAGACGATTGCATGGAGGAATATCAGCAGCAGAGTTGATCCAGAAAACCAAAGACCGAGATCTGTGGAAAGCAACAAACGCCTACGCCAGCTGGCAGGGCACTTGATGATGATGATATTCTTGTTACAACTCTACTCAGTTTATATTAATGTGACCTTGCTTTGAACTCAGAACTTTGTTAATTGTGACCTTGCTTTGAACTCAGAACTTTGTTAATTGTATATGTTCTTAGTCAAATAAATGTATTTATGTAAGTGTACTCTCCTCTGATGTATCATTCCCATTTATCTCAATGCATTCACGCAGCTTTTAAGTTTCATGTCCTCATATTCACAAGCCAGAACATAGTCCCAGCACTAAAGATATCAGCTGCAATTGATTATAATGTGTCGGTTTAGTCTTTACTCGGAGGACTGAGTGTCGGCCATCTCTTCTAGTCACTCCTTGCCGCGCCTGTTCTCTGCAGGCCACTATGATTTATCCGTTCTGTCATACTACATACATGATCCCACACGGGTCCAGGGATTCATGCAGGGGGTGTTCCTTGCCCGCGACCACTCGGAGATACGACTTAGCCTGCAGCAACTTTACTCTTTCCACAATCGTTGGTGAAGCTAAGATGTATCGCATACCCCGTCGTCAAGTCCGATGTTATGTTGTACTTTTGCAACGTTGCACTCAATAGCTTGTATCTTGTGACTCGCGTTATCTACATTTCTATAATGGTACACTTTCTTATACCATGTATTAGTACACTAAAGTTTACACGCTTTCATGCGTATGGGGTATATGGCGTATCCTCATAATTGTATTTTTACACAAATCATCGCTCGATGAGTGATTTGTTTCTCATGACGACTAATGGAAACCAGATTTATGACAGCATGCACACCCCATGTGCTGTTCTTATCATCAAGTAGCAGGTCCCTGGCAGAACACGGCTGATTTTACGATCCAACGAATCGATTCCCCACCCTTTGCCTGTTCCCCTGCCTCGTACGTCTTCACGCTTCAGGATGTCTTCAGTGTCCTTTGCCCACTTCGTGCTTGTCGACGACTGTCTCGTCTTCATGCTTCAGGGTGTCTTCAGTATCCTGTGCCCACTTCATGCTTCAGGGTGTCTACGGTGCCCTGTGGCCACGTCCTGCTGATCGACGAATGTCTTGTCTTCATGCTTCAGCGTGTTTTCAGTGTCCCGTGCTCACTTCGTGCTGGTCGACGACTGTCTCGTCTTCATGCTTCAGCGTGACTTCAGGGTCCTCTGCCAACTTCATGCTTCAGGGTGTCGTCAGTGTACTGTGCCAACTTCATACTTCAGGGTGACGTCAGTGCCATGTGCCCACTTCGTGCTGGTCAACGACTGTCTCGTCTCCCAGAAACCATGCCTTTCATCATTGCTATTTCCGGACAGCTATGACCTGAATTGTGGCCAATGTATTACAGATTCCCAGACACTACGCAGTTTATGAGTCAGTTTCCCTCGATATACCCTGATTGTAAAATGCCACAATATTTTATTTCTTCGTCTTGGCCCACTATAGTCTCGGAACTTTTCACTACCATTTAAGCTTAAAAACCCCAATATTCTTCTTTGGTGATTACAAAATAAAGCAAAATAGGGAATATCTCCAAATAGAACTTTCGGTGTACCAGAACATCAATATGGAAACCAGAGGATAACCGTTAAACCGATTGTTTCACCAACGCTGTGTTACCATCATCAAACATGTTGTCTGATCAAACACACCAGGTGAAGATACAATCATGTGAAAGTTGATGCTTGAAAACGTTATGTATCATCATAAAGCACATATTAAGAAGGCGACGGCAAAACAACAGGAACAATATAACACACATAATACAAAGAGACACTAAAGGTAGTGCGATGCAATCATCCTTTGTCGCTCATCTTTCGAGTGCGTCGCACAAAGTTATGCACCTCAAAGGTCAGCATGTCCGACTTCGGCATGTGTTTATGTCAGGCTGTCTTCCTCTAGACAGATTCCAATGAAGATAACGGGCTCTGTCTACCCATCGGTAGGTTTCTTTGCTAAACGTGTGGCCAGGGCACGGGCCTGAAGGCCTGCTACTTTGATTTCTAACTGGCGTGGAAGGTTTAATTTGCGCACCAACAGTAATAGATGATAGTTCTCCTATCAATACCGACGTAACATTAATAGTCCAATAGTTCACCTAACAGTGCACATTAACTTTCTCATTATTCACATAAAGTCTGACCAACTAATCATGTTTGCCTACAACATTAAAACATTTGGTTTTAAAACACCAGAATGAAATGCATCTAGCTAGATTGGTTGCACTAGAGGGGCATCGACAAACAAAGAAACAATACTGAGAGTTGAGATGAGTTGAGTCAAGACCCGACATTATAGCGTCAGAGACATTCCCACACATGCTCCGTCTTCACCTTCAACAACCAGGGAAGAGTGTCAGTACTAACGGTAACAGCTACACAATGAGAGACAGAGAGATAGAGAGAGATAGATAGAGATAGAGAGAGATAGAGAGAGTTAGAGAGAGATAGAGAGAGATAGAGAGAGATAGAGAGAGATAAAGAGAGAGAGATAGATATATATATATGTATATAGAGAGAGAGCGACAGACAGAGAGAGAGAGAGAGAGAGAGAGAGAGAGATAGAGAGAGATAGAGATATATATAGAGAGAGAGCGACAGACAGAGAGACAGAGAGATAGAGAGAGAGATAGAGAGAGATAGAGAGAGATAGAGAGAGATAGAGAGAGATAGAGAGAGAGATAGAGATATATAGAGAGAGAGAGCGACAGACAGAGAGACAGAGAGATAGAGAGAGATAGAGAGAGATAGCGAGAGATAGAGAGAGAAAGAGAGAGATAGAGATATATAGAGAGAGAGCGACAGACAGAGAGACAGAGAGATAGAGAGAGATAGAGAGAGATAGAGAGAGAAAGAGAGACATAGAGAGAGATAGAGATATATAGAGAGAGAACGACAGAGAGAGAGAGAGAGAGAGAGAGAGAGAGAGAGAGAGAGAGAGAGAGAGAAAATTCACCCTCCCGCAACTCTTACCGACAGGAACGGTCCTAAATATAACCAATGCGCGTGCCTTTACTTGGACGGTACACATAAATAAGCAAGACAAGTATTGAGTAAAACGTGTCAGTTAACATCTTGACGTATTATTTAACCTAGCTTTATTTAACGAGGGTAGAAAGATACTACAGACCAGAGAGACGCTGTTTCTTCATAAATGTTAACACGCATACGACCTAATAAGAGGATCAATAAACATGTATTTAGTGAGGCAACTTTGCTTGATTACTCTCATTAGAAGAAGTCAATGTTGGTCATGGAGCGTCCGAAGAAAGTTGCGAACACCGGGAATATTTACGGAAAGCGATACAATGGTTGTCAGAGGGAGAAATGCTAAATGGGCTGTCAGTATAGCACAGAGGCTAATCAGCGGTCGAACGTACTAATCAAGCAACGGTCTGATTGTTGGAAAAGACTATGATAGCATCACGTCTGGCATGGCAAATGATGATGCCGACAAATTATGCAATTTGAATTATTTCTTAAACTTCCGGTGCGCAGATAGCGGAGTAGGGGTTCATCCTTACACCTGTCAACCGGGCTTAAACGGTGACCTCTTGATCAGAGAGCCATGGTAAATTTATTGAACGTAATCTGAGAGCCATGGTAAATATATTGAACGTAATCTGAGAGCCATGGTAAACATTATTGAACGTCATCTGAGAGCCATGGTAAAGTTATTGAACGTAATCTGAGAGCCATGGTAAATTTATTGAACGTAATCTGAGAGCCATGGTAAATATATTGAACGTAATCTGAGAGCCATGGTAAACATTATTGAACGTCATCTGAGAGCCATGGTAAAGTTATTGAACGTAATCTGAGACCATGGTAAACTTATTGAAAGTAATCTGAGAGCCATGGTAAACTTATTGAAAGTAATCTGAGAGCCATGGTAAACTTATTGAAAGTAATCTGAGAGCCATGGTAAACTTATTGAACGTAATCTGAGAGCCATGGTAAAATTATTGAACGTAAAATTGTCTATAACATCAACCAGAGGTTCATCCTGCAAAAGACATGAATGTTGTTTTTTATTCTCCATGTTTTCAACATCAACCAGAGGTTCATCCTGCAAAAGATATGAATGTTGTTTTTTATTCTCCATGTTTTCAACATCAACCAGAGGTTCATCCTGCAAAAGACATGAATGTTGTTTTTTATTCTCCATGTTTTCAACATCAACCAGAGGTTCATCCTGCAAAAGACATGAATGTTGTTTTTTATTCTCCATGTTTTCAAAACTGTTGACAGAATGTTCTCTGCCATCCTTTCTCAACTTTGTGTTGTTACATGTAATGACTATTGTTCCACGTGTTAAATGGTGAAACATATTGAAATTTCTAGATGTGGGAATATATTACATATATTGTACAATAAGTAGGCAAACCTGAGTAAACATTAAACAATACATTATGTACGCACACGGGAGCCGATGTAGCCCCGCGGCTATCACTCTTGTTTATCCACCCCGTGGTTTGAGGCGATTGTGTTACACTTCACCAGGGCTCCATGTCGACCCAGCCAAACTAGGGTACGAGCAAATGCCTTGGGGAGTGAAGGCGGCTGGGGCGATACTAACCCCATCAGCCGTCGGGTGCCGAGTGTCTAGGAATACATGGACCAAGCACCATATACCCTCTACGCCTGCTGGTGTATAAGGTGGTCCTTGCTTCTGTTTGTTTGTTGGTTATATATAGGTTCATGTTTACATATAATAACATGCATTCTTTGGCACAAGTTTTAAAATAACATGAAATACATTCCGTAGGCAAATGTTCTTAAAAAAATAATATCATGCAACCTGTGGGCATATGCTGTTTAATAAAACACACAATGTAAGGAAACTTCTTAAATATAATGATATAAATAGAGAAATTAAACGTTGATAATTATAATAAGAAAAAAATGTTGTTGAGAATATCACAAGCACAATCAGAAACATGGCATGCTCAGACAAAAATTTAAAAACATTTTAAAATAAATTTAAAATGTATCCACACGTTACATTACAGTGGCATTACAGATTTTTAGAAACAAAGTAGAGATATTGATTAAACGACTGAACCTTTGCAAATCTCATTAAACCTTCACACATTCTGAATCCTGTATGCTACTGAAAAACTTCCTGTCAATAAATAGACCCATTACACTTCTGTTGTTGCGGAATGAAAAGAGCTGTAGTTGTTCAAATGTCATTCATGTGGCCTTGGATGTTTGTGACCTCGCATTACTGTAGCAGTTATGAAGCGCCCGAGTCCCATTTGTCATTCGTTGCGCTGGAATTGCATAAGATGATGAGGCAGGATTCTGTTGGTGATGCTTGTAAATGCACGCCCGTTTTGTATTCAAATCCTTTAATTAATATTTTTTTAAATCTTCTAGAAAGCGGTTTATCTCACCGGCTGTAGGGTTTCTTCGTATTTTTGTCTCTGTGTAATTGTATGTGATATGAAGCGACTTTCGCAGCCGACTAAATTATACATCATGCAGAGCTGTGGCAAGAATCCATGACAGATCTTGCTAAGAATCTGTAGAATTGGCCCGCATGTCATCATTTGTATTTATGTTTGCCATTGCACAGATGGACATACATCATAAACTTGAAAAAATGTAATACTGATTGGTAATGCCAATGTTGCCGCTTTCAGTCTGCATAGAGCAGCCACTTAAGCTGCAATATTGTAATTTTGTTTCGTATCCTTTAAAGGACGTCGCAGCCAACCCCAGCATTTTTTTTTGCTGTGTGTGATTTCTTGGCAAGTTTACGTACAATAGTTTGCCATTGCTCTCTAAACGACCGGCACACATACTATTGCATGAAAACCAATGCAAGACGGTCTGCTGCCAAATCGCCCGAAGCTGCATTTCAAACATGGTTTGCGGGATTATGAATTACGTACGTAAACCCTTCGTCACAGAGCCAGCCTTAATAATTCTAGTTATAAACAGCCTATCACATGTTTCTAGTTTCATCTAGTGTCATTAATAGCCAATCACATGTGTCTAGTTTGATCTAGTGTCATTAATAGCCTATCACATGTGTTTAGTTTGATCTAGTGCCATTAATAGCCTGTCACATGTGTCTAGTTTCATCTAGTTTCATTAACAGCCTATCACATGTGTCTAGTTTCATCTAGTTTTATTAACAGCCTATCACATGTGTCTAGTTAGATCTAGTGTCATTAATAGCCTATCACATGTGTTTAGTTTGATCTAGTGTCATTAATAGCCTATCACATGTGTTTATTTTGATCTAGTGTCATTAATAGCCTGTCACATGTGTCTAGTTTCATCTAGTTTCATTAACAGCCTATCACATGTGTCTAGTTTCATCTAGTTTTATTAACAGCCTATCACATGTGTCTAGTTAGATCTAGTGTCATTAATAGCCTATCACATGTGTTTAGTTTGATCTAGTGTCATTAATAGCCTGTCACATGTGTCTAGTTTCATCTAGTTTCATTAACAGCCAACCACATGTATCTAGTTTTATCTAGTTTCATTAATAGCCTATCACATGTGTTTAGTTTCATCTAGTTTCATTATCAGCCTACCACATGTATCTAGTTTCATCTAGTGGCATTAATAGCCTATCACATGTGTTTAGTTTTATCTAGTTTCATTAACAGCCTACCACATGTATCTAGTTTCATCTAGTGGCATTAATAGCCTATCACATGTGTCTAGTTTCATCTAGTTTCATTATCAGCCTATCACATGTGTCTAGTTTCATCTAGTTTCATTAACAGCCTATCACATGTGTCTAGTTTCATCTAGTTTCATTAACAGCCTACCACATGTATCTAGTTTTATCTAGTTTCATTAATAGCCTATCACATGTGTTTAGTTTGATCTAGTGTCATTAATAGACTGTCACATGTGTCTAGTTTGATTTAGTTTCATTAACAGCCTATCACATGTGTCTAGTTTCATCTAGTTTTATTAACAGCCTATCACATGTGTCTAGTTTGATTTAGTGTCATTAATAGCCTATCACATGTGTCCAGCTTCATCTAGTGTCATTAATAGCCTATCACATGTGTCTAGTTTGATTTAGTGTCATTAATAGCCTATCACATGTGTCCAGCTTCATCTAGTGTCATTAATAGCCTATCACATGTGTCTAGTTTGATCTAGTGTCATTAAATGCCTATCACATGTGTCTAGTTTGATTTAGTGTCATTAATAGCCTATTACATGTGTCCAGCTTCATCTAGTGTCATTAATAGCCTATCACACGTGTCTAATTTGATCTAGTGTCATTAATAGAGTATCACATGTGTCTAATTTGATCTAGTGTCATTAATAGAGTATCACATGTGTCCAGCTTCATCTAGTGTCATTAATAGCCTATCACATGTGTCCAGCTTCATCTAGTGTCATTAATAGCCTATCACATGTGTCCAGTTTGATTTAGTGTCATTAATAGAGTATCACATGTGTCTAGTTTGATCTAGTGTCATTAATAGCCTATCACATGTGTCCAGCTTCATCTAGTGTCATTAATAGCCTATCACATGTGTCTAGTTTGATATAGTGTCATTAATAGCCTATCACATGTGTCTAGTTTGATCTAGTGTCATTAATAGCCTATCACATGTGTCCAGCTTCATCTAGTGTCATTAATAGCCTATCACATGTGTCTAGTTTGATATAGTGTCATTAATAGCCTATCACATGTGTCTAGTTTGATCTAGTGTCATTAATAGCCTATCACACGTGTCCAGCTTCATCTAGTGTCATTAATATCCTATAAAATGTGTCTAGTTTGATCTAGTGTCATTAATAGAGTATCACATGTGTCTAATTTGATCTAGTGTCATTAATAGCCTATCACATGTGTCTAGTTTGATCTAGTGTCATTAATAGCCTATCACATGTGTCCAGTTTGATCTAGTGTCATTAATAGCCTATCACGTGTGTCCAGTTTGATCTAGTGTCATTAAGAGCCTATCACATGTGTCTAGTTTGATCTAGTGTCATTAATAGCCTATCATATGTGTTTAGTTTGATCTAGTGTCATTAATAGCCTGTCACATGTGTCTAGTTTCATCTAGTTTCATTAACAGCCTATCACATGTGTCTAGTTTCATCTAGTTTTATTAACAGCCTATCACATGTGTCTAGTTAGATCTAGTGTCATTAATAGCCTATCACATGTTTCGTTTGATCTAGTGTCATTAATAGCCTATCACATGTGTCTAGTTTGATCTAGTGTCATTAATAGAGTATCACATGTGTCTAGTTAGATCTAGTGTCATTAATAGAGTATCACATGTGTCGTTTGATCTAGTGTCATTAATAGCCTATCATATGTGTCTAGTTTCATCTAGTGTCGTTAATAGAGTATCACATGTGTCTAGTTAGATCAAGTGTCATTAATAGAGTATCACATGTGTCCAGCTTCATCTAGTGTAATTAATAGCCTATCACATGTGTCCAGTTTGATTTAGTGTCATTAATAGTCTATCACATGTGTCTAGTTTGATCTAGTGTCATTAACAGCCTTTCCCGTGTATTTATTTTAATCTAGTTTCATTAACAGACTACCACGTGTGTCTGGCTTCATCTAGTTTCATTAACAGACTACTACATGTGTCTGGCTTCATCTAGTTTCATTAACAGACTACTACATGTGTCTGGCTTCATCTAGTTTCATTAAGGGGGGTTGCGTGGTCTCGAGGTATGGTGTCCGCCTCGAGTGCTGGAGGTCCCGGGTTCAAGCCCCGGTGATGCCGGGATTTTTTTTCTCGTGGACTTCTAGTAATAAATTTCCCCTGGTCTCTGGGTAGTGAGATCGGACGCGCACGTAAAAAATCCCTTGGCAGTTGGAAATCGAAAAAGAGTAGCCTAACGGCGCTGCCCGGGCAAACTTTCGAGTTAAAAATCTACCCAAAGTATTTCAGGATCCTCGGCGGTGCTACGGAATTCGTGCACTGAGCTGAGTTTCTCCAGACTCAGGTTTGAGTTAGGAGGAGAACGGAGAACTTATGGGTTGCACCCGTGTGCCGTGATGTTGATCCATCGACTAAACTAAACTATCTAGTTTCATTAACAGCCTATCACATTTGTCTGGCTTCATCTAGTTTCATTAACAGCCTACCACTTGTGTCTGGTTTCATCTAGTTTCATCAACGATCATAACTTGTAAAGAGAACAAGAAACGCTCTCTTCCCTGAATATTAAATAGTCGGTGGAGATATGTGTGGGATGTTGTGGAGGAAAACAAAACGTGCCTGTCTAACACAGACTACCTCTAGGACATTTAATGTGAAAGACAGCGGCATGAGGACATTACAGTAAAGTTACAGCTGCTACACAGAAGAACAAGATAGATGAACTCATCAATTAGTTCTAGAGAGAAACATGTCCGGAACGGAACGCGCAAGATAACAACAGCTCAAAATCAATACGGTCTTGAACTTGAAAGGAGCGCTCTCAATCTAATGCAACCAGTTTACATTTTATGAAGTAATAGGAGACACAATGTAAGGTTGGTTAGTTGGCACTTAACTGATGTTTCTGAACTTATCACAAAGCCTAGGTTACCAGCAGTGCATTTTAATGGTCATCATCAACATTCTGGTGTGCTATGCACGGGCTGCCTAAATACTGAAATTTGACAAAATTATAATAGAAAAAGATCAGAGTGTAAATGCATGGTCAGATTATGTGAAAGACCTTAAAAATGATACAAGAGATGACCAGTATGATATTCTTAGTAATAATGAAGGACTATCAATTCTGAGATTGGGGTTTCAGAGAGGTTTTAACCAAATAAAATCTGGCAAGACCCCGGGTCCAGAAAAAATGACAATAGAGATGATTGACAGAGACCTGGTCGGTATTCAAAGCCCTCACAAGATAATTGTAAGTCTATAGTAAGCCCTAGGCAGGCAAATCATTCTTACGAATACACTGCACCCTAACAACAGCTGTCATAACGCCCGATCCATTTATTGGTAATAAAATAGCACATCAGCATATATTACAATATACCCACTCTGTACACAAGCAGGGTTATTTAGGCACTCTCACTCAACTTTCTCACCGTCAAACTATTATATTTATACTAGACACGTATAGTCATTCTGTATTCACTCTCACAGCTATGTCACTGTCACGCTTCATAATCTCCCAATCCATCCATCATGTGCCATGCCGATAAGCGTGGGCGGTCATGTTCTGCCATCTCACTCGATCACCAGATCGTGGATCAGTTCAGTGTTTCTGTCTCGACCATGCCATGTGGCCAAGCCATCCAGGTATTTACTTCTCGGTCTTCCCCTTGGATTCTCCCCTTCGATCTTGCCAGTTGTCACCAAGTTCTCCAATTCATGTCTTCTCATAACATGCCCAAAAAATGTTGACTGTCTACGTCTAATGTCTCTGATCAGTTTACAATCTTCATTTGTTTCTTGAAGGAATTGTTCATTGGTTTTTCTGTCTGTCCATGGCATTGTTTGTATTTTCCTCAGAAACCACATTTCACAGCCATCAGATGTTTTTCAGCTTGTCTGCTCATTCTCCACGCTTCACATCCATATAAAAGTGCAGGTTCTATGTAGCGCTTCAACACTCTTTTCCTCGTTTCAATTGATATCTTTTTATTTGTCAATATGTTTTTCATCTTGCAAAAGGCTGTCTTCGCCATGGCAATTCTTGTTCTAATTTCTTCAAGGCATCACCCATCAGATGTTATGACTGTTCCGAGATAGATGTACCGAGACACTTGTTTAAGAGTATGCCCATTTACTTGTATATGACATTGTGGTATTTCTTCCTTCCTAGTGACGACCATAATCTGTGTCTTCTTGCAATACAATTCCATCCCTAGTTGTTCACTGTGTGCAACAACCGCATCTACTAAATTGTGCATGCCCTATTCATTGTCTGGAATCAAGACTGTATCATCTGCATATCTAATGTTATTGATGTATCGTCCCCCAATGTTGATTCCTTCCATATCTTCTATATTTCTGAAAATATGTTCACTGTACAGGGAAAAAAGATCTGGAGACATTACTCATCCCTGTCTCACTCCTCTCTTAATAGGCTGATATTGACCTACTTCATTATCAATTCTTATGACAACTTGTTGTTTCCAATATATGTTTTTTACAAGTTTAAGGCCTTTTCCATCAGTTTGTAGATCTTCAAGCATCCTTATCATGTCGACATGTCTCACTTTATCGAAAGCCTTTGCGTAGTCAATAACGCAGAGGTGTAGATCTTTGTTTACTTCTATAGAAAGTTCAATTACTGTTCTCAGTATGTACACAGCATTTACTGTTCCCTTGCCTTCTACAAACCCACATTGTTATTCTCCTATTTCAGATTGCATTTTCTTCCTAACTCTTTGCATGATAATTCTTAGCTGCTTAACACCAAGTGCTGATGCGACTGAGTTCGGATTGTAGTTCCAGAGCAATCTGATACTTGTGTGTGCATCTCTCTTTTTAAGTGCACGCAAGGACTAGGATGGGCAACGCTGTTCTTCTTGGCGTTTGCCATTTCCTAAAAGAACTACGCTTATCCACCCAGCTTTTTCCACCTCCGAATTCCACCAAAGTGGCTGCTCCCAGCTTTTATTCCCCTTCCATGAAGCTTTCTGCGTTTGTCGCACCTTATTTCACTCACTGGAAAGTCTTGACCGTTGACTTGTGCTGCTTGGTTCTGCCTTTCTCCACCAATATGCTGCAAGAGTGGTGGTCGCTGCCCTGATACCCTAAGACACCCCATCTACATACTGTAGTGAGTGAAGGAGAAACCAGCGGCAGGTCAATAACACTGTCCTCATCACCTGGACGACTTGCTGTCCTGGTGACACAGCCACTGTTGATACAAAAATGGTTTCAAGTGCATCCTCGAGCTCCTCCCCCTATGTGTTGGAGGAAATATTTCCCCATGATCTGCCCTTAGCGTTGAAATCGCCACAGAAAATAGCATTCCTCTCGTGACCTTATATGCCACGTAAGCACTGCCCCCCTCTGGGAATCCACTCTCGCGTTACAGGCATAAACATTAACCAACTTGAATGGTAGACCGGATTGAACTCCTACCGCCTGTATTTGTATGTCGTCACTGTCCCATCCCGACATGTCCAACTCTAAAACCACTATACTGTCGCGAATGAGAATCACCGATCCCCGGTGTCGCCTGTTGTAGAAACATTGGAAGCCAGCAATATGGAGTGAATCACCCAGTCTAGTCTTCTGAAGCGCTGCAATGTCATTTCTGTATACCAAGTTTTCCAGGCAATAAATATATTAGAAAAAGTGGCGTTTAAAATTAAATAGTACAGAACAATTCTTAGCATACATTAGACCAAGAAGAAGCAAAATGGTGACTTTCTACACGATCTACATAGTAGATAACTGGCACATAAACACCATCATGTTTCGAAATAATATGTAATACTTTGGCACTGTTACACGACACCGTGGTTTTGGTAATACTAGTGATGAAAGGCGTAGTTTCTGGGAGAAAGAGCAGCGGTCGATTAGCACGTCGATGGCACAGGAAATGTGGGTATGACAATACATAGGCCGGGGGCTTGGCAAGGATGGAGGTTTTCTTCCACCGGTCTTGGCCAGAGCGAAGTTCTGCAGAGAAGCTGCTCCATGATAATGATACGGATATTTAGAGAATGCTCTGTGATCTTTTGCTAATGGCATAATTAATGGTCTTTCGCGTTCTTTTGTCCACATTTTGAGATTTTAAAGCCGATTTAATAATTATCCTAGATCGTTTTTTCATAATGTTTGACAAAAAAAAACAATTCTTTCAAGATTCTGTGTTTTTTTTTTCCTTCTTGTCTGAATACATTGCCTCCTAGACCTTCTCACTCTCCATCTCCTCCTCATCGCCTACATCTGCATAGATCATTATTGTAGTGGCTATTTAGCATAAGCCATCGTCATTATATTCATCTCTTTTGTAATTACTCTTTTTTTATCTTCATATTATACTTTCATCTCTTATTATGCCTGTAATTGTATCTTTATTTATGTCCTTTTTCTGAACAGTTTATGACACATTCAAGTAATGTGGAAGACTACTCAACGGGCACACGCCAGGGGAGACAACGATTGATCGACAGGCCAGCTACATTACAACTCTCCAGAGTGCGCTTAATATATGCACGAAAACAAAAGAAATGAGGAAGAGAAAATAGCTGCGTGAAAACAGGCTTTCTTGTAGAGGGATGGAGGGAGATAGAGAGAGAGAGGGGGGGGGAGGAGGGAGAGAGATTCCGACAGTATGCAATATCTACGACGCTCTCACTATCATCATCATTATCATCATCATGTACTGTGCGGGTGAGTGTGGGAACTCATGTTTTTCCCCACTCTACACAATGACCAGAGTCGTGGATCAGCTCTGTGTTCTTGTCCCGATCATGCCTTGTGGTCAAGCAATTCACAGATATTTACTTCTCTGCATTCTCATTGTTCTTTTCAGATCAATCTTGCCAGTTGTCACCAAGTTATAATCGGACTGAACCAAATGGATTTAGACACGGCAATGTTAAAGGACTACGAGATAGATCAGCGATTAAAAAAAAAAAAACTAGGCTCACTGAACTTCTGCCGTTTTAACAGTAAATAAGAAAAACTCATAGAAACAATGGACAAGAGGAAAATTGGACTGACGGGAATAGCGGGCACCAGAATAAAAGACAGGACGCAAGGAGGTCCAACATGTATACATTTGTCTACACCTGAGTGGAACAACACGTGAGGGCAAGACACGGTGTAGGAATAGCTATTGAAAACACATTTTATAAACACAAAGAAGGACAGTATACACTTGGTAGAAATGGAACGATCTAGATACCAAAAGCCAAATCGATTTTATATTAACAAGAAATAACAGAAAGAGAAATATATTAGAAGCAAGCTAAGTACCCAACTTAAGTATAAACACTGACCACAAAGCAGTTATTACCACAAAAAGAACCTAGAAGAAAGCAAAGTCCACGCAAATACATGAAATGCGAATTAGTAAACTCGAAGACGGGCAGCAAGAAAAACATTTGAGAAAGAACTAACTGAAATCTTTGTAAAACGGGAAGTCAATGGATGTTCGCTTAGGTGAATTGTTGTTGTTTTTTCTTCTTTAGTTATAGTCATTACCTCTGTATTACTTGTGCTTCTTCTTCTTTCGTTCGCCTGAGATATGTTTATAACTGCAATGTTGTCTCCTGTATGAATCTAACAGTCTTTTTTTAGTTCACTCAGCGGTCCATAGAGTTTATCTTCCACTGTTATCTCTCTAGACCAGAAGGTTCGCCTGGATATGTTGTAGTTTGGGCAATCCTGGAGTATGTGCTCTGCTGTCTGCGATGCCAGACCACATGTGCAAATGGCTGAGTTTTTTGTGCTAATTTTCATGGTATGTTCCCTAAACATTTCTTGAGATTATTCATGTGGTTTTGTCATTCAGCTTCTGATTTTGCTATTAGTCCTTGGTCGTCCGCAAACAGGAGTTCTCTAATAGTGTAATTTGCAAATAGTTCTTCTTCTGTGTTCTCGTCATGCGGTATTCTTGCAGTCTTTGTTTGGTTGGTTTCTTTACGTATGTTGTCTATATATGTTATGAACAAGAAAGGGGACCAGTCCCTGGTGGGAAGCATCTCATTTAATTCATATAAGTAGTCATATAAGTTCCCGTTCCCGTTACCGACTATCTGTCTGTCTGTCTGTCTGTCTGTCTGACCCGGCCCGACATCGCCCAGCTCCTGGTGTGAAGCATCTCATTTAATTTATATAAGTAGTCATATAAGTTCCTGTTCCCGACTGTCTATCTGTCTGTCTGTCTGTCTATCTGTCTGCCTGACCCTGTCCGGCTTCATTAAATTCATACCTCCTCCTCCCCCTACCTCTTTCCTCCTCCCTCCTCCTCCTCCCTCTACCTCCTCCCTTCTCACCCTCCCTCCTTCCTCTCCCTCCTTCCTCCTCCTCCTTCCTCCTTCTCCCTCTGCCTCCTCCCTCCTCCTCTCCCCTCCTCCTCCTTCCTCCTCCTCCCTCTCCCTCCTCCATCCTCCTCCTCCCGCTTCCTCCTCCTCCCTCTTCCTCCCTCTCCCTCCTCTTCCTCCTCCTTCTACCTCCTCCCTCCACCCTCCTCTTCGTGACAGTACTGTTTCCATCTTATTCGGATTAGTTTTTGTTCACTTATTTGTTCTCCATTTTCGCTGTTAATTATTTCAGATGGGTTTAAGCTTTCTCCTCTGGTTCTCATTGCACTTATTTTTTGTAGAAGTTTCTAGTTACCTCTTTGTAGTTTTTATTTAGGGTTTCTCCATACTCCTCCCAGTCGTTTTGTTGTTCTCTCTTTACTATTCTATTCACATGTCTTATCACTATTCTATATTCTATGTAATCGCATTCCTGTTTGTACTTCAACCACTTTTTTATATTTTTCCTTTTTGTCGTTTAGTTTTCTTTCCCTCTGCGTTCAACCAGCTTGTTATTTTCTTAATCCGTGTTTTGCGTTTTTTCGTGGTTCCACATGTTATTTTTGCAGTAATTAAAATGCTTGATTTGTACATCTCTAATTCTTCTTCCACTGTTTTTCTTTTCTGGTAATTTTAAAAAGATTTCAGTTAATTCTTTCTCATAATTTCCCCTCACTGCCTCGTCTTTGATGTGTTTTAAGTTGACTGATTCGCATGGCATGCATTTTCCTGGTTTTCCTTTCTTATTCTGATGGTTCTTATTGTGGCAACGACTGCTTTGTGGTATGTGTTTTTACTTAAGTTGGGCACTGCTCTTGCATCTAATATATTTCTCTTTCTGTTATTTCTTGTTAATATAAAATCAGTTTGGCTTTTAGTATCTAGATCGTTCCATTTATGCCAGGTGTGTATTTGTGAGCCTTTGTGTTTATTGAATGTGTTTGTTATATAGAGGTCGTGCTGGCTGCATAGCTCTCTCAGTCTATTTCCGTTATCATTTCTTTCATTATGTTGGTCTCCAAATGCTCCAAGATGGCATCGCTAGATATTATCATAAGCTAGCATGTTCAGTGGTTTGGCCATGAACCTAGATTACAAGCTAACAGTATATAACAGCAGGAAATGGTGTTCAAACCAAATGGAAGCAGAGGATGAGGCCAGCCACATAAACCGTGGACAAAGGGAATAGCAGTGTCCATGGGAATCTCGATACAAGCAGCATATACACGTGTAATCTTCCGCTGCTTATGCGTCACCTCCACAACGCATGGTACAAGGGGAAAACGATGAGATGAGAACATGCCAAAGCAATTGTAACTTCTACGTCTAATTTCTCTAATCAGTTTTCAATTTTCATGTGCCCCATGTAGGAGGCAATAACTTTCTCTGTCTGCCCATAGTATTCTTTGAATTTTCCCTAGAAACCACATTTCCACTGCCATTAGATGTTTCCAGCCTGTCTGCTCAATGTCCATTTTCACATCCATACAAAAGTACAGGTTCTTCTTCTTCTTCTTTTCGTTCATCCGGAGTGTTTTTTCAGATGTGATTGTGGTGTGTCTGTTATGCGCCCTTGGGCCGAAACCCGTAGGCCAACACATCGACTTTAGCGTGCATTTTTGACCAGGTAGCATTCCTGGGAGACTCTCACTTTTGTGGCGCCATCTGCAACCATGCTGGCCAAGGTGGAACGGTCGAAGACAACGGTCATCCCTCAAAGGAAGGCAGGGACAGTCCATAGCATTTTCCGCCATCCAAGGTTGCTTCCATAGTTGCAGGGCCGACACATAACGCCCTCAGCGAGTTTTCGGACATGTGCTTGTCGTTGCGCCCATCAGAGCTTTTCCAGGCTCAACAGACATTCGGAAAACTACCCAGTCAGAGCTGTTCCGAACAAGAGCGGCATTCGGAAACTAGGTAGTCAGAGCTGTTCCTAGCACGAGAGACATTCGGACGAGACATTTCACTCGGACGTAATTGCGTAGTGTCAATTTTTAGTTTGCCACCCGTAGGACGACACTTCCGACTTCCAGCGGGCATTTTTTAATGAGGTTCCTCTGGTTTCGAGGCACGTTGGACTGTTGTGATGTCGCTAACATCTCAGCTGGTCAAGATAGAACGACGAACGACATCGTGGTCGGCCCTCAAGGGAAGGCAGGGGCAGACCATGAGCATTCCCTCGCTATCCAAGGAGGCTTCCATAATTGCAGAGCCGGCACATATTGCTCTGTGACTGGGCTCACCCGAGGAGTTGCCACGTCCTGCTCATGGCTGCTTTAGTTCCTCACTTCCATGTGTTGGGCAACTCGTTTGCCACTGATCGCTCAAGCACACACCAGGGACGGTCAGACTGCAAGCGACACCCACGCTTTTGACTTCGGACCACGCAATAGGTTCGCTCGCCGTGCGTTCCATTTTGCGGCATTGAGACGTTCTTCCACTTTTGTCTACACTCTCTATGAGTTAGATACAGTTTTCGCAGCCACTTTCTTCGATTGAGGCACTTTTTGACTTTTTGTACTCGCTCACGAGGTAGGCTACTTGTGCTGCCGGATCAGCACCTTACCTTCGTGCAGCGGTAAACGAGAAACTGCCTGGCCTCTCATCCGGGAATCTCTCATATCCCCCAGCTGAGAGCCTTCGAACTTCTATCAGACCTGAGCATGTAGCTTACTCAGTATCACGCCTTTATTTTTCGAGAGGTGGCTATCGGCCCGGCTCTCAGGTCCGAGGGTTTGTGGCTTAGAGGCGTTCAGCCACAGCCCCCGACAGGGAGCCTTTAGTGTTTTGTCCGAACCAAGAACTTCTGCCTTCGTGCGCATGATTTAAATTTTAGACTGCTATCCTCAGTCTCACCTGCACAGCAGCAGGTTGTGTCTCTCTGAGTCTGGTCCCTATCCCATATGCTGTCCGATATGTAGTTTTTCACCCATCGGCAAGCACATGGGGTCGATGGGACACGCAAGCTCCCCCACCACGTCAAGGTGGAGACACATCGGGGGAGGTACAGGTTCTATGTAGCATTTGAACATTCTTTTTCACAATTCAACTGACATCATTTCATGAGCCAGCATGTTTTCTATCGTGCTAACGGCTACATTTACTATATCGATTCTTGTCCTAATCTCTTCAAAACACCTCCCGACAGATGCAATGACTGTTCATTTAATCGGAGGCATTTCCCCTTTCCCCCCCCCCCCTCTCTTGCTTCCCAACACTCCCAGTTGTCACCCTGTCTCTCACTATAGTTATTTTCTCTACTAAAGTTATCTTCTACCCTGCCTCTCTCGGGGAGATTCCAAGTGGCCGAACTAGTACGAAGTTATCTGTGGCGTCTCGCAGTGCCACTCTTGGCACTTCTTTCTTTCGCAATATAATGTGCACCCATAAAGATATCACCATTCCTCCCTGACTAAAAAAATCCCCTAACAGGAAAGCAACCATACTGGATATGATGTTCTCTGTGAGTGTGTGTGCAAATACATAGGCATATATGTCTGTATGTATGAATCAATAGGATATGCTTCTGTATATGTCTGTGTGTGTGTGTGTGTGTGTGTGTATATATATATATATATATATATATATATATATATATATATATATATATATGTGTGTGTGTGTGTGTGTGTGTGTGTGTGTGCGTGTGCGTGTGTGTGTTTATAATATTATTGCGTCTTTCCAGCTCACTGCACTTAGAGAGAGAGAGAAATAGAGAGAGAGAGAGAGAGAGAGAGAGAGAGAGTGACAGAGATTAACAGCAACGAGTGTAGCTGAGGGTCTCTATACCGACAGTATATCCATTATCCGTGCTGTCTCTCATTCCCACCTATCTGTTCTTTGTCTCTTACAATGAACAGCGCTGAGAGATTCCTTGGTAGACACACCCACAGTATATACATTATCCAGGCTATCTCTGATATACGTCGTTCCGTGATCTCCATTATGGGATGTGCACTCACACACAGCAAGAGAAAACCTGTGGATCACGCACCAGTACCACACAATATAATAATCTTGCTTCGCTGTGTCTACCCATATCATGTGTATTACCGGTGGTCTGATTTTATAAAACCACACTAAAATAATGTGTATTACAGGTGGTCTCATTTGATACAACCCCAATAAAACAATGCACTGGGCGATTTGATCCTATAATACGGGGTATAACTATCAACCTTACTGACCCTATTTTATAAGGAACAGTATGAGTGAAGCCTCGTATTTATAGACCTTCCATTCCGCATATCCCATGTGGCATATGGCAAGTACAATACAACCTCTCTCTCCCCTCCAACTCTTTCTCTGTGTATGTGTCCTATACGCATTGATACCAGAAAAGTGAGCTTCCTCCTTGAACTTTAATTGCTTACTGTTTAATGTTTTATTTCCCGAGTGGGATATCCAATTTTAAACAACATAGACTTGTGTAGTCATTTATTCATTCCTTTGGATAACAGCTGGTTACTTAGCTTGCGAAGTAGTTCTTTCACGTTTATTTAGTTGTTGTATGTTTATACGTTTTAACTCGTTTTGTTCTGTGTTTGCACCATCATTTTTGGTAATGTTAGTTAAATCGTTATTTACGATTTTTTTTTTTTTAAATACGATAATTAGCATATAGGTTTATATTACTGGGATTTTGTAAGTGAATGTAAATGTGAATTTTTATGATCTTGTATTTTTGCTTAAACTTGACAAATTTACACTTACTTCATGGGTGAAATGTCTGAGAAGTGACAACAATGGCTCAGTAAGTCAGGAATACACCTTGGACACTTAAACATATGCCACTTAATTAATAAGGTGCCAGAGTTATCGTTTATTCTTAAACAAAATTGTCATTTATTCGGCCTTAGTGAAGGTAGACTAAATGAAAACATTTCAGATGAGGACATCTCTATTAAAGGGTATAAAGTTTTTAGAAGAGATCCCTGTAGGAAGCAAGAGACAAATATTGCAACCTAAGTTTCTAATTTACTAAATATTCAGCCTAGGCTAGACTTTGAAACTTGAGAAATAAAATGTATTTGGTTGGAGCTAAAACTACAAAACCGCATGCCTCTGATAATTGGCTACCTCTATGGAAGTCCCAACGCTGGACACATCTGGTACGAAATCTTCACTACCATGATGGATGTGGTTTTTGCTTACGGGGAGGAAATCATACTACACGTAGACTTTAACATTGTCGCCAACAAATCCAACATAATATGTGGAAATATAATTGCATCATATAATTTCCAATAACTAGTACACCAAGCTACTAGTATAACAAGATTATTTTCAACACTTACAGATCATGTTTATGTAACTTGCTCATACATCATCATAGAATGCACCATAATCAATAGTGCAATGAGCGATCACTACCCAATGTGCTGCCCATGGTCTAAAAAGGAATTAATACTCCTAAACATAACTAGATAAGTGTAAAATATAGAAGTTACAAAAATTTCATCCAAAGGGCAATTTAACAGGACTTGCTCAGTTCACCTCTAGACCACGTTTATCAACTTCCTGACCCGGATGATGATCTGGAATTCTGGATGAAGACCTTCATTAATGTGTTTGATATACATGTGCCGATCAAGGAAGTTCGAGTAAAACATCACGTCAAACCCATGGATCACCCAGGAAATACTTGAAATTATGAGAGACAGAGATAAAGCACATAAAAAGAGGGATCTCAGTATATACCGAACTCTCAGAAACAAAGTTCAATATACCATACGAAAGGAAAAGAAAAACCTACTTTAAAAACTTAGTAATGGATAAGACAAATAGTAAGGATATATGGAAGGCAATTAACACCTTTACAAACAAGTATAACTTCTAAAATTCATTACCAACAAATCATATTACATGCGACCAATACAGTAACTTTTTTTTTAAAACTGACATAGACCAGTTGAGGGCTTCAATACCAAATTCTCCTTGCAATTTATCTTTACTGACGTTGTTTTGCGAGGATAGATGCTCCCGGGAATATTCTTTCTGACAAACCGGTAATGACAATCACTGAAGTATTCACTTACATCAGTAACCTAAAAACATAAACTCATCTGGGTTAGATGGAATCAGCAACCGGATTTTTCATTGTGCTGCGCCATTGATCAGTGTATCAATAACCTATGTATATAATCAGTGTCCAGCAAAGGCCACTTTCCTTCAGCTCTCAAAAACACTAACGTATCTGTCTTCTTAAAATCTAATTCAAACCATAGTTGTTCACTGTGTGCAATAACCTAATCTGCTAATTGCTGCAGAACCTGTTCATTGTTTGTATTCAATACTATATATTCTGCATATCTAATGTTATTGATGTTCTGGCCCCCAATAGTGATTCCTCTCATACCTTCTAAATTTCTAAAAAAAAAAAAAAATATCCTCACAGCATAGGGCAAATAAGATGTGGAGAAATTACACATCTCTGTTGCACACCTCTCTTAGTAGGCTGATATTGGCCTACTTCATTATCAATCTTTCCAACTGGCAAGGGACGAACGGACGGACGGACGGACGGACGGACAGAAGCACAATGTATCAAACTATCGTATGTCAAGATGGCAAGGTGACAGTAAATGATAATATATATGTATATTAAATTTTCATTGGCGTCTTGAATGACGCTTTGGAGGCGGTCAGTGCAGCTTTCCGCTGGATGGAGAATACTATATACACACACATCGTGATTGTAACTGACTCAGAAAGTATGCTGAGTAGGGTGAAGACAGGCAAGCTTCGTGCAGAGTGGCTTGCTTCGCTTCGGAAGTCACGGGTGACAGGCATCGTCTGGATCTTTTCTCCGGGGCATGCTGGTGTGCTGGGGAATGACCAGGCAGACAGATTGGCTGGCTCGGCAAAACTTGGTGAAGTATTGATGCATGACAAAGTAGATGTGGTTGCGACCTTGTGGGAGCATGTATACACTTCGGAAGAGCAAATGGATCCCCATGGTCTGGCAAGAATGCGACAGCGAGGGGTGACGAGGGGATTTGGCCGACGATCAACGCTCAGAGGAAAGGCGAGACGGACATATAATCAGATTGCTACTGGTACTATTAGTGTTGGAACTCTTCGCTGGCTGCTGAGGATGGGGACGGAGCGCTTATGGGAATACCCCGAATGCTGTGATGTCGGTTCCTAAATCAATCAATCAATCAATCAATCAATCAATGTGCTTTAAAAAAGGCATAATAACTACAACCCATTGCGGTAGCGAATGTGACTGATAAGGCCAATTCGCGCTGTAAATGTTCGTCCCTATTGGATTCATGTGAAAACATGGTTATTTCCACCATCACCCACCATCTTACGTCTCGCACGCTCGGTGTGTGACTTATCCGCAACCATTTTCTCCTTTGTCTTTATTACATTTCTGATATTTGCCCTCCATTCAACACGTTCAGCGGCGACTTGCTCCTAATATGCATTATCAATGCCTGTATCAATCATGCCCCGCTTACACACATCTTTGTTTCGTAGTAGAGGCCGATCCTGAGATCTGTTACCCATCTGTAATTCACCAAAATATATGTCCTTTTGTATTGTGCCATCATCCATCCTCCTAACGTGCCCTATCCATCTAAGTCTACGAAAACTGAGCTTGGAACAAACCGTCACACAACTGCCCACCCTTAGCTTCTTGTCAATGTAATATGGCAAAGCATCTTGTAATATCTCCAGAATGACCCTGCTTAATATCTTTACGTCACTTGACAGTAATTTTACCGCTCTATTATTTTCAGTCTTCTGTAAGTCCCCTTTCTTTGGTAGATTCGCCAGATATCCTTCTCTCCAGCCTGCTGGTATTTATCCAGTTTCCTCATTCTCACTAAATAATGTGTGCATTAAGCCACTTGAGGCGTTTACGTTAGTTTCACAGTCACAGTTAGTGACATTCCTAATTCCTCGACATTCCTAATTTACACTTGTTTGTTGGAACCGCGACTAACTAACTAACTAACTAACTAACTTGTTTGTTTTTGTTCTGAATTAAGTAGATTATTTTTTTTTTCGCTTTGACCTTAAGCACAGTTCATCCACGTGCTACTACATTTTGTGCACTGGGCTCATTTTAATACTGAACACTTCACAGCCCACCACGTATATTGTGTATGAGAATATGTGAAGGCTTAAGTTAACACTTAACAGATCACCACCTATATCATGAGTTAGTCTATGCGAAGGCTTAACACTTCACACCCCACCGCGTATATCGTGAATGAGAATATGTGAAGAACTAACACTTAACAGCCCACCACGTATATCGTGAGAGAATATGTGAAGACCTAACACTTAACAGCTTACCACGTATAACGTGAGAGAATATGTGAAGACCTAACACTTAACAGCCCACCACGTATATCGTAAGTGAGAATATGTGAAGACCTAACACTTCGCACCCTGCTATGTATATCGTGAGTGCGAGTATGCGAAGACCTAACCTTTAACAGCCCACCACGTATATCGTGAGTGAGACTATCTGAAGACCCAACACTTCACACCCCACCGCGTATATCTTGAGTGAGACTATCTGAAGACCCAACACTTCACAGCCCACCACGTATATCTTGAGTGAGACTATCTGAAGACCCAACACTTCACAGCCCACCACGTATATCGTGAGTGAGAATATCTGAATGCCTAACACTTATCAGTCCAACAGCAGTACCTGCTATTGGGACTACGTTTACCTTGTCTCCGATATCAACCGATCGAGCTCCCTGTCTAAAATGATCGTATGTGTGTCGCTGTGATTGACTGCTCGAGTGTGGACGTCATCTTCCCATCTGTATCTTTGTGTCTCTGTTATATCTGTTTTTTTATTCCCCGCATATCCTATACAGGACATCGCTGTCAACACCAGCATTTTACCTCTGCTGTTGATTTCTAGGCATTACGCTCAGTAGTTTGCCATTCCGTTCTGAGCGGCCGGCTCATATATTCCGTAAGTAACGGGTGCGGCGAGAACCGCTACCAATTCTCGCGCAACTGCGTTTTCTCACGTGGATAAACGGGATTACGGAGAAAGTCGCTAACACATAGGCCAGGGAGACCGGCCTGCTGTATCTACTGATGTGTATTATCTTGCGAGATTTCTACAGCGTACGTCACCACCCCCTTACTCTTGCACTAAGATTAGCATATCCGAATTTACAAGTCAAGATGATCGACTTCACAACCGGGTTTTATCCCATATCGTCGCTCGATATCTTTCCGCAGGGCGTCGCACAAAAGTAAGAACTCCGTAGCTCCAGCGACGACACCCAATAGTCTCGGAGGATATTGGAGTCGTGAATCGAATCCACGACATGTGGATCGCGAGGCAAGTGGCGTTACCACTTCACCAAGAAGACTCAATCTAAGATTAGCATTCACTTTTATTTTATTTCTTGACTGTCCCTTCCTCGTGTCAAACGTACCTTTCCATGTTTAGTGTAACTGCTCTCAGCCTGCCATTTACAAGAAGGAAATAATTTTAATTCCGTCCAATCACTCTCCAATCCATTATTAAAAATAAAGTAATAACATATTAGAAGCAAACCTCATCTCATTTGCAGCCTGAGCCCGTTAGAAGTCGACAGCATCATTAATTCGTCTAGACTTAAATTACATAGGCTGCATGTGTCTTTTGTTCCGAGCGGCTCTTAATAAACTGAAGTTATGGGAAGGTCAAGGCAACCGTGTGGAGAACATCATCATCATGTGACATGCTGGACAGTGCAGGCGATGATGTCCCTTCACAATCATCTGTTTTCTGGATGTTTTATCGCCTTCTGTGCCACTGCCGGCCCTTGCAGCCTCTAGTCTGTCAACTGTTCATCATTCCCTCCTCTAGCCCGTTCGCTCAGAGACTTCCAAGTTAATTACCACAATAAAGGCAGTAATTAATTTCCGGTTCCTGACATCCCCGTTTGCTTCTTATTAGGGTAAGTATATGCCGTTATGGAGTATCTCTTGCAGAACTAGAATTAGACAAGTTAACTTAAACAGACTTTTGACAGCAGGTCAGCGCATGTCTAATACTGACAGCAATTCTTGCTTAAGAGGCGGTTTAATTGCCAGAGGGTCAACCATGTCGCACCGAGTTTTATCTCATGTGCTCCGGTTTCTTTCCGCAGAGCTGCCGGCTGAACGCATACCATAGAGCACGAACTCCGTAGCTTCAGCGACGACCAACAGGAATCTTTTAGAACATCGTACTCGTGAACGGAATGGGGGAGGGGGGTGGTGAGGAGACTTTGGGTGAAATCAGTCGATGAGGACATTTTCATCTATTGATGATGTCAGTTCCAGGGATAGGTGGTCGCGTGCCTGTAGGAAAGGTGGAGAAGGCGGGGAACCAGATTGAGAAGCAGTATGTAGAAAGGATGAGATTGCTGAAGATCGGATGGGGGGGGGGGGTGGGGGGGGATGGGATTCTGAAAGAATCTCAAAACTTAGAGGGAAGACAAGGAAAACTTTCAATCAGATAGCGGTGGGAACGATTAGTAGTGTGACTCTTCGCTGGCTGTTGAACGAGGTGACGGAGCGCATATGGGAATGTCTTGAGTTCAGTGATGTCGGTTCTTAGTTAAACTCAACTCAGCATGTCAATTCAAGTGCACCAATCGACATTCCATCTGTCTATCGGTTACAGCGGTAATTAAACGTGTCGCATCATATTTACATGAGTAAACTGACAACTTTATGCTCGTGTGTAGTTCCATCATAGTTGATGGTGACACTGACTATGTGGATTTGTTAATATTAATTCCATCAAACAAATTGTTGTCATATTTATTCTACGCTTACAACACAATGTGAATCTGCCACTACTACTTCCATGAAACATACTTGACACACTTTCACAACACCATGTGGATCGGTTACTATTACGTCCATAAAACATACTTAATCACACATTTACTACACAATGCGAATCTGTTATTGCTACTTCTATGAAACAAACGTAATCACACATTTACTACACCAAGTGGATATGTTGCTATTATTTCCATCAAACATACTTACCACACATTTACTACAACAGAGGTTCTCAAACATTTTTGGCCCATGCACCTCTTCGACATATGTTCAGAATGTCATTACCCTCTTTCGTATTTCCTCTCTATAGATCCCCCACCCATACAGTATACATAAAAATGGATGCTAAATGTAATAACACATACTTGAACACGTCTAGACGTCTACATAAATCGTGATTTGCCTGTCTGCTTACGTTATAAAACTAGTTTCAAAAGGGAGACAAGAACAGAACTGTAAAGTATGGAGGAAAAATAATATCATATAATCGGTTCTTGTATAAACGCGATCTTAAAATAATCTTAATCCCCACCCCCTCCTATGGAGAATTCCACACCGGTTGAGAACCACTTTACTACAAGATGTGGATCGGTTACTGTTTTATTTCCATAAAACATACTTAATCACATATTTACTATACAATGCGAATCTGTTTGGGTTGCCATCAAACCAAAGATGGCAAAGTAATAATTGAAAAAGATCAGATTTTACATGTATTGTCAGATTATGTGAAAGACCTTTATAATTATACAAGAGAAGAACAGTATGATATTCGGAATAATAATGAAGGACCATCAATTTTGAAGATGGAAGTTCAGAATTCTCTGAACTCTATGAACACTGGCAAAACCTCGGGTCCAGACCGCATCACAGCAGAGCGCTTTAGAAGAATGCGAAGTATGCCAGGTCACCAGACTGCTGAAAACAGTATATGCCTTTGGAGGCATAGCTTTTGAATTGGGGGATCTGGGATGACAGGCATTGGTAATACCTTTAGTAAAGATGGCTGTCATGCCCTTTTCAGAGCTCATTCCTCGCTGGCCCAAGCCTGACATCCAGCTCATGCCTGTGGCTCCTCGTAGCTGTCAGTAGGCGACAGCGGCCACTCCTGTAGCAACGGCTGTGACAGACAGGCAAAACCAGGCGAGGGTAACCGATTCGGTATCAAACCAATCGGTGAACTAGAGTATGCCCACCCACCATGTGAAGATAGGATTCGGCAGATTACGTGAAAGAAATCATTGATGATTCAACGAGCAAGACGGCGTTTAGCTGCAAAGCCTTGTAGAACGTAATGAGCACGGCAAGGCACGTATAACGCATCGGTCATCTACTACACCTGTATTCGTCTCCAGTTGTCTTGACTTATCTTGCCACTTGATTCAGATGGACTCACGCTCGAGAGTATGGTGGACGAATCGCACAACTCTTCTTCACTTTAATCCAATTCATCGTGCAAGTCATTCTTCATCCAACGTCATGTATCACCTTCAAGCCTTGTGGCGATTGGCGAGCGGCGAAGCGGCAGGCCTGGGTACGCTGGCAGCCGTAGTCGCAGACCTGCACACGGGCGGCTCAGGCCATATGGTCGTCTTCTACTGACCGGAGCAGCAGTGGGATTTGGCAGCCCCCCCCCCCCCTCAGTGACTGAGCAGCCCTCTATAGGAAAGCACTGCTCACCTCCATAGCATGAGGAAGAGGCTAGAAAAGGTGCCCTAAACATTGTCAGCTCCATCATAACCTAAACAATTAACCGCAGTTGGTGTCTACCCTATAACTGCGGTCAATACACAACCAAATTAAAATACAGGTAAAGAAAACAAAGCAAACCATATTCCCCTAACCGTCGGAACTTGAATGTACGCGCCCGGCTAGATAGAGAATGCGCTTCGGGCCCAGAGAGACGAACAGCACTGATTGGGAGAAAGTTGGGCAGGTACAGCATCAACATTGCAGCCTTGAGTGAGATACGGCTTGCAAGCGAAGGTTGAATCTGTGTAGTAGGTGCCGGCTACACATTCTTCACAAGTGGAAGGAAAAGTGAAGAAAGACGCTAGTCCCGTTTGGGATTTGCCATTAAGTCGGTCCCGGTTGGTAAACATCTGGATTTCCTAAGGCTATAAGCGACAGGCTGTTAAGCTACCCCTGCTAAACGGAAGGAAGCACGCAACCATCTTGAGCACCGACGCACTAACCATGACCACAACCACCTGAATTATGAAATTCTATACACTGTATTTATGCCAATCACGAAGAAATCAGGAGCCTTGGAATGTGATCAACATAGAACAATTAGTATAATCAGCCACATAACGACGATTTCGCTAAGAATAAATATGCAATGAGTTAGGAAGAAAATACTACTCGAAATAGTAGAAGAACGATGTGGGTTCGTAGTAGGCAATAATACGGTAAATGCTATGTATATGCTGAGAACACTAATTGAGCCTTCTATTGAATTAAACAAAAACCTAAATCTTTGCTTTCTTGACTAAACGAAAGATTTCGATAAAGTAAAGATGACAACATGATGAAGATGCTTGCAAATCTGCAAATTGATGGGAATGACCTTAGACTATATTGGAACAGAACAGACTGCCAATAAGATTGATAATAAAGTAGGTTAATATCAGCCTATTAAGAGAAGTTTGCGACATGAATGTGTAATGTCCCTAGAACTGTTTTCCCTATTCATTGAAAATATTTTCAGAAATTTAGAAAATATGAGAGGAATCAACATTGGGGGACGTAACATCAATAACATTAGATATGCGGATGATGAAGTATTGATTGCAGACAATTATCAGGATCTTAAACATTTAGTAGATGCGGTTGTTAGACACAGTGAACAATTAGGGTTAGAATTAAATTGTAAGAAGACACATTTTATGGTCGTCACTAGAAAGAAGGAATTACCACAATGTAATATACAAGTAATTGGAAATATTCTTAAACAAGTGATTCGGTACAATTATTTCGGAACAGTCATAACATCTGATGGGAGATGTCTTGAAGAGGTTAGAATCTGAATCGCCATTTCGAAGGTAGCTTTTGCAAGATGGAAAATAATACTGACCGATAACAAGACATCATTTGCAACGAGGAAAATAGTGTCGACATGCTACATGGGACCTGTACTTTTGTATGGAATTGAAGCGTGGGCAATCAGCAGACGAGCTAAAACAAAACATCTGATGGCTGTAGAAATGTGATTTCTAAGGAAAATGCAAAGATTAACATGGACATACAGAAAAACCAATAACAAAATCTTACAAGAAACACATGAAAGCCATAAACTGATTAGAGAAATTATACGTAGACAGTCATAATTTTTAGGACACGTTATGAGAAGAAATAAATCTGAGGACTTAGGTTCAACAGGCGAGGCTGAGATGTAGAGAACAAGGGGAAGGCAGAGAAGTAAATACCTGGATGGCTTGGCCACGTGGTATGCCCGAGAGCGTATAGCTGATCCACGACTTTGGTGATCTAATGAGATGGCGAATCATGACCTCCCACGCTTATTGGCATGGCAAATTATGGGGAAGCATGTTAGTTTGCTATTGATTTTCTTACACTTTTAACACAGAATAAAAATTTTCTTACACTTTTAACACAGAATAACATTTTCTTCAAGAAGAGCATGTTTTCTTTCACCGGATTTATTGTGTAACATGTGTGGAGAATTTACTTTGAAAGAAGAACATAGGAAGCGTTTTGCTATTTTTGTGAAAAGGCATACTTTGCTTACTATAAAGTAAAACAAGGTGATCAGGAAAAGTCTTTGGCTCCTCATATTGTCTGCACATGATGTCTTGAAAACCTGCGACAGGGAACTTGTGGAAAAAGAAAATGTTTAAAGTGTGGAATGTGATGTGTATATATGCAGATTTAAAAATGATTGATTGATTGATTGATTGATTGATTTAGGAATCGACATCACAGCATTCGGGGCATTCCCATAAGTGCTCCGTCCCCATCCCCAGCAGCCAACGAAGAGTTCCAACACTAATAGTACCAGTAGCAATCTGATTATAAGTCCGTCTCGCCTTTCCTCTGAGCGTTGAGCGTCGGCCAGATCCCTTCGTCACTCCTCGTTGTCTCATTCTTGCCAGACCATGGTAATCCATTTGCTCCTCCGAGGAGTACACGCGCCCCCACAAGGCCGCAACCACGTCTGCCTTGTCATGTATCAATACTCCACCAAGTTCTGCAGAGCCAGCCAATCTGTCCGCCTGTTCATTTCCCAGCACACCGGCATGCCCCGGAGAAAAGATCCAGGCGATGCTTGTCACCCGTGACCTCCGAAGCGAAGCAAGCCACTCCACACGAAGTCTACCCGTCCTCACCCTCGTCAGCATGCTTTCTGAGTCAGTTACAATCACGATGTGTGTGTGTCGTATTCTCTATCCAGCGCAGAGCCGCAGTGACTGCCTCCACTTCCATTCTTAAGCTGGATGTTGTGGTATCATATGCCAGGCTCTCCTGCCCCAAACATCGACCATTAGCTTTGGCTATGAACCCCCAGCCACTTCTCTCACCTCTTGACACCGAACCATCTGTGTAGATAATCACATCACTCGAGTGAGCATTGTCCTGAATTAGTTGCTGGATTTCCACTTCTGTGGCCCCTGCTGGCCACTCCCTGCACTCCCGGCTTAATGTAATTATAACTCTGCACAAGTCTGACTGCTCCGCTGGCACTCTGACCCACTCCTCTCCACGCCTATTGTTCTCCAAGGGGCACACCTGTCTGATCGTATCCTCCGCCTGAGCCATCCATGATTTCCCTCTTATCAATCGCTGACAAGAGGGAAATCATGGATGGCTCAGGCGGAGGATACGATCAGACAGGTGTGCCCCTTGGAGAACATTAGGCGTGGAGAGATTTAAAAATGACACTCCTTACTATGCTATGGGATTACTATTATCATCTGGTATAAACACCAGCAAACATAACGACATTCCATAAATGTTACAACTGATTTAATCATCTGCATTTCAAAAGTTACTTGCATATAATTTATATGATGTCGTAGTGAATCCCATCATTTTTTTTTTTTGGGGGGGGGGGGGTTGATTGTGATGTATTGGCAAGTTTACTTTCGATCATTTGCCATTGCTTTCTGAACAACCAGCACTCATACCATTGTATGAAAACCAACGCAAGTCGGTCTGCTTCCTAATCGTCCGCAGTTATGTTTCGAACGAGGTATATGGGATTGCAAATTTCGTCTGTAATCCCTTCCCACAGTGTATCTAATATATTGATTATGTGGTTGTTTCGGGATTTGAAATTTAAATATTGAGCACAACCCACTACTGGCAACGCCGATCGCATTCTGGTATGAACCTAAGGCCTATCCACGTCAATATGGAAGCACTATACTCGAGTTTCGCCCTCATTTGAGCTCGTCAGTAGTGCATATCCCTGACCGGATCCGGAAACAGTCCCGGATCACGCGTGTGAAGCGGGTGTGTAACCACGCGGCACACACTGGACACACCAAATTATCACAACAGAATATCACAACGCTACCTATCGTAGGCTATGCTCAAGATTGCCCAATCGCCGCGACCGACGTCCGTCAATCGATGGGACCCGAACGATCAGGACTTCTCACTGGCAAGGAACACCAGGCCTCCTAAATCCAGTGAGCAATAATCAATTAATTATGTGGTTGTTTCGGGATTTGAAATTTAAATATTGAGCACAACCCACTACTGGCAACGCCGATCGCATTCTGGTATGAACCTAAGGCCTATCCACTTCAATATCCACGTTATATCTAATATATAACAACTAAACACTTGAAGTGAACGCACATTATTTGGTATGCTTGTAACTGAGTGTTTTGTGTTGCTTCTTTGCTCCGTTGAAGGGAGAGGGTCACACCTAGTTATGTATGTAATAAGTATATTTCGTTTCATGTTTCGTTTCTTCTCATTCCGTTTCCTCCCGTCCGAAACTTTCATTGGTTCATGTCCGGTCTCCTGGACTGAACGCTGTTCAGTGGGGTACACCTGATTGTGTTAGTCCGTTGGTTGGTGTTAGTGTTTCGTTGTTGTTGTTGTTGTTGTTGTTGTTGTTGTTCCGTTGATACAGATTTGGATAGAAACGGTTGCCGTATCTGTGTGTTTCCTCACCGCCCAGATTCTGTGTCATATGTTGTGCTTATGTTCGTACCTAAGAAGCCAGTGTGGTGAGCTATGACGTGCGAATGTGCTTGGTTTGCCTCTTATAGACCCTTGGTAGGCTTTCCTTTCTAACAGTTTTGCCAAATAGGCGATCTTACGACCTACTATTTGCGATTTCCAACCACCGTGGAATTTTTATTGCGCACAAATTGCACACAGGACCTCCTTTTTTTTCGCTTTTAGCCGAGTAAACTAGATATCAGACCTCACAACCCAATAGATCAGGGAGCCATGTGATATCATTACTGACCATTGATTCTTCGGATATTACCCAGCTCTCTGCTGCGATCGAACTGAGCCGGGCACGGTAACATCTCAGCCACGGCGTGCCCTGATGACTTTTATATTATTCAAAAAGGAATATCATGGTTTACTTTCTGAAAGCTGTGTCTTTGAAAATAGAACAGTCAATGTGATGGTAATAAACTGTTTATTAAGATCAATGTGCTCAAAGCAAAACGTGTGGGAATTGTGACAGTTACATGTAGGACCGTCAGTTCAGCGTTTAGTAATGCGTCGACACAACTAACGAGTCATGAACAAGTATCCATCCGTGCAGCTGTGGGTTAGCTCACCTGCAAGAGCAGTGGTTGTTAAAATGTATCTAATCATAACTTTCTACAGGAGGACGTCAGCTAATTCTTTCTTAATTAAATACAAACATTGACATCAAACAAGCAGTGCAGAAATGTTAAATGCATCATTAAAAGATATTAATGTAATCTGCAGAGAAACGACAGCGCTTCATTCCAGACAGAATTGGCGTGTACCATTAACACTAATGAACTTTTTATAGGTTATCTTAAACAAATAACATCCTAATTTAACGGTGCGCTATATCGTGGGCAATGCTGGTTGTTAACGTGTAAAAATAATATAAATAAAAATATAATGAGAAATGTAAGAGATTATATAAATAGGGAGATATATGATGCCATAAATATCGGTGGTCATGACATACCGGTGATACGGTATGCTAATGATACAGTATTGCTTTCCACAACACAGAATGGTATAGAACACCTAATAGCCTCAACCCAATTGAATAGTGAAAGTCACAACTTATATCTTAACATATAAAAAACAAAGATAATGCATACAGATAAAACTACTATGGAGAAAGAAATATATGTTAATGAGAAAACTTTGGAGGTGGTGGAAAATGTTGAATATCTTGGGTCATTGATTACCAACAACGGTAACACAATGAAATAAATTAAACGACGAATATCAATTGCTCTTCAAAGACTAAAACAACTGAATAAATTATGGAGTGGGACCGACAGATAAAAAAAAATTAGATTTTTAAGAGCATGCATCTTTTCCATTGCAACATATGCCTGTGAGACCTGGACACTTACTAAACAAGCTGAACAGCGCATAAATGCATTTGAGTATAAATGTTATAGACGAGTTCTAAGAATATCTTGGAATTATAATGAGAAGAAATATGAATTTAATAAAACCAAATCATTGAGTTACGCAGAGCGGATTTTCGAAAGGTAAAGGCGCACATAATGCCATCTACATCTTGAGAACATTAACAGAACGAATTATTGAAATGAATATAGATCTATATGTGTGCTTTATCGATTACTACATGGGCAATATATGTTCTCTAAATTCAGCTATGAATAGGACAACTTAGGACAAAGTCTGGGCTATGGAGACATACAATTCCATTTTACAAACTATCGTCTATCAAGACGGCAACGTGCCAGTCAGTCATTGACCTAGACTAAGGCAGTTGATAAGGTAAAACATGAAGAAGTGATGACAATGCTGGAAATGTTAAACATTGGCGGTAAACATCTAAGAATAACAAAGGACACATATCGACAACAAAGAGCAGTCATAAGAAGTGACAATAAGTCTGGAACTTACCAACATATTAAACAAGTTAAGGTTGTGTACTATCATCCGATCTGTTCCATTTGTCCTGCGAGATAATAAGGAGATGTAAACAAGTCATGCCAGGAATATCATTTAATGGGTATAATGTAAACAACCCTTGTTAAGCTGATGGCATAGTTTTCGTCGATGAAAATGAAACTCAGTTACAAGAAATTATAGATATAAATGCATCAGAGAGCCAATACAAAGAACTTATTACAAAGAAACAGTGTACAGAAAAGCCTCGGTTAACGTCGGGTTTATGTTCTTGGAAAACGTGACTTTAAATGAAACGACATATAGCGAAATACTATTTCTCATATAAATAAATGAAATACGGTGTATTGTGTAATGTTTATTTTGATGGTTGCTGATATTTATTGACTAAATAGAGGTGGGTTGGAGGACGAGTGGTCGAATTATTGGGACGTAGAGGCATTAAAGAGAGGTGGGTAGCGGGATAGGGGTATCCCCTATCATAGGAGAAGTAAGGCGCCTCCTTCCCCCCGTTAGCCTACGGGACACCCTTGGGCAAGGTGGAGTACCCGTTTAGTCTCCCGATCAGGGTTACGTGAAGCCATGGGTGCAGGTGGTGGATGAAGATGCAGAGTAACCGACAGATAGTTGTAGGTTATGGTTTTCACCTTCACGACGGTAGGCAGAGGATCTCTTTTTTGAGGAGACAATGGCTACGGTCACTGACCAGTATGGTCACTGCTAGGAAGGAAAGCAATGGCAAACTACCTTCTTTGTAAATGCCAAGAAAATCATGTTTTGTGTACTCATCGATAACTAGAGAAACGGCGTAAATGGATGCTCCACAGGAGCAGCCACGCCCGGTAAGGATAGTCATGCGCACCAGGTGACTACAGACCGTCAACAGGCTACTAGGTCCAAACGATTAATATCATTGAAAGTAGGAACTTGGAATGTTAGAACAATGAATGCAGATGGAAAATTAGAAAACATCAAACAAGAAATGGAGAGAGAGAAGATTAACATATTAGGAATATCGGAAACGAGATGGAAAGGGGCAGGGATAAGGACAGGAGATGATTATAAGATTATTTACTCTGGGAGAGAAGAACAACAAAGAGGTGTAACCATTATATTAGATAAACAAACATCAAATTCTGTCAAAGGATATCGAGCTGTGTCAGACAGAGTTCTATTAGTAAAATTAAATGGAAGACCTCTTAAAATATATATCATTCAAGTATATGCCCCAACAAGTGAATGCAGTGAAGAAAGTATAGAGGAATTTTATAACAACATGGAGTCTGCTTTGAAGAACTGCAAAAAAAATCAGAAATAAATATCATAATGGGTGATTTCAACGCAAAAATAGGAAAGCAAGGCGATGGATGCAGTGTAGACAACCATGGTTTGGGAGAAAGAAATGAAAGAGGATATAAACTTGTAGATTGGGCAAAAGAACAAGAAATGGTTGTAGGAAACTCCTGGTTTAAACAGCATACTAGAAGATTATGGACATGGAGGAGTCCAGACAGCAGGATTAAAAACCATATAGATTACATCCTGATTAACAGAAGGCCTCGAAATGCGTTAACAGTCGTAAAAACAGTTCCAAATGCAGACTGTTACAGTGATCACAGATTAATTACAGGCACATTGAGGGTAAAGTTAAAGAAAGTCAAGTCTATAGCAGGAAACCCTAAATATGACTTGTGCAAATTGAAAACTGACAAAGAAATACAAGATAATTTTAACATAGAAGTAAAGAACAAATTTGATTTATTGTCTGATCTAGAGATCCAATTTCAAGATGTAGATGATCAATGGGAAATGCTGACGAATTCAATCAGTTGTGCAGCAGAAAAAAACTATTCCAAAATTAAAGAAAGTGGGCCGTAAGACATGGATGACTGAAGAAATTGTACAACTAATGGAAACAAGAAGACAGAACAAATATAATCCTGCTAAATATGAAGAAATTCACAGAAAAGTCAGAACCTTATGTAGGGAGGCAAAAGAAACATGGCTTGGGAAAAACTGCGAAGAAATTGAAAAACAACACAACAGTAAAAATGCGACACTAATGCACAAAAGAATCCAGGAGTTTACTAATCAAAGAACACGTACATCAGCAGGCTGCTTAAAGACAAAAGATGGAAGAGTCATAATAGAAAAAGATCAGATCTTACATGTATGGTCAGATTATGTGAAAAACCTTTATGACGACAACAGAGACGAACACTACGATGTTCAAAATAATAATGAAGGACCAGCAATTTTGAAGATGGAGGTTAAGAATGCTCTTAACCATATGAAATCCGGCAAGACCCCCGGTTCAGACAGTGTCACAACAGAAATGATTAATGCATTAGAAGAATATGGAATAGATAAAGTTACCAGTCTGCTTAATACAATATATGTTACTGGAAATATACCTCATGAATTATGTAATTCTGTATTTATTGCAATCCCAAAGAAACCAGGAGCCTTGGAATGTGATCAACATCGAACAATTAGTATAATGAGTCACATCACGAAGATTTTGCTAAGAATTATCATGCAAAGAGTTAGGAAGAAAATTACAACCTGAAATAGGAGAAGAACAATGTGGGTTTGTAGAAGGAAAGGGTACAGTAAATGCTGTGTATTTACTGAGAACCGTAATTGAACGATCTATAGAAGTAAACAAAGATCTACACCTTTGCTTTATTGACTTCACAAAGGCTTTCGATAAAGTGAGACATGTTGACATGATAAGGATGCTTGAAGATCTACAAATTGATGGAACAGACCTTAGACTTGTAAAACACATATATTGGAAACAACAAGCAGCCATAAGAGTTGATAATGAATTAGTCCAATATCAGCCTATTAAGAGAGGTGTGAGACAGGGATGTGTAATGTCTCCAGATCTGTTTTCCCTGTACAGTGAAAGTATTTTCAGAAATATTGAAAATATGGATGGAATCAACATTGGGGGGGGGGGGGCGATGCATCAATAACATTAGATATGTAGACGATACAGTCTTGATTGCAGACAATGAACAGGACCTGCAATATTTAGTAGATGCAGTTGTTACACACACTGAACAACGAGGGTTAGAATTAAATTGTAAAAAGACACAGATTATGGTCGTCACTAGGAAGAACGAAATACCACAATGTAATATACAAGTAAATGGGAATATTCTTCAACAAGTGAATAGGTACAATTATCTCGGAACAGTAATAACATCTGATGGGAGATGCCTTGAAGAGATTAGAACAAGAATCGCCATGTCTAAGGTAGCCTTTAGCAAGATGAAAAACATACTGACCAATAAAAAGATCTTCTTCTTCTTTCGTTCGCTTGAAATATGTCTATATCTGCAATGACGTCTCTTGCATGAATTGAACTGTTTTTTTCAGTTCACACAGTGGTCCATAGAGTTTATCTTCCACTGTCGTCTCTCTAGGCCAGAAGGTTTGCCTAGATATGTTATATTTTGGGCAGTCTTGGAGTATGTGCTCTGCTGTCTGCGACGCCAATCCACATGTGCACATGGCTGTTTCACCAATCTTGAATTTTGTATACATGTGGTTGCGTAATCTATTGTGTCCTGTTCTGAGGCGCAGAATAATGACTTGTTCTGGTCTGTCCATAATGTGGTAGTCATCTTGAGCAGGTTTTGGTGGCTTTCTGACTGATTTAATCATTCTTTTCTTTTGGTGGTATGTAACGGGCACATCAGGCTGTTCCTCTTTGGCTCCTTCCTTAGCCAATTGATCAGCTCTGTCGTTTCCAGGTACTCCACAGTGGGATGGTATCCACTGTATGGTGACTTTATGCTGACTGCTAAGTTCAGAAAGTAGTGTCCTTAGTACTGGCAATTTCCCAGAGAGGAGCGCCTCGAGTACTGATTTTGCATCTGTTAGTAGCACCACAGGTTGTGTACCATTGCTGTTATTTAGTAATTTCTCTGTTGCTATCTTGATTGCCTCAATTTCGGCATCATTGAAACCAGAAAAAGAGTGTTGAGGTGCTACATAGAACCTGTACTTTTATATGGATGTGAAGCTTGGACAATGAGCAGTCAAGCTGAAAAACATCTGATGGCTGTAGAAATGTGGATTCTGAGGAAAATGCAAAGAATACCACGGACAGCCAGAAAGACCAATGAACAGGTCCTTCAAGAAACAAGCGAAGATCGTAAAATGATTAGAGACATTAGACGCAGACAGTCAAAAAATTTTTGGGCATGTTATGAGAAGAAATGAATTGGATAACTTGGTGACAACTGGTAAGATCGAAGGGAACAGAGCAAGAGGAAAAACTAGAAGCAAATACCTGGATGGCTTGGCCTCGTGTCATGTTCGAGACAGAAACACGGAGCTGATCCACGACTCTGGTGATCGAGTGAGATGACAAAACATGACCGCCCACGCTTACCGGCATGGCACATGATGGATGGATGGAGGTATTAAAACCACGCCTCGCTTCAAAACTATCATCAGCACTACTAGTACTGGTCTCACCCGCTTTCTTAGCTAGATCTTCATAGAGAGACTTTGCTTTCTCTTGGATAACCATCTTGCTCACAGGCATAATCCGTTAGTTCTGGTCTTCAATCCAGACGGCCAACAGTGATTCTCCATAAGAGTACTTCTAGTACGAGTAATCTTGGAAGCACTTAAAGGGGTTACGTTTAAAGCACCCTCTTTGATTTTGTCAGCACCTGCACGAATTGTCCTTATTGTTGTTGGAGTTAAACCATGGACTTTACCGATATCAACAGCCCTATCGCCAGCCTCAAAACGACGTAACACCTCTAACTTCACCTCAAGAGTAACACTTTTCCTGGTACTCTTAAACCATACACACTATCAGCACTTACTGTACGCTTTGAACTCATAATTATGCGTGATGACACGATAAAATCCTGGAAAAAAGCACTGCACTAAATGTAAAATGGCGACGTTAACTTAGCATAGCAAGACAGGTGACGACGTTATAGCGGAACGCAGCGACGTAAACTGATGTTATGTCCCATTGTGACAACGACGTTATAGCGAAAAGACGTAAACCGAAGTGACGTATAGCGGGGCCTTTCTGTATACCCAAATGCAACATCAATGTGCATTGAGCCAATATGAAACAAGCCTATGTATTTAAGTATTTAGGTACTTAAACAACAGACGATGGAAGATGTATCATCATCAGCATCATCATCATCATCATCATCATCATCATCATCATCATCATCATCATCATCGAGTGCCTTGCCGGCAGGCGTGGACAATCATGCCTCTCCACAAATTGTGATATCCGACATCATTATCAATTCGTGTATTAAGGACATTTAAAGTGTACTTGTTTAATCAAATGCAGCATTACACAAAATGGAGAACATCATCAGTAATTACTTTATGTCAATCGGGGTGAGGGTAAGAGTTCCTACGAGATATAATAAGGCAATCACGGTGTTCACAAGAAAATCGTAGACAGTGAGCAGACGAGTGAGAAATTATGTGGAAGTGGCGAAGGTATGGTTTTATAGAATGATGAGAATGCTATGGACGGAAAAAAGAACAATGCATATATATTGCAATAACTCACAAAAAGAACTGTTTACTCACTTTAGAAGACGGCTGTTCACATTCTTTGGCACGTCACGAGAGAAGAAGCCGTAATAAAAACTCGAAGGTTCGAAGATTAGAGGAATGAGAGTCAGGGGCAGTTTAAGAGAGAAAATGCTGGACCATTTAACGAAGACCGTGATATCAGAAATAATTCGCAACACAAGAGACAAAAGGCCGTGGATGTACATGATCTCCAATATAACACCAATCACCAATATTTTATTCATACATCACTTATTAAGCTACTCCCAGACAACGACGAGGATCGGCTGGCTGGGTGACTAGAATGCCGGGCTCTCCTTCAGGAGACCCGGCTTCGAATCCTTGGTAAGGTGGGACTGTTTTTCTTTTCTGTGGGGCAAAAATAAAACTATAAACAGCACAGTTATGGCGACCGCACTAGCCAAGCGGCCCTAATTCCTCAGACTCATGACCCCCCCCCCCCTCCCCCAAACCCCCCATTCCTACACCGCAAGGTAATATAGGCAATAGATCATAGAGTTAAAACCAGTAACAGAAACGATATGCATTAAACACATGGAAAACGTGTAATAGTCAATAAACAATATATGACTCACTACATCTGAATTTTGACATGTCAATAAGTAGCTAAGGTACCACATTTAGGGAACTGTTTATTATGCTAGTTATCCTCTCAGATAACTATTATTATTATTGTTTTCCTTTTTAAGGAGACCATGTAGTCTGAGCTGAGAAAGTGTTGAAATAGGCTGCCATTGTAAAGTATCAGGAATGATGGCGTCTTTAAAATCTTGTGGAAGATTGTGCAATAGCTAAGCTGCAGTACGATAAGCTTGTGTTTGGATAAGTCTCTCTACAGACAGACAGACAGACAGACAGACAGACAGACAGACAGGCAGGCAGGCAGACAGGCAGGCAGGCAGACCCAACTACGGACCGAACGACTATTGTTAATGGTTTATTCTAGTGCTATATATTCTAGTTCATCGGCTGAAAGGAGATTTTCACATACAAGTTTGGACACCAGATCTCAGTGAATATAAATTAAGGCGTACATATTTCCGCCGACTCTGTGGCGAAGGTGTAATGGGTGTAGTTTAAAACACAGCTGCGGGCGATTTGGCAGCAGACCACCTTGCGTTGGTTTTTACGAAATGTTATTGGTGCCGGTTGTACAGAAAGTAATGACAAACTGCTGAAGGTAAACTTGCCAAGAGATCACAAACAGCAAAAATAATGCCGAATATTTGAATGCGACCTCCTGTAAAAGAATATGCAACTAACTTTTTAACATATTAGTTTTTTTGTTTTTTTTATGGACAAGTGTTTACTTTGCTGATACTGAATAAAAAGGCTGTTATTGTGTCTGTGTTGATTCATCTACACCACACAAAATGTCTTCATATTTTAGTGACAACGACTGAACCCACTAGGATGTTTCCAAGCTATTGTTTACACTGGAGTACACGGGAAAGTAAATACTGTTTGGTATTTTGCCTGTTATTGAGAGCTTCTATCTTTGAGATCCGTGGAAAGAGAAAATAGGTAAATTTACATAAATGAAATGTCAACCTGAGGCTATAAAAGCTGCACTAACTATGTTATTTTACCGAAAACAACCTCTGAAGTGGGGTTTAAAGCTCTGAAGCTGCGGTATCCTGCTAATTTATGCCATGAATTGCCGGGTATTTTGTTCTGGACTGACACAGTGACGCCCGCACCCAGACGGTGACAGAAATAGAAGGATAATGAAAGAAGCAAATAATCGATAACCTCGCACAGTGATCTAATTCTAAGTTTGGGAATGAGATTATAAGATTTCCACCGGCTTGTGTAGAAAAGACTGAGGAGAAGAAAAATGATATTATTCACAAGAAATGAGCATGAAAGAAAACTGGCTGGCAGACACCGCCATGTTTATGAAACCAGATAAATGTGGTCATATTAACTGGCTAACAGACAGCACAATGTTAAGGAAACTAGAATACTGTGGTCATATTAACTGGCTAATTCGTGGCTTAGAGGTTATGACTTTTCTCCGTAATCTCGTATACTTTCGTCAGGTAACGTGATGACGGTTCAAATCAGCAGTGGTTCGAATCGCATCGGTAACTTACCGGGTATGTGAGCCGGCCGCTCAGAAAGCAATGGCAAACTACTGAGCGTAATCTTGCCAAGAGATCAACATACAGCTGAAAGATGCTGGTGTTGACAGCGAAGTCCTGTAAAAGGATATGCTAAGAAAAAAAAAATAAACAGACAACACCATGTTTAGGAAACTAGAATACTGTGGTCATATTAACTGGTTAACAGACAGCACAATGTTCAAGAAACTAGAATACTGTGGTCATATTAACTGGCTAACAGACAGCACCATGTTCAGGAAACTAGAATACTGTGGTCATATTAACTGGCTAACAAACAGCACCATGTTCAGGAAACTAGAAAACTGTGGTCATATTAATTGGCTAACAGACAGCACCATGTTTAGGAAACATGTTTAGTCTTAAGCGACTTCCCCTATCTGTCATGTGCCTATATAGAGTAGTTTTCCTCATTCAACCCCATATCATTTGATATATAATAGAACATGTCTGTTCCCATTTTCCGCGTTTCAGTTTTGTTAGGTTCAAACCTACATTTTGTTTGGCACTGAATCTGTTACAAGCCACAGTGGTTTGGGCAGATCAGTAGTAGAAACTGTGTATGTGTGTGTGTGTGTGTGTGTTTTTTGTTTTGTTTTTTTTTTTGACGGATAGGCAGTGGTCGACTTACATTGCAGACACCTTGTCCACAGGTCGCTTGAGTCAGGAGAACTGACCAGGGATTGACAAACATATCTGCGGGTCGCGAGAGAGCGCCGTTCTACATAATACCTGGCACATGATGGTGATGATAGTCTCTCCGTGTATCGTAAGAGTAATTCCGCACTGACAGACAGCTTTTTATGAAACTGAGTTTGTCAAGAAGATTGCATGACATTATCCTGTTCTCTCTGTACGAAATGATCTCTGTAGCATCAGAGACGTTTAGAAGGGGGATTTCAAGAGAACATTGTATTCCCCCATTTTCTTTATTGAGAGGAGGGGTGTGGTGGGGCCGTGGGGTTTGGTTATAACGATTATTAACAACAGTTACCGTTTTGTAATTTGTCGTGGCATGTCTGTTGACAATAAACTAACTAAAACCCTTGGGAGACACCTAAGCATCGGCCAGTCAGTATGTTATACGTTGAATACGGACCTGGTTACATTCTAATATACTTCTACGGAGATGTGAAGTTCCCTGCCCACCCAGCTGGTGTCTGAGCTCGCCGACGGGGCGGAGACAACATAGTCGTGCGGAAATGTTGCTTCTATACAAGCCCATGAGAAACGTCTCAGCATCAGCTCTAGTCCTACAGGTGCAAGACCTCACAGACGTGGATGCCAATGATTCGGAATTTAGTAGATTAAACAAATATTCTTCCAAAGGATAGCACAAACAACACGAGTAGCAACAACAAAAGCAAAAACAACAAATCCTTCTCGTTATCACTTGTTCCATTTAGAGAACTATAACAACGAAATCGGTTTCTATGATCAATTCCGTAAGCTCAATGTAGGCATCAAATACAGCAAGTTGGACTGTAAATTAACTCATTAGTCTGGTTTCCATTCTTTACAACATTCGCCGACAGCTGAATGACATTGTTAGTATTTTGTGGAACCAGAACAAGTGTGTTCCAGTTAGCATATTTTAAAGCTTATGATAGTACACGTCTCGTTTTGTAGAAAGTTACCACACATGTATTCACTCCTACATATACATACTCACATAGCCAGACATACAGAGTTGCACACGCAAACACAGAGACACAGATGCAACATAGTGTCAAACTTTATTCTACACAACATGAGGCACACACACACACAAACAAAGACTTAACAAATATCATACTTGAAACTTTCATGACACATAGACAAACCAAGTAAATTTATTATTCATAACAAACTGACAATTTCTGTGGGATTTTAAAATGCCGAGAGCAAACGTCTGGGTCGATTCTGCGTTAGCCTAATCGTCTAATCTTCTAATGTGTCTAATCGTCTGATCAGTCTAAACTTCTAATCGTATAATTGTCTAAGCTCTCTAGTTTATGTGCCCTCACAGACTGCAGGCGTATTTTTACCATGTCCCATGGCCCATGTCCCCACAATGCATATATCAATTAAATCCCGCTGTGTTTGTACATCATTATGTTGACTATAACATCTGCATGTCAGTAAGATACGTGCTGTCTTCAAGCACGATAGCATGTCCGCACGGTGATCGTCTGTTAGAAGTCCATTAGAAGTAAGCATTGTTTCAGTCATTTGGGCACCTAGTTCTACCCAATTTGGTGCCAAGAAATATCATGGGAAATAAAGGCGCAGTGTCTGATATTGAGCACATCACTCTACAAAAATATGGCGAGTAGCATAAACGAACTAGGCCTTACGGCGTGAAAAGGGGTCCTTTATTTAGTGTATGTGATATTTCATATGTTGTGATCGTGTGAAAATGAGCAGATTTTACATGCGTGGTCAGATTATGTGAAAGACCTTTATGATGATACAAGAGAAGAACAGTATCATCATCGGAATAATAATGAAGGGACATCAATTTTGAAGATGGAAGTTCAGAATGCTCTTAACCATATGAAAACTGACAAGACCCCGGGTATAGATAACATCACAACAGACATGATCAATGCCTTAGATCAGGGGTCACCATACTTTTTTTCACGGCGGGCCGGATAACTGACAAAATGACGAACGCGGGCCGGATACTCATTCTGGACAATACTTGCGCCGTCTCCGTGGCGAAGGTCTTACGGACGCGGTTCGTAATCCTGTATACCAGTGTTCGACACATAGCTCTGCACGCTTTGGCAGCAGACCGCGCTGCGCTGGTTTTTTACGCTATGGTATGGGTGTCGGTCGTTCAGAAAGCAATGACAACCTCATTCATTCATTAATTCATTCAGTAGTATGTCTTTTGCATAACCTCGCTCCCATAGCAACCTTCTGGAAAACCTCTCGATCATAAGCAAGATTCCTCCGAAGTCGGAGAGTGTCTGCCTGTACGACGAGGAACCACCAGTCTGCACATCAATAAGCCAGACATGGGACAACGGATACTCACGCAAACCTCCGGTCCTGTATGACATCACTGCCAAATGACAGGCACGCCAGAAGAAGATACAAGGAAAAAGAAGAGAGGGATTTTCCAAAAGGATGCACCAAAGTGGAACGACGCATAGGAAAAACCAAGGGAGACCCAAAACGTCATAGGACAACAAAGGGTCAGACGTTGTGTGGCTGTGGTACTAAACGGTCGTGTTTTTTCTGAAGCCCTTGTCAGCTGGATATCTCGATGCGATGATTCCGAGGATCGGCAAGCAAACAACAGGAGGAAGAAGTTATTGAGAAAGAAGCAATCAATGGAAGGACAAGGACCGGGAGCACAAAACCTAGACGAATCCTGAATTCGGAACTGTGAAATAACAAACCTAGCTTCAAGGTGAACAGGATGGAATAGGGGGGGTCATTCGTAGACAACACATAGACGCCGACCCTGCATTAAAGGGCAGTTTATAGTCTAGGAGAGCTCAAGTCTATTATTATTCAGTGCATAATTAAATGTGTGTAAATGTTCGCTGGAGTGCGTCAGTTTCTTTCACGTTTGTTCCAGAAGTTCAGGTGAGAAGTTTATTTATTCTCAAGTTAACGAGTTACAGAAGTTTTGACGCTAAATTTCACGTTGAGCATTGCGGGATTTACCTCAAGACAAAGTGGGGATCTCTTACAGGACATTGATTGAATTTGTCAACATGATTCCCGCCAGATTACATACAGCCGAGAAGAGCGCACATTAGAAAGTATAAGTTGCGCGACAATTTCATTAGAAAGCACGGTGCAGCATTGAAAACAAGAACGCGCAATAGCTACACGTCAAAACTTAAAGATGTCGTTGGAAAAGCAGGTTTGTGAAGATTGTGTATTTTATGGCATCATAAGGTAAAGTGACTTAATACCAATATATTAATAGAAGTATTCAGTTGTCGACACAGAAAATACATGTCTAAATTTGCGCCGACGCACACATATTGTGTACTAAATCGGAAATAATTACAACTGATTTCTCTACTTGCACAGTCACTTGCGCATTGGAAACTTACACGCGCATTGTTGCACAAAGTTGAACATAACAAACATGGCAGCACGGATTTTAAAAACAAACATTATGGAACGATTCATAATATGAAATTGGAAAGTCCTGAAAGAACGTTATTATTTTAATGTGTCCAAAGTTAACTAATACAGCTATGTCTGAGGAAAGTGAGTAGTTATTATAGACAGATTATAAGCAAAAGATGAAGCCCATACTCAATATAGTTAATACTTATAAGTATTACGTAGGCCAGACGAAAACACTGCATTGTCGATACACACGAGTGGACAATTGATAACAACGTTTATAGAGTACTAGGATTACTAAACGCATGTCTGATAACATTTATGCATCTCCGAGTGTAACATTAAAGGACATTATTCGAACATAATACGAAACGACACCACATTCATCACAGATATGCCACGCTACTGGACCTGACCTGGACAATACATATCGTAACTCACAGTGACGACCACACAATTATGTTACGCGTTGTAACGTGGTCGATGATTCTCTGCAACACAGCAGTAGTCACGGACGTTCTTCATTGATATAATATAACGTCGTTAAGAACTTAAGACACCAATAACATTTGTAAAGGAAATTACAACAACACCGACAAATCAGTCAACCATCTACACTTAGCAAGGAATCAGGACGTCACATACACCATCGTACACCAGGACATAATCATATCGAAACCTACACTTCGGTACAACGTACATGGCTGAAAGTCTACGATTATTCTCTACCACTGAGCAAGTCGGCTCCATAAATCGGTGACGAGCGCCAAGTCATTACTCTATCATTACGAACAGGAACAACATTAATCACTGCTGCGTTCGTCAGTCCACACTCATCATAGTTATAACAACGGAGACCACTTATTAATTAACCGATCAACACATTCAACAAGGAAGTATACATTTTCATTGTTGGTTGTTACATTGTTGTGTTTAATTAGGTGCTAACTAGTTAACGATGACGAAGTTAACTCTAAATTAACAGCGTTTGGTGTTGGCAATCGTCATGTCGGTACGAAGTCATTTATATCAATCTCACGGGTGACAGCACTTAATCGTTGTCTTGATATATTTATATAGTAGTAACTTAGGGGTTAATTAAAGCTTACAAGAGAAAAATTATTAGATAGTAGTAGTGTCTTTAAATCAATATAAATATGTGTTTACGGCACACGTCACGCGTCTTCTATCATTGTCAACTGTCTAGTGTTATATATTCTTTATAGTGAATATATTTGTAATACTATTTTCTGTTATTTTCATATAGTAACTGTTAGGATAATTTTATAGCATTAAGTTGCGAAATTTTTTGTTTGTTCGAGTTACATTGTTGTTGAGTTGAAATTTTGAACGTCTTCTACAACATTTGTACTTGTCTATATTATTTCCTATTGTATATTATATTTTTTTACGCGCTTGAATACCGTCGAGTCCTTTGCACTCCTCTATCTTATTTCAGCTATAGTAGTGATAATTACAAATAGGACAACATGTCGACACTTGAAGACTTCATGAAGATGGGTGAGAGGTCTAGTTTGAATGGTGCGGACCTCAGGAATTGGGCAAAACAAGAGTTGAAAGATCATCAGACACAACAACGTGAAGAAAGAGCCGAAAAGTCAGCAGCAGAGAAAGAAGCGAAACAACTTCAAGCTGCACTTGAGAGGGAATTAAAAGAAAAGGAAATGGCTTTGGAACGTGAGAAAATGGCGGCTAACGAAATGAAAATGACTTTGGAACGTGAGAAAATGGCGGCTAAAGAAAGGGAGATGGCTTTGGAACGCGAGAGGATAGCGGCTGAAAAAGAGAAACTAGCAATGGAAAAAGAGATTAAGGAAAAACAAATAGCCGCAGAGGCAGATATAAAGGCAAAACAAATAGCCGCAGAGGCAGAAATGAAGAAACAACAACTGGCATTTGAAAAAGAAAGGCTTGCGACCGAGACACTTTGGAAAGATAAGGAGGTTGAGGGGAGTTTAAAGGTCAAGGCATTGGAAATGGACCGTGAAGCGGAGATAGAACGAGAGAAAATACAATCAAAACAAAGTGATCCAGTGAAGAAATACCAAGGTCTATTTCGCAATTTCTAACAAGGTGATTCGGTAAGTTCTTGGATTACTAATTTCGAGGTGTTGGTAAAATCTATAAGGTTCCTGAACAAGACATACAGATTCTATTTCATAGACATCTTGCGTTGGAGCCTTTAAATATAATTGAATTAATACCTGAGAACTTTCGTACCAACTTCAAGTATATGCGAGACCGTGTTCTTGCACATTTAAGTTTAGATGAATCGGGTCTACGTACAAAGTTTAAAACGCTTACTCCTAAATCTAACCAAATTTTCCTTGACTTTGTGTCTGAATTATCGTCATGCTTTGATAAATGGATTAAGGCAGCTGATATACGATCTGATTTCGAACAAATTCAAGATCTAATAATAAGAGACAGACTTCTGTCTGCAGTACCAGAATCTATGTCTGTATTTCTGGTTGAGAATAAATGCAAATCTCTTAGTGAGATGGAAGCAAGAGGAGAATCATATTTTAATGCACATCGTGACATATTTGCCAATTGTGCACAACCAGAGCTTATCATAAAAGCAAGTGCTAGATTCCAGAAAGGCAATGGTAAATTAAAAAAATTTAACAGTAAAAATAGAAGTGGGCCATACCAGTATTCCAATAAAGAGGGAGACAGACCAAGAAAGGGACACCTTGCACGATGCCAACAGTGCAAATTGTCACACGGACATCTTGAAATGTGTGATCAACACCCAGATTACGAACCTTATCTGCGAGACATCACGGCAAAGAAAAGAAGTAAGTATGATTCGTACAAGAGAAGCATCAAATTTTTTTCTTATCGAGCGTACGAACATACCAGTAGGTCTTGTCCGATGAGAAATTCCTGGAAGGAAGCGAGTACTGCATATGTTTTTTCTAGTAGTGACTCTGACGACTTGGAGGAGACACATCAGCTATCATACAACAGTATGATGACAAGACTGACAAAACTACGACGGACATTCCTAATGACGAATGTGTCGAAACAATTCATGAAGCCAATGCCGTTAATATTCAAAATGGCAAACTGAAAGTTCACCAGGCATGGGTGAATGGTGAACCTACTACCTGTATTCGTGATTCAGGGGCTTCAATTGTCGGAGTTGATAAAAGGTTGATAAAGACAGAGGATTATACGGGCGAAACAGTTGCCTGCAGAACTTTTGGTGGCACAATTGAAAGATATAAGGTTGCCACGATTACAATACAACCGCCAGACTTCGAAGGCACAGTAAATGCAGCAGTATTGCCTAACCCTTGTGCCGGACTACTAATTGAGAATATTTTTTTTTGTTTTTTGCGTATCCTTTTACAGGACTTAGCTGTCAACAGCAGCATCTTTCAGCTGTCTGTTGATCTCTTGGCAAGATTACGCTCAGTAGTTTGCCATTGCTTTCTGAGCGGCCGGCTCAGTATCCGCAAGTCACGAGCGGGGGTCGAACCACCTCAGTTCTCGCTCCGCTGCGAGACTCTGCGTGATAAACGGGATTACAGAGAGAAAGTGTTGTAACCCCACAGCCAGAGAGACCGGCATTGAGAATATACCCAATGCAAATCAGTACACTCATGAAGAGGCAATGCAATGGGGGATTGACCACACACGAGCGAATGCAGTCACAAGAGCTCAGGAACGAAAACAAATAGATCAATCTTCTCAGACAGACAATGACAATATACAGAATAATATCATACTGACAACTGACTTACCGAACGAACAAAAACAAGATCCGACATTATAAACTTGTTTTAAAAACTTAAACGAACCGTCGACACAGGCTAAACGTGGTAATTGGAAATTTTTCTTGGACAATAATATTCTATCCAGACGATACAATAAAGGTGCAATGTGACAGTACAGGGACGATTATAAGATGAGTCCCGATGGTGTTTTTAACTCTTTCGCTACCGTGCGCCCATCTGTGGACAGAATGGATTTGCTGTAATGGCAGTCCGCCCTTTTCGTCCCACAAAATGATCAGTGGTTTATTTCACATATTTCTGCTCCGTTTCGGAATTTTAAGTTACAGTAAACTAAAAAGTAGTACAGCCGAAAGATCTCTACGCCATCTTTGAGCGGTCAATCTTTTTCTAATTTTGGATTCTTGTGAATTTTTAGTTTTAAGGTAGTGTTAATTTGTTTGTTTTGGTTTTTCACAATGGAAACGCCCACCAGTTTGCGTCCACGTAGTATGACTAGAGATCAAGCTAGATTATTGTTTATAATAATATGTGAATGTGAATATTTAGAAAGTAGTTTTAGTTGTGTCTAAAGTTTTAGCACGTGGTGATAAAGAAAAACCAGTGAATGTTCGTCAACAGCTGAGTGTTTGACAATGAAGCACGAATGGCTGAAGTTTACGTCTGTCATTATTGCTATGGGACTTGATCCAAGACCATGTATCAAAGACTACCGGTGTACAAGTGCACATTTATATACTCCTTGGTATGTGGCACTGCCACTACGTTTCCCAGTAATCAATTAGAAAATTATAATATATTTATCACACCATGTTTCATGTATGTCAACCTGAGGGTACCCCAAAAAAAAAAAAAATTTATCCTCTTGTTGACTCTGAAGAATATCCAGGAAGCATTTTACCCATTTGAAAATGTGTCCATTGATGATATGATTATTTGGTGGAAGGGCTAAACAAAGCTAAAAAAACCATGCATTGTTGTCTCTACCAAGTCTGTAGTTAGAACTGTTGAGAGCGGATTGCGAAAACCGCAAAGCAAGCTGAAGATGGTCTCCATGAAAATAACACGGCGATGAATGGCTGCGACAGAATGGACCAAATGGTTGGATATTATAATATCCATGATAGGAAAACCATTATGTGGTGGAAGAATATCTACTACTAGATCTTTGAAATTGCACAGATCAATGCTCACATCCTACATTCCATATGGCAAACAGAGAAAGGAGGAAAAAAAATTGTTATAGAAGGATTTCAAGTAAAGGAAAGTGCACATCGCGAAGTAGCTCAGAGTATTCCTGAAAGTTTGACACTCTGCCTGCCGAAGAATTTCAGTCTGTTGCAGGAAATTATGCCGAAAGATTTACATGAGCCAAGCATTTAATAGAATTTGTCGGTGTCAATAGAGACTGTGTTTTTGCAGCACTCGAACTAAACGACACATATCATATTTTGTTTGCTCCGGCTGCACTAATAGACCAGACTTGTGCGCCAAAGTTTGCGTTGCAGCCTATCACAAATAGACTGCCACATATAGTAAATAAAAACAAACAGACATGACAATTAAATGTAAATCTGCCAAGTGTTGTCCTAATTTTTGTCTGACAAAAAAAAAATACATGATTCAGAATCTGCGGCGAAACTTCTTTTCGGATGGTTGATTGGAAGCAATGGTGTTTATAGTTTAGAATAGTGTTGTTTGTTCAGTAAATTCAATTGGATTAGCAGTGATCAGGATATTGGATAACAACGCCCCCTCGGTAAGTACAATGTTTACATTATTTTTACCTCTTTTTAACAAATTATTTTAGAAGTTATATTATTATTTGTATTTTATTTACAACATACAGCAAAAATTCTCCTACCAACATATTCCTTGTGCTATCTCCTTTATTTTGATATATAATACAACATTTCTGCTACAATGTTAACCATTTTCATAACATTATTGCGACATACACCAATTTCCAGATTTCGGCCATTAGTTTTTTCATTTGTGTGAAAAAGACATGGTTCAGAATATGCACCAAAACTTCCTTTTGGGTGATTTAAATGAGCAATACTGTTTATATTCTTGAAGACAAGTGGTGTTTGTTTGATTATTCAGTAAATTAAACATGATTAGCAGTATAGGAGTGTAGAAAACACATTCTAAATGCAATGTTTACATTATTTTTACCTACTTTTGTCCAATTATTTTACAAATTATATTATTATTTTTATTTTATTTACAACCTAAAGCAAACATTCTCCTACCAACATATTCCTTGTGCAATCCCCTTTATTTTGATATATAATACAACATTTCTGCTACAATTGTAACCATTTTCATAACTTTACTGTGACAGACCCCACCTTCAAGATTTCAGCCATTATTTTTTGTCATTATTTGTGAAAAATACATGGTTCAGAATATGCACCAAAACTTCTTTTTGGGTGATTTAAATGAGCAATACTGTTTATAATCTTGAAGACAAGTGGTGTTTGTTTGATTATTCAGTAAATTAAACATGATTAGCAGTATAGGAGTGTAGAAAACACATTCTAAATGCAATGTTTACATTATTTTTACCTACTTTTGTCCAATTATTTTACAAATTATATTATTATTTTTATTTTATTTACAACCTAAAGCAAACATTCTCCTACCAACATATTCCTTGTGCAATCCCCTTTATTTTGATATATAATACAACATTTCTGCTACAATTGTAACCATTTTCATAACTTTACTGTGACAGACCCCACCTTCAAGATTTCAGCCATTATTTTTTGTCATTATTTGTGAAATATACATGGTTCAGAATATGCACCAAAACTTCTTTTTGGGTTACTTTAATGCGCAATACTGTTTATATTCTTGAAGACAAGTGGTGTTTGTTTGATTATTCAGTAAATTAAACATGATTAGCAGTATAGGAGTGTAGAAAACACCTTATATGTGCAGTTTTTTAAATAATTTTTACCTCTTTAATTTCATTTGTTATTATTAAACCTCTCATTATTGTCATAATATTTGTAACCTATCAATTAATTATTAACACTGTCATGTTCCTTGTGCAATCCTCTTTAATTTGATATGTAATACAATAGGTCTTCTACCACCTTAACCATTTTAAAAGCATTATTGTAACACACCCCTAGTTCCAATTTTCTGCCATAAATGTCTGTTTGGTCACAGCCCAGTTTTTGTTTGGTAGTGAAAGAGTTAAAAGGTTTTATTCAACATAATAAGTCCAAGAATATTGCACAGGTTACATAATATGATGTTCACCTTTCCAGACCCAGGCTGTAACTTACTTTGGACGACTTGAAACGGCTTAAGAGAAATGAAGCGATTACAGTAGGTGCTCTTCTTCAGCAGGACGGCAACCCACTATGCCCACCCGCGTCCAAAGAGACCAAAGCAAGTACATCACATTCTTCATAACATCTCTATAAACTGTAGATTTCACGTTAGTTGCGGCTGTTTTAATTTTGAGAGTTGAAAAATTTCTTCAATGCTGGACAGTTCCAGTGAGTAAGTGACCTTCAGACAAGCAAGGTCAATCAACGGCTGCAATAACGGCAGGTTAAAACTCACAGCATAGTGACGACAATCAGGTTACTCCAGGTGGTTATGATGAGAAACAGCCCAGTATATTGAAAGCTTACAATGGTGGCTCCATCCAGTAATTCTAATATGTATGGCGGCTTCCTTCCATCAACTAGCCAGAAAAATGCTTCATGATGATTCTATTTTAAGTTGGAACTTTCAAGAAAAGTGGTCTGGTCTGGATCTTTTGATTACTAATTCAAAAAAATTTACTCAATAAACCTTTATTTACTCATACCTTCTTGTCGCAGCAAGCCGAGATAAAGTGTCCAATGAAAGTTCTCCGCTTTGCTATCTTGTTTTTCAGTACTTCTCATTGCGTCCGCGACGTCTAAGTTCAAAATCAAAATCCTGGTCACGGCACCAAATCTGTTCTGTGACAGTACAGGGACGATTATAAGATGAGTCCCGATGGTGTTTTAAAAGGTTTTATTCAACATAATAAGTCCAAGAATATTGCACAGGTTACATGATATGATATTCACCTTTCCAGACCCAGGCTGTAACTTACTTTTCTAAAACCTACGTCACGGCTTGAGCATCCTTAGTTACGTTCTTATAGGATGCTCAACCGTGCTTAACCTTTGCACATCATGCTCTCCAAACCTATTAACAGAGATGGTACTCACTCTGTTACAGCAACACGTTACTTACAAACAGTACTTCCAACTAAATATCGTAAAGAGGCACTAAAACTGGCACATGACTCACCATTTGCGGGTCATATGGGTATGGCCAAAACCACTAACAGATTGTTAACACAATTTTATTGGCCTGGATATATCAGAGATATTACCACACATGTACGTTCTTGTACATTGTGTCAAATGACCACACAAAAAGGCAAACATCCCAAAGCACACGTTCAGAAAACTGATCAGGCGTCTCGACCAATTCAGAAAATTGCTGTGGATATTGTGGGTCCACTGAACACAATTACTGATCGAGTTAATTGATTTACCTTGATCATGATTGATCTTTGTACTCGTTGGCCAGAAGCTATTCCGCTTAAATACATTACAAGTAGATCTATCTTAGATTCATTATTAATAATTTTCAGTAGAATAAGATTCCCAAGTTGCATACTGTCTGATAGAGGTAGTCAGTTTATATCTACAGCTACCCAAGAGGCAATGAAAATACTAGGTATTCCACAAGTCTTTAGTTCTCATTGGCACCCAATGGCAAACGGTGTCAATGAAAATAACAATGTAGTTCTTAAACGAACTTTAGCAAAAGTAGCAGCGGCCAGACCAAAAGATTGGTATATTTTATTGCCAATTGTACTGTGTGCGTACCGTGAAGTACCACAATCTAGTAAAGGGTTTTCTCCATTCGAGCTGGTATACGGGGCTAATCCGCGCGGGCCATTGTTATTATACAACGATATGCTTACAAATAAGACATACGATCATCCAAAAAGAGAAGCATACGAAATGGTTACGCAGCTGAGAGACAAAATCATTACAGCTTGCTAAATCGCAAAATCAGCACTAGAGAAAGCTGGAGAAAAGTACAGACAGTACGATAATAGAAACGCCAAGACAATAGTCTTGAAAAAAGAAGAAGAGGTATGGTTATTACTACCTGATCCTCGTGACTGCCTAGATACTTCATGGCAAGATCCATTTAAAGTGATTAAGAAAATCAGTGATGTGGATTATCGTATTGATGTAAATGGGAAACACAAAATCTTTCACATAAATATGCTGAAACCATATATCCCACGCGACAACAATACATTACAGGTGACACAACAATTACCACATAGAATAGCAACAGCTTGTTGGGTTATTAATGAAAAACAAGAAGATGCTATTAAACAACAAATTCCAACTCCAACAGTTAATAGTGACAGAAGTTGGCAATCGATACAAATAAATCAAGATTTGTCAACCCAAGACAAAGAGAAGCTTATCGCAGCAATAAAAGAATTTAACACAATCTTTTCTGATAAACCAGGACAGACATCGCTTATCAAGCATAAAATAACTCTACTCTAGAATGTCCCAGTGAAAGTGAAACCATATCCGATTCCAATACATTATCTAGAAAAAGTTACAGCAGAGATTTCGGATTTAGATAAAACTGGCATTATAAGAAAATCCATTTCAAACTACTGTTCGCCAGTAGTAATTGTGAAGAAAAAAGATTGATTATAGAAAAGTAAATGCATTAACATTACTAGATGCAGAACCAATGCCAAACATTGATGAGTTGATTGAATGCATGGCAAACTCGAAACTCTTTTCGAAGATTGACCTCACCAAGGGATATTGGCAAATCTCCATGGATGAAGACTCTATGCATATCACAGCTTTCAGTATTCCATTAGGTCTATGTGAATGGGTATATCTTCCATTTGGTTTACAAAATGCGCCAAGCACATTTATGCGCATGATGAGAAGCTTACTCCATGGAATTTCTAACGTGGCGACTTATATGGATGACATCTGTATTCATACTTCAGATATTGACACACATGTCAAAATTCTCAAAAAAGTGTTTCAGAGGATACAGCAACACGGTCTGAAAGCTAAACCAAATAAAATTGAGATATGTTTTACTGAAATACAATTCCTTGGTCATAGGATTTCTAACGGATTTAGACAGACAAATTCATTTGTGGTTACTAAAATTTTTAATATCAAACCTCCAACGACAAAAAAAGAATTAAGAAGTCGATTAGGTCTGATTAATTACTATCAGAAGTTCATTCCTAACTTTACTGATATGACAGCAACATTCTCTTAACTATTAAAGAAAGGTCAGCCTACAAAAATAGTTTGGAGAGATGATCATGATAAACTATTACAACAGATAAAAACTCTGTTCAGTACCTATCCTATTCTGAAATTACCTGAGATTTCAAAAGAATTCGTATTACGAACGGATGCTAGTCTACATGCTATGTCAGCTGTATTGCTTCAATTACACGAGGGAACAGCCTGATGTGCCCATTACATTCCACCAAAATAAAAGAATGATCAAATCAGTCAGAAGGCCACCAAACCCTACTCATGACGACTACTACGTTATGGACAGACCAGAACAGGTCATCATTCTGCTCCTAAGAACAGGACACAATAGATTACGCAACCACATGTATACAAAATTCAAGATTGACTCAGCCATGTACACATATGGTTTGGCGTCACAGACAGCAGAGCACATACTCCAGGACTGCCCAAACTACAACATGTCCAGGCGAACTTTCTGGCCTAGAGAGACAACAGTGGAAGATAAACTCTATGGACCACTGAGTGAACTAAAAAAGATTGTTAGATTCATACAAGAGACAACATTGCAGTTATAGGCATATTTCAAGCGAACGAAAGAAGAATAACATATATGTTGACATATTTCTTTGGTCAGTTGTCATTATTATTATTATTATTACTATTATTATTATTATTTTGCATTTAGATACATATGACGTTGTCACTCTCCTTTCTCATGAATGTAATAGTCCTGAAGCAGTGGCATACATGGGAATGTGATGCGGCAGGGTCATGCCATTGTGCATCCCTGAATGCACGGGGAAAACAGGTGTCCAATCTGTTCCCCTGTTGACGGGCCACGAGCGAGGCGTCGAATTCTGGCCCGACTGCCATCATGACACATGCGTGTAGATTCATACCCACCATACTAATGCGCCCGCCACTCCAGTCTGACACGAACATAAATAGTTTCTCTGTGGCGAAGGTGCTACGGACGTAATCCCGTATACCCGGGTTCGAAACACAGCGGTGCTGGATTTTATTTCGAAAAAGGTATAGATGCCGGTCTTTCAGAAAGCAATGAACAAACTACTGAACGTAAACCTTGCCCAGGAATCACGAACTACCAAAATGCTGGGGGTGACTGCTACATCCTGTGAAGGACATGCAACTAAATTTTAAATTTTAATTCCCTGGCAGATTCGCATAAGCCAGGCCCAAATACGATGTAGTCCTTGTAGGCCAGGCTGAAGCACGGTATTATGGTGACATTAGCTAACGGCGAGTCCCTGAAAGGTGAAATAAACCTTCTATTTGAGTTGGAGATACGGAACAGTAAAACTCCCACGTATGCATGGCATATGTTGGTATATGAAAGGCTATAATAGGGTCAGGTGGGACACATGGAACTATAAAATACCCTGTATATATGACATATGTTGGTATATGAAAGGCTATAATTGGGCCGAGTGGGACATGGAACAGTAAAATATCTCTGTATACATGACGTATGTTGGTATATGAAAGGCTATAATTGGGCCAAGTGGGACACGGAACAGTAAAATATCTCTGTATACATGACGTATGTTGGTATATGAAAGGCTATAATTGGGCCAAGTGGGACATGGAACAGTAAAATATTTCTGTATACATGACGTATGTTGGTATATGAAAGGCTATAATTGGGCCAAGTGGGACATGGAACAGTAAAATATATCTGTATACATGACGTATGTTGGTATATGAAAGGCTATAATTGGGCCAAGTGGGACATGGAACAGTAAAATATATCTGTATACATGACATATGTTGGTATAAGAAAAGCTATAATCGGGCTAAGTTGAAGACTTCCATGTTATATAATGTTATGTGCAAATGTTTAGTCCGCAAAACCATTCTTGTTTCGAGGTGGAGTTGAATCCAGGAATACTAGACAGGAAGTGCAGTGTACTAGTCACTTTTCTTTTGCTGCTTCTACTGTGCTAAGCCATAGACAGTCAACATAAAAATCAGGACAGGAGTCAGAGTAAAAGTGACAATAGACAAAAGACGTCAAAGGCAATATTGTATGTTGTAGGAAGACATCTAGAGATGAGCTCGAACGGAAACAGAAGAGTATTTCTTCTTGGTACTCGACATAATGTTCTAAAGATCTGTTGTAGTTAACCTTCCTTGTGAAGACGACAACAGATCTGATCAGACATTACACATATTCAAATATATGAGAAAATGTTCACAGTGAACGTACACCTCATTGAAGAAACTCATCCAGTAGCTAGTCATGGCTAAATGAAGGTGACTTACTTGAAGAATTCAAGCAAACATACCACAAACCATAGGATTTGCAGCTTCTGCCTACCAGTTTGAGACCCAGAAGAGCAAGATATTTCAGTCTACAGATTCTGTTTCAATCTAAACACTCAAGCAATCAGGTGCTGTCTCCACAATGAATGTTGGCTGCAATGGATCTCCAACACTGTCTGTCTTTCGTCCTGAATGTACATTATGTCAGATTGATGTTCGTCCATCTCTTGGTGTTATCATCCCACTTGTATCGTTGTCTACCTCTTGCTCGCTTGCCTTGCCCTCCTGTATGGTTTTTATAAGAGTATTATGTCTTTCAACGTGGCCTAAATAGTTCACTTAACTCTTTTTTATTTCTTTCAACTCTTTTTTCATTCCCAGTTTTCTAGAAATCTTCTGGCGTGACAGCTGGGATGAATACCAGCGTTGATAGCTGCTCTTAGTTGTTGCAAGTCGCGTTCATGTGACTCAGTATTTGCATGTATATTGTGTCTTCAGAAGTATTAATGATTCACCTGTTGTGCATTTTATATAGATTAGACAGATATCATTTGATAGAAAATAAAACGTCACTTTCATTACAGATTCATTATTTTGTTGTTGTTGTTGTTGTTGTTGTTGTTGTTGTTGTTGTTGTTGTTGACAGATGTTTTTAAAATTAAAGTACTTTTAATGTCTTTGAACATGCTCTACATGATCAACGCAACCGCATGGTTTGTTTCATGGGTCAAAAGCTCACTCTGTGTGCTTTTAATATTATTGCCTTCCCTGAACTCACCTGTCAATCACTTGTCTATATTATGTTTCTTTGCTTGAATGTCTGCATGTAAAAGGTTACGTGTTTTGATTACAGAATATTCACTGTTTTAAGACTCTCTCTCTCTCTCTCTCTCTCTCTCTCTCTCTCTCTCTCTCTCTCTCTCTCTCTCTCTCTCTCTCTCTCTCTCTCTCTCTCTCTCTCTCACCCTCTCTGATATTGTACATATACATGAAGAATGAAAGACAAACTTATTTTTGCATCCAATATCCGAGCTCCATACAATTGTTTCAATTAGAATAAACGTTGAGCTATCACTATTTACATGACTAACAACAGCATGCGTCAGCAAAGACCGTTTAATTAAACCCATTCTTCAGCCTGGCTCCACCAACAAGATCACCGTGATTTATAACCTAATCCTGGACATTCATTGTGTATCTGTCTACAAAGAGCATGCTTATAGTTTGTCCAGTGTCCGCCAGATGAATTCTCTAGACAACATTCGGTGAATTCTCTAGACAACATTCGGTGAATTCTCTAGACAACATTCGGTCATTTCAGCTGCAGAATCGTATGATTTAAAGTGTACGATGTCCCATTGGAACGTATTAATACTCTGGCATGATCATATGTGTTCCTTTCGTGTTTCAAGTAAACTATGCACCGTGTTTTTATGTGCATTGACATGGGAAGTAAATTATGTAGCATGTTTGTAAAACGCTTTGATAAAGAATAGCACTGCATCTTGTCTTCTTTCAGAGTAGTACAGGATACAGCGGTGTTAATGTGAGTGGAAAGTAAATTATATGTTATGCTTTAAGATACTTTGATTAAAAAAATACTGTGCATATTGTCTTAAAGAGTTGTAGGCAAGGACAAGCAGTGGGAGATCAAGAGATAAGATGCTAGACAGGTTAACATAAATTCATAGATGAACATCAGAAATGATTGACAGCACAAGAGACAGAGTGCTGCGGATAGACTTGATCAGCTACAACACACGGCTTGGACTAAAAGAAGATCTTGTCATTTGTCTGTCCGTGTAGTACAGAATACAGACGTGTTGATGTGCCTCGGATGAATTCATACTGAGTAATACGTCACTTTACTTCTACGCAGGCACCTTGAGCAGACACTATTCTGGTTAACGAGAGAAAGATTGACCAAGATCGCAGTCTAGGGCTACGTTTAACAGAAGGCTGCCATAGGCATCCCTCACGATGATGGTAGGCAATAAACACCCACAACTAGCATACAACTCTTCGATAGCTCACATGCATGCTCGGAGAATGTATGTTGCCTGCGTATTTGAATGATAACACGTCATCAATATCAGCCTTCAGAGCCCGCTTCTCAGTGTAGGTTGGCTGTGATAGAACCCAAGCAATGTTTGTTCTGAGCCTTCGTTGTAGATTCTGCTATATGTCTCCAGACCATATCTTGATTTTTTCTGCCCCCAGCATTCACTGGATATTTTGCTACACCGTACATTGTCAATAATTTGATGTTTATTTCTACTGTGCCTTCGTTGTACTTTATGCTACACCGTACTTTGACTGTATATTGATGTGTGTCTTTACTGAGCATTCGTTGCACATTATGCTACACCATACCTTGACCTATATTGATGTGTGTCTTTACTGAGCCTTCGTTGTACATTATGCCTTGACCGTATATTGATGTGTGTCTTTACTGAGCCTTCGTTGTACATTATGCTACATCGAACCTTGACCGTATATTGATGTGTGTCTTTATTGAGCCTTCGTTGTAATTTATGCTACACCATACCTTGACCTATATTGATGTGTGTCTTTACTGAGCCTTCGTTGTACATTATGCCTTGACCTATATTGATGTGTGTCTTTACTGAGCCTTCGTTGTACATTATGCCTTGACCGTATATTGATGTGTGTCTTTACTGAGCCTTCGTTGTACATTATGCTACATCGTACCTTGACCGTATATTGATGTGTGTCTTTATTGAGCCTTCGTTGTAATTTATGCTACACCATACCTTGACCTATATTGATGTGTGTCTTTACTGAGCCTTCGTTGTACATTATGCCTTGACCGTATATTGATGTGTGTCTTTACTGAGCCTTCGTTGTACATTATGCCTTGACCGTATATTGATGTGTGTCTTTACTGAGCCTTCGTTGTACATTATGCCTTGACCGTATATTGATGTGTGTCTTTACTGAGCCTTCGTTGTACATTATGATATACCGAACCTTGACCGTATATTGATGTGTGTCTTTACTGAGCCTTCGTTGTACATTATGCCTTGACCGTATATTGATGTGTGTCTTTACTGAGCATTCGTTGCACATTATGCTACATCGTACCTTGACCGTATATTGATGTGTGTCTTTATTGAGCCTTCGTTGTAATTTATGCTACACCATACCTTGACCTATATTGATGTGTGTCTTTACTGAGCCTTCGTTGTACATTATGCCTTGACCGTATATTGATGTGTGTCTTTACTGAGCCTTCGTTGTACATTATGCCTTGACCGTATATTGATGTGTGTCTTTACTGAGCCTTCGTTGTACATTATGCCTTGACCGTATATTGATGTGTGTCTTTACTGAGCCTTCGTTGTACATTATGATATACCGAACCTTGACCGTATATTGATGTGTGTCTTTACTGAGCCTTCGTTGCACTGAATACTACACCGTACCTAGAAAGTATATTGATTTGTGACTTTACTGAGCCTTCGGTGTACTATATGTTACACCGTACCTAGACTGTATATTGTTGTTTATTTTGTATTAAGCCTCCGTTGTACATGCTGGCACACAGTATCACGATCTTTGTTGTGTTGACCAGTTAATCTCTTTGACTCCCACTAGATCTTTTACCTCAACTGTTCTCTCCTTCAAGGTTTTCATTATGTTATTATTTCGTTTGATATGACCATAATGCCATTAACTTCTCATGTTGTGTTTTTCCTTTAGATGAGACCGTTTTATATTGAGTTGTTCCAGTTCACATTAATCTTACTTGTTTCCACTCAACAGTCTTTCGAAAAATTACATTTTAAAACCCTCTCAAAGCCGTATGCTCCATCTGTTTTGTTAAGGCACCTATTTACACCCCAATAAGTAGTATTTGATGATCCACAGCTTCACTTTCTGTCATATTTGGTTGAAGAGAAGTCTATATTTCATGTAGATGGAAGTGCATATTTTCATTTTGATCATTTTGTAATCTGTGTCACAAATCATCATCAACCACCGATTATTCAGCCATAATTACTCATCATTACGTAAAATAGAGCAGTGTACGTGCTTACATAGTGCAAGGAGGCGAAGATATGACCATGAGCAAGGACTTAGAACATAGAACTGAGGTTCAGAAATATAATGTATTCCTTCTTTATACTTCAGTCATTGAGATTCCCAGAGGAATATAGACTCACAGCCACTCAAGCCATGCCCTGTGTATTCCAGGCCGGGTGGATGTTGACTGATATTTTAGACGGCGTAAGATAGCCAGCCGGGCTCCCTGACGAAGGCGTTAACGACTTTCTCCGTAATCCCGTATATCCACGAGAGGAACACAACTGCGAGAGATTCGACAGCGGATCACGTCTCGTTGCTTACTTACGGGGTATGTGAGCCGGCCGCTCAGAAATCAATGGCAAACTACTGAGCGTAATCTTGCCAAGAACATCAACAACAGCTAAATAATGCTGGTGTTGACTGCAACGTCCTTTAAGGGATATGCAACAACAAAAAAATAGCCAGTCTCCTACCAACCTTCTTTAATCGCCCTTTACGACATGCACATGAGGTGTATGAGGTGTTCTTGCCTTTGGGGTGTCGCTACCAATGGGCACGAAATGTGGTAGATTGAAGTAACTAGACAATAAATGTGGTCACTGTCAGGCTGGACGCCTTTACTTCCCAATATAATTATGGCACCCATGTTAGGCTGCGTCCACCTGGATAGCCATGTCAGATTGAAAGAAAAGTCCACCTCGGCGTGGATTCGAACTCATAATCACTGGCCAACATGCCAGAGCCTGTCTACTATGCTACCGCGGCCCTCAAGTAATATAATATATTCAGGCATGATTCGCATTTCGTGGAAGCAAAAGCAAACGAATATAGAATTGCTAGTGAAGTTGGAAATAACAAAATCAAACAAACAAAGATCTTAGGAATCTTAGGCCATTATATGCGGTGGGCCAGATTAAAATAGAATGCTAGAATGAAAGCCAAACGCATGCGAACAAACGGTAGACAACGATTTAAATCATCCAGTTATGGAGGAACATAGTCAGTGAATAAATAAAACCATAGCGAGAAAGATAAAGCACTGCAACCAATCTGTATTACGGAAATGGTAATATTGATTCAAAAAATATCAGACAAGTCTGGCATTCCGATACTAGCTTTGTCTATAAAAAAAAAAGGATGCAGGATGATAGCATAGTTTGTCGTGGCGCCCACTTTGAATCAGAAATGCACATTGCCACTTGATATAACTTGTCTGTCGCTTTTCTGTGACTTTGATTTGAAACAAGCATATTCAGTTTAGTTTAGATAGCTGTTCAAATAACTTCTGCGCGCACGCCTATCTGTAAACAATAATTACATGATGAAGTCTAGGATTAAGAATGGTAATCCCATTTGTCAACAGAAATTCTTCTAAATCAATTTCTGCAATTCCACATGTAAAATATGTTCACTTTCTAAGAGTTAATGGTATAATCCAATACTATGAGCGGCAAATATGATTATTGTCATCATCATTATCGAGTACCTCGAGAGATGGCACAGTTATTCATATTTCTCGGCTGAGTTTTATATTGATGATATTGTCCCAAGTTATCGTTCTAGACCACAACCACCAGTTAACTCCCTCTACCGTGGTCTTTTCTAAAACCCTTCAGAAATGCAGCAAAATGTGCCAGGCAATAAATCGTGCAACATCGTTATTGTGGCTACTGTGTATCAATTGGTCACATCTACCTCCAATCTTTTCAGTCAGTAGCCTTGTTCTCCAATGTTTCTCTTGATATGAATACTGACTATTTCCTATTGTTTAGTATAGTGTTCTACTTTTGATAGCTCTTTCCAGGCAACCATCGTTAGTTCTACTTTTGTTAGCTTCCTCAGTTCAGCCATTGTTAGTTCTACTTTTGTTAGCCTCCTCCGTTCAACCATTGTTAGTTCTACTTTTGTTAGCCTCCTCCAGGCAACCATTGTTAGTTCTACTTTTGTTAGCTTCCTCCGTTCAACCATTGATAGTTCTACTTTAGTTAGCTTCCTCCGTTCAACCATTGATAATTCTACTTTAGTTAGCTTCCTCCGTTCAACCATTGATAGTTCTACTTTAGTTAGCTTCCTCCAGGCAACCATTGTTAGTTCTACTTTTGTTAGCCTCCTCCAGGCAACCATTGTTAGTTCTACTTTTGTTAGCTTCCTCCGTTCAGCCATTGTTAGTTCTACTTTTGTTAGCCTCCTCCAGGCAACCATTGTTAGTTCTACTTTTGTTAGCCTCCTCCAGGCAACCATTGTTAGTTCTACTTTTGTTAGCCTCCTCCAGGCAACCATTGTTAGTTCTACTTTTGTTAGCCTCCTCCAGGCAACCATTGTTAGTTCTACTTTTGTTAGCCTCCTCCAGGCAACCATTGTTAGTTCTACTTTTGTTAGCCTCCTCCGTTCAAACATTGTTAGTTCTACTTTTGTTAGCCTCCTCCGTTCAGCCATTGTTAGTTCTACTTTTGTTAGCCTCCTCCGTTCAAACATTGTTAGTTCTACTTTTGTTAGCCTCCTCCGTTCAGCCATTGTTAGTTCTACTTTTGTTAGCCTCCTCCGTTCAAACATTGTTAGTTCTACTTTTGTTAGCCTCCTCCGTTCAGCCATTGTTAGTTCTACTTTTGTTAGCCTCCTCCAGGCAACCATTGTTAGTTATACATTTGTTAGCCTCCTCCGTTCAGCCATTGTTAGTTCTACTTTTGTTAGCCTCCTCCAGGCAACCATTGTTAGTTCTACTTTTGTTAGCCTCCTCCGTTCAGCCATTGTTAGTTCTACTTTTGTTAGCCTCCTCCGTTCAGCCATTGTTAGTTCTACTTTTGTTAGCCTCCTAAAGGCAACCATTGTTAGTTATACATTTGTTAGTTCCTCCGTTCAACCATGGTTAGTTATACATTTGTTAGTTCCTCCGTTCAACCATTGTTAGTTATACATTTGTTAGTTCCTCCGTTCAACCATTGTTAGTTATACATTTGTTAGTTCCTCCGTTCAAACATTGTTAGTTCTACTTTTGTTAGCCTCCTCCGTTCAGCCATTGTTAGTTCTACTTTTGTTAGCCTCCTCCAGGCAACCATCGTTAGTTCTACTTTTGTTAGCTTCCTCAGTTCAGCCATTGCTAGTTCTACATTTGTTAGCCTCCTCCGTTCAACCATTGTTAGTTCTACTTTTGTTAGCCTCCTCCAGGCAACCATTGTTAGTTCTACTTTTGTTAGCTTCCTCCGTTCAACCATTGATAGTTCTACTTTAGTTAGCTTCCTCCGTTCAACCATTGATAGTTCTACTTTAGTTAGCTTCCTCCAGGCAACCATTGTTAGTTCTACTTTTGTTAGCCTCCTCCAGGCAACCATTGTTAGTTCTACTTTTGTTAGCTTCCTCCGTTCAACCATTGATAGTTCTACTTTAGTTAGCTTCCTCCGTTCAACCATTGTTAGTTCTACTTTAGTTAGCTTCCTCCGTTCAACCATTGTTAGTTCTACTTTTGTTAGCCTCCTCCGTTCAGCCATTGTTAGTTCTACTTTTGTTAGCCTCCTCCGTTCAAACATTGTTAGTTCTACTTTTGTTAGCCTCCTCCGTTAAGCCATTGTTAGTTCTACTTTTGTTAGCCTCCTCCAGGCAACCATTGTTAGTTCTACTTTTGTTAGCCTCCTCCAGGCAACCATTGTTAGTTCTACTTTTGTTAGCCTCCTCCGTTCAAACATTGTTAGTTCTACTTTTGTTAGCCTCCTCCGTTCAGCCATTGTTAGTTCTACTTTTGTTAGCCTCCTCCGTTCAAACATTGTTAGTTCTACTTTTGTTAGCCTCCTCCGTTCAGCCATTGTTAGTTCTACTTTTGTTAGCCTCCTCCGTTCAAACATTGTTAGTTCTACTTTTGTTAGCCTCCTCCGTTCAGCCATTGTTAGTTCTACTTTTGTTAGCCTCCTCCGTTCAAACATTGTTAGTTCTACTTTTGTTAGCCTCCTCCGTTCAGCCATTGTTAGTTCTACTTTTGTTAGCCTCCTCCAGGCAACCATTGTTAGTTCTACTTTTGTTAGCCTCCTCCAGGCAACCATTGTTAGTTCTACTTTTGTTAGCCTCCTCCGTTCAAACATTGTTAGTTCTACTTTTGTTAGCCTCCTCCGTTCAGCCATTGTTAGTTCTACTTTTGTTAGCCTCCTCCGTTCAAACATTGTTAGTTCTACTTTTGTTAGCCTCCTCCGTTCAGCCATTGTTAGTTCTACTTTTGTTAGCCTCCTCCGTTCAAACATTGTTAGTTCTACTTTTGTTAGCCTCCTCCGTTCAGCCATTGTTAGTTCTACTTTTGTTAGCCTCCTCCAGGCAACCATTGTTAGTTATACATTTGTTAGCCTCCTCCGTTCAGCCATTGTTAGTTCTACTTTTGTTAGCCTCCTCCAGGCAACAATTGTTAGTTCTACTTTTGTTAGCCTCCTCCGTTCAGCCATTGTTAGTTCTACTTTTGTTAGCCTCCTCCGTTCAGCCATTGTTAGTTCTACTTTTGTTAGCCTCCTCCAGGCAACCATTGTTAGTTATACATTTGTTAGTTCCTCCGTTCAACCATGGTTAGTTATAAATTTGTTAGTTCCTCTGTTCAACCATTGTTAGTTATACATTTGTTAGTTCCTCCGTTCAACCATTGTTAGTTATACATTTGTTAGTTCCTCCGTTCAACCATTGTTAGTTATCCATTTGTTAGTTCCTCCGTTCAAACATTGTTAGTTCTACTTTTGTTAGCCTCCTCCGTTCAGCCATTGTTAGTTCTACTTTTGTTAGCCTCCTCCAGGCAACCATTGTTAGTTCTACTTTTGTTAGCCTCCTCCAGGCAACCATTGTTAGTTCTACTTTTGTTAGCCTCCTCCGTTCAGCCATTGTTAGTTCTACTTTTGTTAGCCTCCTCCGTTCAAACATTGTTAGTTCTACTTTTGTTAGCCTCCTCCGTTCAGCCATTGTTAGTTCTACTTTTGTTAGCCTCCTCCAGGCAACCATTGTTAGTTCTACTTTTCTTAGCCTCCTCCAGGCAACCATTGTTAGTTCTACTTTTGTTAGCCTCCTCCGTTCAGCCATTGTTAGTTCTACTTTTGTTAGCCTCCTCCGTTCAGCCATTGTTAGTTCTACTTTTGTTAGCTTCCTCCGTTCAGCCATTGTTAGTTCTACTTTTGTTAGCCTCCTCCAGGCAACCATTGTTAGTTATACATTTGTTAGTTCCTCCGTTCAACCATGGTTAGTTATACATTTGTTAGTTCCTCTGTTCAACCATTGTTAGTTATACATTTGTTAGTTCCTCCGTTCAACCATTGTTAGTTATACATTTGTTAGTTCCTCCGTTCAACCATTGTTAGTTATACATTTGTTAGTTCCTTCGTTCAAACATTATTAGTTCTACTTTTGTTAGCCTCCTCCGTTCAGCCATTGTTAGTTCTACTTTTGTTAGCCTCCTCCAGGCAACCATTGTTAGTTCTACTTTTGTTAGTTCCTCTGTTCAACCATTGTTAGTTATACATTTGTTAGTTCCTCCGTTCAACCATTGTTAGTTATACATTTGTTAGTTCCTCCGTCCAACCATTGTTAGTTATACATTTGTTAGTTCCTCCGTTCAAACATTGTTAGTTCTACTTTTGTTAGCCTCCTCCGTTCAGCCATTGTTAGTTCTACTTTTGTTAGCCTCCTCCAGGCAACCATTGTTAGTTCTACTTTTGTTAGCCTCCTCCAGGCAACCATTGTTAGTTCTACTTTTGTTAGCCTCCTCCGTTCAGCCATTGTTAGTTCTACTTTTGTTAGCCTCCTCCGTTCAAACATTGTTAGTTCTACTTTTGTTAGCCTCCTCCGTTCAGCCATTGTTAGTTCTACTTTTGTTAGCCTCCTCCAGGCAACCATTGTTAGTTCTACTTTTGTTAGCCTCCTCCAGGCAACCATTGTTAGTTCTACTTTTGTTAGCCTCCTCCGTTCAGCCATTGTTAGTTCTACTTTTGTTAGCCTCCTCCGTTCAGCCATTGTTAGTTCTACTTTTGTTAGCTTCCTCCGTTCAGCCATTGTTAGTTCTACTTTTGTTAGCCTCCTCCAGGCAACCATTGTTAGTTATACATTTGTTAGTTCCTCCGTTCAACCATGGTTAGTTATACATTTGTTAGTTCCTCTGTTCAACCATTGTTAGTTATACATTTGTTAGTTCCTCCGTTCAACCATTGTTAGTTATACATTTGTTAGTTCCTCCGTTCAACCATTGTTAGTTATACATTTGTTAGTTCCTCCGTTCAAACATTATTAGTTCTACTTTTGTTAGCCTCCTCCGTTCAGCCATTGTTAGTTCTACTTTTGTTAGCCTCCTCCAGGCAACCATTGTTAGTTCTACTTTTGTTAGTTCCTCTGTTCAACCATTGTTAGTTATACATTTGTTAGTTCCTCCGTTCAACCATTGTTAGTTATACATTTGTTAGTTCCTCCGTTCAACCATTGTTAGTTATACATTTGTTAGTTCCTCCGTTCAACCATTGTTAGTTCTACTTTAGTTAGCTTCCTCCGTTCAACCATTGTTAGTTCTACTTTAGTTAGCTTCCTCCGTTCAACCATTGTTAGTTCTACTGTTGTTAGCTTCCTCCGTTCAACCATTGTTAGTTATAAATTTGTTAGTTCCTCCGTCCAACCATTGAACACCTAACATTGACAACTAATGACCACCTAACAATAATGACACCATATCGCACCTCATTATGACATCAAATCGCCACCTAACAATGACACCATATCGTCACCTCATTATGCCATCAAATTGTCACCTAACATTGACACCATATCGTCACCTCATTATGACATCAAATCGCCACCTAACAATGACACCATATCGTCACCTCATTATGCCATCAAATTGTCACCTAACAATGACACAATATCGTCACCTCATTATGCCATCAAAATTTCACCTAACAATGACACTATATCGTAACCTCATTATGACATCAAATCGCCACCTAACAATGACACCATATCGTCACCTCATTATGACATCAAATCGCCACCTAACAATGACACCATATCGTCACCTCATTATGCCATCAAATTGTCACCTAACAATGACACCATATCGTCACCTCATTATGACATCAAATTGTCATCTAACAATGACACCATATAGTCACCTCATTATGACATCAAATCGCCACCTAACAATGACACAATATCGTCGCCTCATTATGACATCAAATTGTCACCTAACAATGACACAATATCGTCACCTCATTATGACATCAAATTGTAACCTAACAATGACACCATATCGTCACCTCATTATGACATCAAATTGTCACCTACAATGACACCATATCGCCACCTCATTATGACATCAAATTGTCACCTAACAATGACACAATATCGCCACCTCATTATGACATCAAATTGTCACCTAACAATGACACCATATCGTCACCTCATTATGACATCAAATTGTCACCTAACAATGACACCATATCGTCACCTCATTAGAACATCAAATCGCCACCTAACAATGACATCATATCGTCAACTCAATATGCCATCAAATTGTCACCTAGCAATGACGCCAAATCGTCACTTCATTATGACATAAAATAGTCACCTAACAATGACACCATATAGTCACCTCATTATGACATCAAATCGCCATCTATCAATGACACAATATCGTCGCCTCATTATGAAATCAAATTGTCACCTAACAATGACACAATATCGTCACCTCATTATGACATCAAATTGTCACCTAACAATGACACCATATCGTTACCTCATTATGACATCAAATTGTCATCTACAATGACACCATATCGCCACCTCATTATGACATCAAATTGTCACCTAACAATGACACAATAACGCCACCTCATTATGACATCAAATTGTCACCTAAGAATGACACCATATCGTCACCTCTTTATGACATCAAATCGCCACCTAACAATGACACCATATCGTCACCTCAATATGACATCGAATTGTCACCTAACAATGACACCATATCGCAACCTCATTATGACATCAAATCGCCACCTAACAATTACACCATATCGTCACCTCATTATGACATCAAATTGTCACCTACAATGACACCATATCGCCACCTCATTATGACATCAAATTGTCACCTAACAATGACACCATATCGCCACCTCATTATGACATCAATTTGTCACCTAACAATGACACCATATCGTGACCTCATTATGACATCAAATCGCCACCTAACAATGACACCATATCGTCACCTCATTATGCCATCAAAATTTCACCTAACAATGACACTATATCGTAACCTCATTATGACATCAAATCGCCACCTAAAAATGACACCATATCGTCACCTCCTTATGACATCAAATCGCCACCTAACAATGACACCATATCGTCACCTCATTATGCCATCAAATTGTCACCTAACAATGACACCATATCGTCACCTCATTATGACATCAAATTGTCACCTAACAATGACACCATATAGTCACCTCATTATGACATCAAATCGCCACCTAACAATGACACAATATCGTCACCTCATTATGACATCAAATTGTAACCTAACAATGACACCATATCGTCACCTCATTATGACATCAAATTGTCACCTACAATGACACCATATCGCCACCTCATTATGACATCAAATTGTCACCTAACAATGACACAATATCGCCACCTCATTATGACATCAAATTGTCACCTAACAATGACACCATATCGTCACCTCATTATGACATCAAATTGTCACCTAACAATGACACCATATCGTCACCTCATTATGACATCAAATCGCCACCTAACAATGACACCATATCGTCAACTCAATATGCCATCAAATTGTCACCTAGCAATGACACAATATCGTCGCCTCATTATGAAATCAAATTGTCACCTAACAATGACACAATATCGTCACCTCATTATGACATCAAATTGTCACCTAACAATGACACCATATCGTTACCTCATTATGACATCAAATTGTCATCTACAATATCACCATATCGCCACCTCATTATGACATCAAATTGTCACCTAACAATGACACAATAACGCCACCTCATTATGACATCAAATTGTCACCTAAGAATGACACCATATCGTCACCTCTTTATGACATCAAATCGCCACCTAACAATGACACCATATCGTCACCTCAATATGACATCGAATTGTCACCTAACAATGACACCATATCGCAACCTCATTATGACATCAAATCGCCACCTAACAATTACACCATATCGTCACCTCATTATGACATCAAATTGTCACCTACAATGACACCATATCGCCACCTCATTATGACATCAAATTGTCACCTAACAATGACACCATATCGCCACCTCATTATGACATCAATTTGTCACCTAACAATGACACCATATCGTCACCTCATTATGACATCAAATTGTCACCTAACAATGACACCATATCGTCACCTCATTATGCCATCAAATTGTCACCTAACAATGACACAATATCGTCACCTCATTATGCCATCAAAATTTCACCTAACAATGACACTATATCGTAACCTCATTATGACATCAAATCGCCACCTAACAATGACACCATATCGTCACCTCATTATGACATCAAATCGCCACCTAACAATGACACCATATCGTCACCTCATTATGCCATCAAATTGTCACCTAACAATGACACCATATCGCCACCTCATTATGACATCAAATTGTCACCTACAATGACACCATATCGCCACCTCATTATGACATCAAATTGTCACCTAACAATGACACAATATCGCCACCTCATTATGACATCAAATTGTCACCTAACAATGACACCATATCGTCACCTCATTATGACATCAAATTGTCACCTAACAATGACACCATATCGTCACCTCATTATGACATCAAATCGCCACCTAACAATGACACCATATCGTCAACTCAATATGCCATCAAATTGTCACCTAGCAATGACGCCAAATCGTCACTTCATTATGACATAAAATAGTCACCTAACAATGACACCATATAGTCACCTCATTATGACATCAAATCGCCATCTATCAATGACACAATATCGTCGCCTCATTATGAAATCAAATTGTCACCTAACAATGACACAATATCGTCACCTCATTATGACATCAAATTGTCACCTAACAATGACACAATAACGCCACCTCATTATGACATCAAATTGTCACCTAACAATGACACCATATCGTCACCTCTTTATGACATCAAATCGCCACCTAACAATAACACCATATCGTCACCTCAATATGACATCGAATTGTCACCTAACAATGACACCATATCGCAACCTCATTATGACATCAAATCGCAACCTAACAATTACACCATATCGTCACCTCATTATGACATCAAATTGTCACCTACAATGACACCATATCGCCACCTCATTATGACATCAAATTGTCAACTAACAATGACACCATATCGCCACCTCATTATGACATCAATTTGTCACCTAACAATGACACCATATCGTCACCTCATTATGACATCAAATTGTCACCTAACAATGACACCATATCGTCACCTCATTATGACAACAAATCGCAACCTAACAATAACACCATGCCGTCACGTCATTACAACATCAAATCGCCACTTAACAATGACACCATATCGTCACGTCATTATGACATCAAATCGTAACCTAACAATGACACAAAATCGTCACCTCATTATGACATCAAATTGTCACCTAAAACGACACCATATCGTCACCTCATTATGACATAAAATCGTCACCTAACAATGACACAATATCGTCACCTCATTATGACATCAAATCGTCACCTAACAATGACACCACATCGACACCTCATTGTGACATCGAATTGTCACCAAACAATGACACAATATCGTCACCTCATTATGACATCAAATTGTCACCTAACAATGACACCATATCGACACCTCATTATGACATTAAATTGTCACCTAACAATGACATCATATCGTCACCTCATTATGACATCAAATTGTCACCTACAAAGACACCATATCGCCACCTCATTATGACATCAAATTGTCACCTGTCAGTGACACCATATCGTCACCTCATTATGACATCAAATTTTCACCTAACAATGACACCATATCGTCACCTCATTATGACATCAAATTGTCACCTAACAATGACACCATATAGTCACCTTATTATGACATCAAATAGCCACCTAACAATGACACCATATCGCCACCTCATTATGACATCAAATCGTCACCTAACAATGACACAATATCGTCGCCTCATTATGACATCAAAGTGTCACCTAACAATGGCACCATATCGTCACCTCATTATGACATCAAATTGTCACCTACAATGACACCATATCGCCACCTCATTATGCCATCAAATTGTCACCTAACAATGACACCATATCGTCACCTCATTATGACATCATATTTTCACCTAACAATGACATTATATCGTCACCTCATTAGGACATCAAATCGCCACTTAACAATGACACCATATCGTCACCTCATTATGACATCAAATCGCCACCTAACAATGACACCATATCGTCACCTCATTATGACATTAAATCGCCGCCTATCAATAACACCATATCGCCACCTCATTATGACATCAAATCGTCACCTAACAATGACACCATATTGTTACCTCATTATGACATCAAATTGTCACCTAACAATGACACCATATCGTCACCTCATTATGACATCAAATTGTCACCTAACAATGACACCATATAGTCACCTCATTATGACATCAAATCGCCACCTAACAATGACACTATATCGCCACCTCATTATGACATCAAATCGTCACCTAATAATGACACAATATCGTCTCCTGATTATGAAATCAAATTGTCACCTAACAATGACACCATACCGTCACATCATTGTGACATCAAATTGTCACATAACAATGACACCATATCGCAACCTCATTATGACATCAAATCGCCACCTAACAATGACACCATATCGCCACCTCATTATGACATCAAATTGTCACCTAGCAATGACACAATATCGTCACCTCATTATGACATCAAATTGTCACCTAAAAATGACACCATATCGTCACCTTATTATTGCATCAAATTGTCACCTAAAAACGACACCATATCGTCACCTCATTATGACATAAAATCGCCACCTAACAATGACAATATATCGCCACCTCATTATGACATCAAATTGTCACTTAAAAATGACACCATATCGTCACCTTATTATGACATAAAATTGTCACCTAAAAACGACACCATATCGTCACCTCATTATGACATAAATTCGCCACCTAACAATGACACCATGTCGCCACCTCATTATGACATCAAATTGTCACCTAACAATGAAACCATATCGCCACCTCATTATGACATCAAATCGTCACCTAACAATGACACAATATCGTCACCTCATTATGACATCAAATTGTCACCTAAAAATGACACCATATCGTCACCTTATTATGACATCAAATTGTCACCTAAATACGACACCATATCTTCACCTCATTATGACATAAAATCGCCACCTAACAATGACACCATATCGCCACCTCATTATGACATCAAATTGTCACCTAACAATGACACCAAATGTCATGAGAAATAATGTGTGCTTTGTGTCTGTTGTTTCTTCTCTTGACGGTATATTTATCCTCGTCTCCCAAATAGCCACGGAAGTGAATGCGGCCAGCGTGGTATTGAGCACATTACCCATCGTCTACAAAGATAAGCCTGGTTTAATATGGCAGACAGAATGAATCGATTTGCTTTTTGCAAATTTTGCAGGCTGGATGCTGAATGGCTCCACTAGAGAATATTTAATGATTCACCATTTCATTCAATGAAGCAGCCATACTTGTCCTCACCAGAAGCCACTAAACGTCACTGCGAGAGTCAAAAATACATCTGTATCTCTTCTCTGTTGGGGACCAGATAACACTTCTAATTTGACACGTCCGCGTTGCATTGCCAACATATTCTCTGACGCCATTTGCTGACATCGACATATTGTTACAATTTGTTTTGGATCCGTTGTGTTAATTTACTGCCCTATTGGGTATTGTTCACTAATTTACTGTCCTACTGGATAGTGTTCACTATTTTACTGTCGTGTGGGATACTGTTAATTAATTTACTGTCCTATTGAAAATATGTCCCTTATTTACTGCCCTATGAGATATAGTTCATTAATTCACTGTCCTATTTATAACGTTAATTAATTTACTGCCTTATGTGATATTGTTAATTAATCTACTGTCCTATTGGATATATTTCCCTAAATTCTCTGCCCAATGGGATACTGTTCATCACAGATAGAACTATAAAAATTAGTGTTTTTTAAGAGCATGCATCTTTCCCATTGCAACATTTGCCTGTGCGACCTGGACACTTACTAAACAAGCTGAGCAACGCATAAGTTCTTTTGAATATAAATGTTATAAACGAGTTTCAAGAATATCTTGGATAAAGTAAATAACGAACGCATCCATACTTCAAGAGCTGAATATTGAAGAAGGTTGGCTATTAAAGACGATAAAACAAAGAAAATTGAAATATTTTGATTACTTGAAACGTCACAAAAGTTTGGAGGGGTATATACCGGGGAAGGGAGGAAGAGGAAGGCCAAAGAGAAGATGGGTGCAGGATGTGGCGGATCTTCTCCAGATGGGTGTATCTGAAGCGGGACATCTTGCTTATGATCGAGAGGTTTTCCTGAAGGTTGTTATGGCAGCGAGGTTCTGCAAAGGATATGCTGCTTAATGAATGAATGAATTAGATATTAATTAATTATATATTGTTAATTAATTTACTGTTCTTTTGGATATATTTCACTAATTTACTGCCTTAGTAGATATGTTCACTAATTTAGTGTTGTATTGAATATTTTTCACTCATTTACTGCCCAATTGCATATTGTTCACTAATGTACTGCCCTATTGGATAGTGTTCATTAATGTACTGTCCTATTAGATATGTTCACTAATATACTCCACTATTGGATATTGTTTACTAATTTCCTGTCCTATTGGATATTGTTCACTAATTTACTGTCGTATAAGATATTGTTCACTAATGTACTGCCCTATTAGATATTGTTTACTAATGTACTGTCCTATTAGATATGTTCACTAATGTACTGCCCTATTAGATATTGTTTACTAATGTACTGTCCTATTAGATATTGTTCACTAATTTACTGTCCTATTAGATATTGTTCACTAATTTACTGTCCTATTAGATATTGTTTACTAATGTACTGCCCTATTAGATATTGTTTACTAATTTACTGTCCTATTAGATATTGTTCACTAATTTACTGTCCTATTAGATATTGTTTACTAATGTACTGTCCTATTAGATATTGTTCACTAATTTACTGTCCTATTAGATATTGTTCACTAATTTACTGTCCTATTAGATATTGTTCACTAATTTACTGTCCTATTAGATATTGTTTACTAATGTACTGCCCTATTAGATATTGTTTACTAATTTACTGTCCTATTAGATATTGTTCACTAATTTACTGTCCTATTAGATATTGTTTACTAATGTACTGTCCTATTAGATATTGTTCACTAATTTACTGTCGTATAAGATATTGTTCACTAATGTACTGCCCTATTAGATATTGTTTACTAATTTAATGTCCTATTAGATATGTTCACTAATGTACTGTCCTATTAGATATTGTTCACTAATTTACTGTCCTATTTGATTGATCTCCTTAATGTAATGTCCTAGTGGATTCATTGTATTATTGCATTGTCAGCAGGTGGCTGGGATTTATACATGTCACAACCTCAGAGTGAGACTCAATACAACGGGTGTGTTTCTATCGTCTTCTTGTAACCCATGACGTGAGGAGTTGGTGATCGTGTCTGTCTGAAGCCTTCTGGGTCATGTACTGCCAATCATTTCTGATACTGACGCTCCTGCATGCTATGATGTTGAACTGTGCAGCATTTTCTCTTTTGTTATCTCAGCTACCCTGTCTCCCTCCAGCATACCCATTGTGACGACAGACCACAGCTTTCAGGACGTGCCCACAGAATGTAGACTGCCTTCTTCTGATGAGAGTCACCAGTTACTTGTGTGATTTAACTTCTTTCAAGATATCTTCATTGCTCTTCCTATTTGTTCGCAGTGTTCTCATCATCCTTTTATAAAATTATATCACTGTGAGTCCACATAATTCCTCACTTGTATGCTGATTGTCCATCATGTGCTTCTAAACATGAGCATTTATTAGGACGTTAATGCGGCCAGCGTGGTATTGACCACATCACCCATTGAATGCTGATCAGTCTACAAATATGTGGCTAGTAACAAATAACCAATGCGCCTGGTTGCGTGTAACCGGTCCATCTGATCAGTCTACAAATATGTGGCTAGTAACAAATAACCAATGCGCCTGGTGGCGTGTAACCGGTCCATCTGATCAGTCTACAAATATGTGGCTAGTAACAAATAACCAATGCGCCTGGTGGCGTGTAACAGGTCCATGTGATCAGTCTACAAATATGTGGCTAGTAACAAATAACCAATGTTCCTGGTGGCGTGTAACAGGTCCATCTGATCAGTCTACAAATATGTGGCTAGTAACAAATAACCAATGCGCCTGGTGGCGTGTAACCGGTCCATCTGATCGGTCTACAAATATGTGGCTAGTAACAAATAACCAATGCGCCTGGTTACGTGTAACAGGTCCATCTGATCAATCTACAAATATGTGGCTAGTAACAAATAACCAATTTGAGGAAAAAGTGTCTAACGTCCGCCGGCAAGGAGACAAAAATCCGACGGAGACTATTACAGCTGACACTATGAAATTGTTAGGTAACGCCGCTTATGGCAAAACACTAACCAATAAAATCAAACATACCGACGTCTCCTACTGTCAGGGAAAAGACACTGCCAAGCTCCTCAATAACCCAAGACTCAAAAGCATGAATGGTATTACAGACGATCTCTTTGAAGTAGAAATGTTAAAGAAGAAAACGGTGTGGGATCTACCTCTACAGATTGGATTCTTTGTCTACCAATATGCCAAATTGCGCATGCTAGCTTTCTATTACGACTTTCTTGATAAATTTATCTCTAAAGAAGACTACCATCTCACTGAGATGGACACTGATAGTTTGTACATGGCCCTTAGCGCTGATCCACTCTCTGAGGTGGTTAGACAACACCTACGAGAAGAATACGATAGAGTCTACAATCAGTGGTTTCCGGCTGAAGTCTGCCCTGTTCATAGAACTAGTACTACTATCTGTCAGGACTGTGTGGATATCAAAGCCTATGAAAAGAGAACCCCTGGGCTATTTAAACTAGAGTACGAAGGGGAGGGGATGGTGTCGTTGTGTAGTAAGACGTATATTTGTGTCGGAGATTATGATAAAATCAGTACCAAAGGTCTGACCAAAAACCACAATGCTTTGGATAAGGACAAATTCTTGAAAATTGTCACCACCAAAGAGGCGGGTGGGGGAACCAATATAGGATTCAAGACCCACGGGACGGGTGTTTATATCAGCAACATCGCGCTTCCCTGTCATATCTGTATATAAAAAGACAGATACAAAATGATAATTTATCAACTACACCAGTACTTATTTAATTGTTCAATATGCATTGTATCATTTGTCTATATATGTTTTATTAAAATTATTATATACCTTACTTGAATCGTTTGTTTGTTATTTTGAGTGTTTCATGTTAAACGTTGTACACTACATGTACCTACTCTGATGAGTCACTTGGCAACACCTACTCTGACCACGCGTACTTTTAAAAAATGAGTTATCGCCTTTTAAGGGTTAGGATCGATAAATGGTTGATTTATATAAGATCCTCAAAAGGAGCGGCTTTCTGATTTATTATACTACCAGTATGTATAATTATAGGCACAGGGAAACTGAATCAAGCATCTCAAGTCAACGTCGTTGCTTCCTTGTGGTGGGTCAGTTTTTCATTGACGTCCTACTGACTAGACAACCTCATTTGTCCAGAGTAGTATCTTGTCTCTAGGAGTCCCTAAAGGTCTGTTTGAGATCGATTCTCACCTGCTCAGTTGTACTATCCTTGTCCTCTGTCCCTGTTTGGTTGTCATCTTCAAGTGCCTCTTCTTCTTCAGCTATACTCTCTAATTTAGGTTTTCTTTTGGTAACTACCTCGTTACTGCTTACATCATGTTTGTGGTACCAATGAACTACTTCCTCTTCTGTAAACTCTTTAACGCGTGGGACATTTCCAATAATGAGATCTGCCACTGATGAGTCTAGAACATACGCTGTCACTCTTCCTGTGATATATGGTGTTGTCACTGTGATCATGGCCATTGGGTAAAATTCTACTGTACCATTAAATGTTATACATCGAATCTTTTTCCCTGTGTAATCCGAGGGATCTATCAAACTTTTTCTGATCCCGATCGTGGTACATCCGGAATCCCTAAGTGTTAACGCTGGCCTATCATTGACGAATCCATGGTGCAGCTTCAAACTTCCTCATGCATGCACTGCTGATCCTGCCTGAACTGTGTGGCCGCACATTAAGACCGGCTGACTGTCTTTATCAAAAAGAGGTTTGCATCCACTACAATTCTCATTATTGAATGTCTCAATCACTTGCGATGCATTTGAGTGCTCAGTTTCCCCCATCGTACATTGATAGATGACGTGCCCGGTCCCTTCACATTTGAAACAAATAATGTCCTTCCTCCTATTATTTGTTGGCCCACTGGATGGTTGTACATCACACTGTGCTGCCTTGTGTCTCCAGATCCCACAATTCGAACATCCGGCATAACTATTCGGATGTCTCTTAAAATCCCACCTTTTGTATGGGTAACGTCCTGCTTTGCCAACATGGTTGCTCCGGAAACCATTGTTTTGAGGTCCCTGTTGCTCATACCTCTGTGTTAAATCTACACTTTTCGATCTTGGTCTGATCCCAGAATTCTGATCCTGTTTAGTATACGCTGCGCAGACTATTTCCTCACTCATTTGTCTGCCAATAGAGCTGTTCGGATGTGCTGTCATGTAGTTTTGCCCTAACTGGGACATTTTGTCTATGTCCTTTGGTTTACGTTCTTAAAAGAAAGCCACTAAATCTGCATTACACGACGATAATATCTTATATCTTAGCATCAAATCGACTAAGCGACTGACATCTTTTCCAACTTCTGCAAGCTCCAGCCATTTATTAAATGTGTTCTTCAATGTATTGACAAAATCTGTAAAATCCTGATTTGTCTCTGGCACTAATTGTCTGAACTTTGTTCTGTATTCATGCTCAGTTAGGTTGAACTTTGTAAGCAAGCGTTGGCGCAGAATAGTATAATTATTTCTTTCTTTCAAAGGCAAATTGAACATGGTAACAAGGGCCTTTCCCGTTAGATACTCACTTAGCTTCATAGCATATTCTCCTTCTGGAATGCCTAAAGCTTTCGCAGACGCTTCGAATCTCCCAAGATAAGCTTCAAGATTGTCCCGGTCCGTAAAATATAACAATTTCAATCGTTTTGACGACTGCGAAGGTCTTCTGCCTTCTTCACTTTGCCCCTTAGCTGCTAGTTCTAATGTTTTTAGTGCAACCGCATTCTCAATCTCAAACTGATATTTTTGTTTTTCCATTTCTAGTTTCATCTGTGTGTGTCTCTCTCTCTCTTCCTGTAGACGCTTGTTTTCCATTTCTGCCTGTCTTTGTTCTCTCTCAGCCTGTCTCTGATCTCTTTTCCATTGATTATATTCTTTCACTTTTGCTTCTGCAAACTCCTGCAAATCTTTGCCCTTCAGGCCTAACCGTTCCCCTGCTTCAATATATTCCATTAAAGTAGGCATCTTGTAATTATGGACACTTAGTTGTCCGTTGGTCAACTATAATATAAAGACACCTTTACTTGTCTTTGTACACCTTTCCTAAGTATACCACCAGTCACTCTGTACGTAAATTCGTAGTACTAGCACTATCACTCTGTACACACACACACACAGTCCATCTGTAAGCACTAGGTGGTGAGGGGGGGGGGGGTATTACATCTACTCCCTCGAATATATAACAAATAGTCGTAGAAAGTTCCTGGAAATATTGTTAAACATACGTATAAATACACAAATGAGTGATACACAATAAGTGACACCTATTAGATGCTAGACGCATAGGCTGGTGAAACGCGGACGGATGATTACATAGAAATAAACATTACTAACATCGACATGCCCATGTAATACAATACCGTGCTCGCAATATGAACTTACAGAGACCACTATGCAGTAGATATAACGAAGGAGAACAATAATAGCATATATCCGAAGAAACCAAATATTATATTTAAATATAAAGAAAGACAACCAAGTAATCTCCAGTAACTAATATACACAGATTTTACGCAAGACACCACGGCTCTAGATATTGTTCAGGACACCCAATTCAAACGCACGACCAAGCTAACATTTTAACTTTTTCCTTTAAAAATATCTTAAGCACAAGAAAGAACCTCGCTTTGCCAAGCCTATCCTAATTCAGATAGAAATCGCAAAAATGCCTATTCAACAACTACATGAAATAACATATAAATATATAGATACACATACGATAACGACACTTCGGACGATGAGAGCAACAGAAACAAAATGGTGGGCCGACAACAATGCGATGATATCCTCTCACAAAATTCCTTAGATTGTTTCTAATAGTTTCCGAAAATAGCCTGGAAATGTCGGTTGGTTACTGTTTTTAAGTGTCTACGCCGCTAGATCCCAACAACGAATTACTGTTTTGATGCGTTTTTCCTTTTTCCTAGACGTGGTGATAACAAGTCCCGACTGTCGAAATAGTTGAAGATGATGGTAATGTCCGAACGCCTTGTCTCTACACAGTTCGTAACGTTTTTGTAACACTCCCTGCGGAGCTGACACCTGTTTGTATGTTGTATATTATGGCTCCTATTCTGCTTTTCTTTGCGTTTTGGGGAGATGATAACAACCCCAAGGCCAGTGAATGTTTATCTGCCCGGTTGCTGTCGCTCTGATGTAATGGCACGGATTCACGCTCGCCGACAAAGGTAAAAATTGGCGACGAATGACAAGCGCTTTAAATCCGTTTTGTAAGTCCTGTTTTTGGCTGAGAAATACGACCACTCTTGCGGTGACGGCCCCTGATTGTCTATTGTGGGCTATTTCCCAGTGACACGATGATGACAAACACACAAAGACTTAACGACGAAAATAAATCCGATTTCAGTGCGAAACATCTTGTTTATCAAGTTCTCTGAGTGGAAAATTTTTTTCAGTAAATTTCCCTCGTGAACGGCCTGGACATCGCAATGCCACCTCAGTTTCTCTTTATAAAAACAACACGCATTGAATCTGTCTGTGAACAAAAGTAATGTGCCCTTTTCAATCTAATTCCCCACAACAATTAATCAGCCACTCTCTTGGCCTGAACTCACTCGATCGGACCCACTCAGGGTCTACCCTTCAACTCCCTATCCCTGAAAAACCACAGTGTGGAGTTCTCTACCTAACTCCGTCACTATTCAACCCTTTTTCAACCGACTACCTCACTGTCGGGTCCCTAAAACTCAACTGTCCCCAGTCAATGTTTTCCACTGTCTTTTCACCTTTCTTTTCAGCCCTCCCCGGGATCCCCACAACATTACTCCCCAGCCCAACTGTCCGCCCCAAAACTCCACTCACGGGCTGACTTCTCCTCGACTTCCCCTTAAATCACTGTCTCCAACCTTCCCCGTCTGTCCTCTCATTTGCACCCTCCGGGGACCTACTACCCGGCCCCATTTTCCAGTAATGTCAATGACCCCAGGCATGTTACAATCTCAAAACATAATGCACTAGACATACTGAAATGATTACACATGCACACCTTTAGCTTTTTCTGACAATAGCACTTTAACATGTCTGAAACCTTATCTTACAAAGATGTTGCTAGTGGACACATGTGGCATCTCCGATAAAAGCTCTCCCTAGGACACTGATAATCACTGATTCAAAGCACTGCAAACATTAATGACTGGTATGTGTATGTAACGCTTCTCTATTTAAATATCAATATGTTACATTATTCTAGCCAATCCACCTCCTTCTTTGCCATGTTATTAGAAGAGTAGACACGGAATATATGTTATCAAGTAGTGATATTAATTACAGCGAAGACCCAGAGAGCGGAAGTGAAAGAATGTTCTCTAAACACGGATACGAGAAAAGTCATTATATCTGGCATTGAAACGCAGGTGTAAACTCCCCACATCCCAGCGCTTAAAGACAAAAGTAAAGCTGGAAAAGTGGCATCGTTCATCTGAGGCTAGACAAAATACAACATCAATAGCTAGTGATGATTGTTGATCTTCTGTCCTCATGTCAAGATCACATATCCGTGCAAGATCAGTTGGTGAAGGATCAGTTTGATAGATAGCACACGGCAACCTCTATTTGTGCTCCAGTCTCCGTGTGTAGATGACTCCAGGAGAGATACAGCAAAGTGCACGAGCTCCGAATATCGGCAAATATTCAGATGTGTGTAGATCAGAATCGCACATGCCATACATACTCTACCTGTGGGTAGTTTATTTGTTTAGCTTAGCATCGCTGGTGGCCTTTTCGTTGGCTCCGTGGCGAAGAGTTCACGGACGCAGTTCGTTATCCCGCATACCGCATTGGAAACACAGCTGTGGGCGATTTGGCAGACCATCTTTCGTTCGTTTTATTACGAAATGGTATGGGCGCCAGTCGTTCAGAAAGCAATGGCAAACTATTGAATGTATATTTGCTAAGACATCACAAACAGCATACAAATGATGGGGTTGACTGTGACGTCCTGTAAAAGGATATGCAACTAACTGAAGTAGCCCTTTCTGCTGGCCATTTATTTTTTATTTCTATGAGCCGAAAGATTTTTAACATCTGCTGTGTGTTTACGGTTACTTCGAGACTTTTCTCTCTTCCCAGACAAGACCAGGCGTGCGGTTCATTACCCCAGGATCAGGGAGTAATATCCCAACTTTCTGTATATGTAATTATCCGCTCCGCCCACATCGTGAATCATACCTGGTCGTCATTAGAGACAGACGTACGTCCCACCTTTAGCTATAGTTAACGGTAGTAACTGTCTGACAACTGGTTACATTTGATCATTATTATACGAGTCGCATTTGTGACATCTCTTTGGGTGCTCAAGTTATGTTCACTTTCACATTTTTTTAAACGTACTCCTGCTTTGAACTCAAGCGTGGTGCATATGCAAATATATATATATATATATATATATATATATATATATATATATATATATATATATATATATATATATATATATATATATATGCCAGCTGCCTGGCCGAGGTGTTAAGAGCTTTCTCCGTTAACCCCGAATACTCTCGTGGTCGACGTGAGCACACGAGAATTAGAAATGGTTCGAGTCGCGCCACTGACTTATGAGTGTATGGAGCCGGTCGTTCAGAATGTCGTGGCGTGCTGATGAGCGTAATCTAGCCTAGGAATCAACATACAACTGAAAGATGATGATGTTGACCGCAATATCCTGAAACAGGATGGAAACGCGGGGGAAAAAAAATATATATATATATATATATATATATATATATATATATATATATATATATATATATATATATATATATGTGTGTGTGTGTGTGTGTGTGTATAGTGCTAATTCTAGTGCAGTGGACTGATTTTTGCGTGTGGATTAGCATACTCTATTACTAGCACCCCTCGCCTCCAGGTGGACCCACTCCGACTTTAGAGGTGCATTAACAATAATCACAGTCTTCTTTGGGTTTCTCTGGTCATAGTTTTTGGCTATTGATGTGCTTACTCAACATTATATGTCTGTCCGATTCGATGGCGTAAGTGCGATGAATTATTATCAGTTACACTATTTTTTTTTCTTTTACAAAAAGAATGGTTTACATGCACACAAAACTAACTAATGCAAATGTGCACAATCATCAACTTGGAGACAAGAGAGTGAGCAGCGATTGGCGCCATCTCGTCTCACTGAAACTGAAAGGTTTCGCACGCAGCCAACTGCAGGACAAGTTATGATGTCTCTCTGTTGAGACTCGCATGACATTATTCTGCGGCGTGATACACTCACCGGTTGTGCTGCCTGTAGTGCCGTGTATACACGCATAACTTCCCAAGAATCATCTTCATTCCCCAATCAAAAACAATCCAAGTGTACTTATGTGTATGTAGTGTTTTACTGTAGTTGTGTCAGTTTATTATGTGTGTTTGTTATATGTTGACGAAGGTTTTGGCCGCAACGTCCATTTTGTTACTTGTAATCGTGCTCTAGTAAAGCTCACAATCTACTTCTCGTTTTTCGGTGATTCATTTATATCCTATTTTATAGGATGTTGCAGTCAATCCAGCATATATTGGCTGTTTTCTGACTGATTGGAAAATTTTACGTTCAGTAGTTTGTCATTGCTTTCTGAAGGGCTGACGCCTCAAACCATTTACATCAACGAAAAACAATTTGCTTCCAAATCGTTGGCGGTTGATTTCAAACCCTGTACTCTCTACATCGGAAAGTTGTGAAACTCCATTTCACTATCCCCTAAGCTACAGACGCCGGTAACATGTTCCATACTAGACAGATGTAGCCCCCCCCCCCCCCCCCCTTTTATTTTACACAGACAAATTTAGCCCAGCTTATATCAACAAATCATTTGACCACTCATACAATGCCACGGGAGAATAGATAGGATTAGCTCACCTTAGATCAACAAATCATTTGACCACTCATACAATGCCACGGGAGAATAGATAGGATTAGCTCACCTTAGATCAACAAATCATTTGACCACTCATACAATGCCACGGGAGAATAGATAGGATTAGCTCACCTTAGATCAACAAATCATTTGACCACTCATACAATGCCACGGGAGAATAGATAGGATTAGCTCACCTTAGATCAACAAATCATTTGACCACTCATACAATGCCACGGGAGAATAGATAGGATTAGCTCACCTTAGATCAACAAATCATTTGACCACTCATACAATGCCACGGGAGAATAGATAGGATTAGCTCACCTTAGATCAACAAATCATTTGACCACTCATACAATGCCACGGGAGAATAGATAGGATTAGCTCACCTTAGATCAACAAATCATTTGACCACTCATACAATGCCACGGGAGAATAGATAGGATTAGCTCACCTTCGATCAGGGGTCACCAAACTACGGCCCGCGGGCCGGATCCGGCCCGCGACGTCATTTCATCCGGCCCGCCGACGATACTCGAACTTGCTTGATATGACGTATGAAACACGAGAGCTTGTGATACAATTTAAATGTAAATATTATGTTTAGAATAATAGGAGATCTTCACACGTGCGGAGACCATCTGTCGGCTATGTGTCTTAAATTTACTATTTTCAATTATAAATTATTGTGTCTAGATTTTATTGTTTATTGTAATGTTTAGGTTATTTCGCGCCATCCAAAGTCATTCCCTGGTTCGTGGTAGCGCCGCCTACGCTCTGACGTTACCATTGTTTCCATGGCAACACACACACACACACACACACACACACACACACACGCGCGCACGCACGCGCATCTTTCTCTTCCACAGATGCGTCTGGCTCTCAACAGAGATCCGATACTCCAGAAATATTTACTTTTTTTTTTAAAGTCATCCATTTTATAGGTATGTAACAAGGATTTCTTTGTTTGACAGTGATAGGTAAGTGAACTACAAGTGTGAATAGAGGCAATAAAGTAGCAAACGTAGTATAAAAATGTCAAAGAAGCTTCGTGTTATAACAAAAATATTATCCCCAGCTCAGAAAATTCCCCAGTCAAGATATTAATCGACCTTGTCTCTAGGCCAGTGTTTCTCAACCTTTCTGCTGGAGCATATCCTTACGCAAATGTTTACGTTTCTCAAGGAACTCTGTGCGATGATCCAAGTGTCTGTCCTACATTACGTAATAATCCAGATGGGCAGAAATGTTGCATTTAGGCGATTTCGCTCTGTTTCAGCGGAACTCCTGGCTGCCACTCGCGGAACCCCGGATGAAAACCTTTGCTCTAAGCTGCTTATTTAAGCCGGCCCTATTTATGTATTTTGCAAACCTTATGTGACATATTCTATTACCAAAGGTATTTATACACTTTATATGTACCTTTGGTGAACCGTAGCTTCACCAGTGACTCTTAGTCATCTGCTTTTCCTGGGTGCCAATTGGATTTTAATTATGTGTCTAATTCAATGTCTTTTTCATTTTCCGATGTCGTGTACGTCACCCTACAGTCAGCGAGGCAGGCGTTTCGAGAATGTAACCGCATCGTGCAGCCAGGGTCGTGGTTTGAGCGGGCAAAAGAGCAAATTTGTACGACCGTTCGACAAAGTCTCGATAAGCGCCCACTCTCTCTCTCGATGAGTAGTGGGCCTGCAGTCAGTAAGCTGGTATAGCTGTTTTTCGGTCAGTCCTGCCGGCGTAGCTTGAAAGCTCGTCGGTAGGCGTCCAGTGGTTTTGCATGTATCACCTTGTACCTGGAGGGCGCGCTTTAGCGATGCTACTCTTGGCTTGCGTGTGCGTGTACGTCTGTCCTGTCAGTGGCCAGATGCATTGCGAGCTGATGAGGCTCAACCGTAAATCGAGAGATATGTTCGCAACTTAGACGAGCAAAATCTCCTGTGGGCAGTTTCTCGCTCGCATGTGTATGTGGTCTGTTTTGGCGGTCAGTCCGTCTCGGCGTTTGATATCTAGTTGATCCTATCAGTAATCATACGCTCATTCGCTTGTCTCTACGCTTGTCTCAAAACTGAAAATCAAAGGAATTGATGGAAGGACCATTTGCTAGAGGCTCTAGGCTACCAGTTCATTTTGAAAGCCAATATATACAGGGATAACTGGTCTGTGGCAGCCTAACGTCCACTGCATCTGCGTCTGTCTCCAGTCATCTTGCCATTCTCACCACTGGAACCAGATGGACGCGGACGAGGGAGTGAGGGCGAGGATTTTGCGCGACCACTTCCTCACTATAATCCAATCTAAAGCGCAAGTCATTCGTTCTTCATCAAAAGATGCAATGAATGAATGGTACTCGTCATTCATGACGGACGAACATCGCACATTATGGCTACTAAGAAAAGAAAAGTGGACGCCGAGTGTCGCGTTTTCAATTAAGAATGAGGAGTAAAGTACTTCTTTGTGGAAACAAAGGACCAGAAAACCAATTGCGTGATATGCAGCGAAAGTGTTGCAGTTTTGAAAGAGTACAATCTTCAGCGTCACTACGAAACAAAACGTCTATCAACATATTCACAGTTTTCTGGAAAGCTACGCTCTGAGAAATGTGAGTGTGACATTTTTCTATTCCAAAATGCGCTCGATTGTAACCGTGATGATGTGCCAGTTGAACTACAGTTGGAGCTCATTGATTTGCAAGCAAATGACTTGTTGAATTAGAAGCACAGAGAAGGAACACTTGTTTAATTTTACCTCAGCTTATGTGATGTTTAGTTTCTGAAACTGATGAAATTTGCCGCTGGTATGACACCAGTGTTTTTAACAACTTATGTCTGTGAGCAAACATTTTCAAAAATGAAGTTGAGTTGAATTGAGTTGAGTTGAGTTGAGTTGAGTTAAGAACCGACATCATTGCACTCAGGACATTCCCATACGTGCTCCGTCCCCCCGTTCAACAGCCAGCGAAGAGTCATACTACTAATCGTTCCCACCGCTATCTGATTAAAAGTTCTCCTGGTCTTCCCTCTCAATTTTGAGATTCTTCCAGAACCCCTGCCGATCCTCCGCATTCTTTCCACATATGGGTTCTCAATCTGTTCCTCCGCCTTCTCCACCTGGTCCCTCAAGCACACAATCACCTCCCCCTTGTCCATAGAGCCATTCCACACGAAACATTCCTTTCTCCACCTTGCTAAGCATACTCTTTGAATCCGTAATGAATACAACGTGTATTGCAGTAGTCTCCTCTAGCCACCGAAATGCCGCTGCTACTGCTTCCAACTCCATTCTCATGCTGGAGGTCGTAGTCTCATATGCCAGACTCTCTTTTTTCAAGACTCGCCCATTAGCCTTTGCAATAAAGCCCCAGCCACTACGTCTGTTTCTCAGCACTGACCCATCGGTGTAGATGACTATGTCACCTTGATGTGTGTTGCTCTGGATCAGCTGTTGCATTTCAAACTCAGTGCGGCCCACTGCCCATTCTCTGCACTCACGACCCAGTGTTATTATTACATTGTGCCAGTCCGTCATGTCTTCCGGAACTTCAACCCACTCTCTTTTACGATTGATCACACATCTGACTTATAGAAAGTTCTGCCTGTGCCATCCAGGACCTGCCTCGTCTTAGCCTATGACCCTTGACCATATCCATTGCTGCATGCAACGGGTGATCCCTTTCTGCGGCAACTCTCAGGTACCATTTGGCCTGAGGGACCCTATGCCTATCCGTCATTGGTGGTAGCGCCAGGATATGTTTCATGCATATTCAAAAATGAAGTATGTGAAGTCAACACATCGAACGAGATTGATTGATGAACATTTAAAAGCAATTCTCTTGATTGGATGCGGCTTTTCCAAACCAAACATTGATGATATCTTGAAAGCCAAATAGCAGTTTCACAAATCTCAATAACCGTTTTTTGCTGCTTAATTTGTGAGATTCGGATATGTGCACACAAGGTCTGATGTAACTATCTTTTTGCTAACGTCGATTTCTTTGATAACTTTTTTAAAGTAAATAAATATGTTAGTTGTCTTTGTTTGTTGTTTCTTTTTTTTTTTTTTTTTTTTTTTTTTTTTTTGTGTGTGCATTGCACGCTACTCACCCATGATTAACTTAGTTTTTCATCATTTTCACCAGAGCTTTTGTTCTGGCTTGCAAGTATTGTTAAAGTTAGTTGCATATCCTTTACAGGACATTTGCAGTCAACAACAGCATTTTTTGTTGATGTTGATGTCTTGGCAAGTTTCGTTCAGTAGCTTGCCATTGCTTTCTGAACGAACCGCACCCATACCATAGCGTAAAAAACCAGCGCAACGCGGTCTGCTGCCAAATCGCGCGCAGCTGTGTTTCGAACACGGGTATACAGGATTACGAACCGCGTTGGTAAGATCTTCGCCACGGAGACCAGCGTAAGTATTGTACACAGTGAGTATCCGGCCCGCACTCGTCATTTTGTCAGTTATCCGGCCCGCCGTGAAAAATGTTTGGTGACCCCTGCCTTAGATCAACAAATCATTTTACCACTCATATACGCCACGGGATAATGGACAGGTCTAGTTCACCTTATATCAACAAATCATTTTATTACTCATATACGCCACGGGATAATGGACAGGTCTAGCTCACCTTATATCAACAAATCATTTTACCACTCGTATACGCCACGGGATAATGGACAGGTCTAGCTCACCTTATATCAACAAATCATTTGACCACGCATATACGCCACGGATGAATAGACAGGTTTAGCCCACCTTAGATCAACAAATCATTTGACCACGCCTATACGCCACGGATGAATAGACAGGTTTAGCCCACCTTAGATCAACAAATCATTTGACCACGCATATACGCCACGGATGAATAGACAGGTTTAGCCCACCTTAGATCAACAAATCATTTGACCACGCATATACGCTACGGATGAATAGACAGGTTTAGCCCACCTTAGATCAACAAATCATTTGACCACGCATATACGCCACGGATGAATAGACAGGTTTAGCCCACCTTAGATCAACAAATCATTTGACCACGCATATACGCCACGGATGAATAGACAGGTTTAGCCCACCTTAGATCAACAAATCATTTGACCACGCATATACACCACGGATGAATAGACAGGTTTAGCCCACCTTAGATCAACAAATCATTTGACCACGCGTATACGCCACGGATGAATAGACAGGTTTAGCCCACCTTAGATCAACAAATCATTTGACCACGCATATACGCCACGGATGAATAGACAGGTTTAGCCCACCTTAGATCAACAAATCATTTGACCACGCAAAGAGGTCATGGGAGAACACTGACACATTTACAGAAAAGTTTCAACGGAATGCGCATTGAGTAGCTACACACGCGATGTTTAGAGTTATATTACAGTGCGGTAGGCGCTAACATACTAATAGTAAAACCGTTGTGAAATATGATACATTTGTGTGTCACGTTTTTCTTTACACATCATGCAAAAACACCTTAGCTTTTCACACAAAGTAAGACCTTTCCGGACGCTATCTTACAGAATAAGGTACTCAAAAACTGTTTCTCCGTTATATTTAAACTGTAAAAGACATTTTAAGAAACAGTTGTTTACAGTTGCAGTGATATTGTACATTTGATATTCTGTTAATGACGGCTTCATACCCAAGTTCATAATCCCACGGCTATCCTATTTCAAGTTTGTATTGGAGGTTATATGTCTTGTGGACTCTGATGTCAATGGCGATGCCAGTAAGCTCTACCGAGCTAGAAAAGCCAACAGCTTGCAAGCTGTCAATAGTGTTGTGTCAGATCCACAAATGCATATGATCAATGGGGATGTTATATTGGGGGAGGGGGATGGACACGGAAACACGTTACAGTCGTTGGTGGCGGTGATGGCAAAGCCTCACTTAAGATCATTTCAAATCGCGTTAACACAAGAACCGATTACTTGATATTGTCTTTTCCCTCCATACTTTACGGTTCTGTACTTGTCGCCCTTCTGAAATTCGTTTTATAACGTAAGTAGGCCTGCAAATCACGTTTTATGTCGACGTCTGGACTTGTTCCAGTATGTGTTATTAAATTTAACTTCCATATTTACGAATACTGTGTTGGGGCCGGGTGTGTGGTTGTAGGGAAAAAATACGAAGAGGGGGAGGGGGGGGGGGGGGAATAATGTCCTGAACATATGGTGAAGAAGTGCATGGACCAAAAAAAGGTTAAGAACTACTGATCTAGAGAGAATGCAGCAGCAAGGGGTGGTCAGGTAAATCTGATCTATAGTCGTCAGGTAAAGCAAGACGGACATATAATCAGATTGCACCGGACACAATAATATTGGAACTCTTTACTGGTTGTTGAAGATGAGGACTGAGCGTTTATGGGAGTGCCCTGGGTGCATTCATGTCGGTACTTGACTCAACTCAACTCAACGAAGCTGCCTTCTCTATCACCATAAACGTGTGTAATATTCAGATATGTTCCACACATCAGTTTCATATGCCACGTTTCCTATCACAGTCACCATAAAGCAAGAGGATTATATGTGTTTATCTGTGCGCTGCATCTTCTTCCTGCACGTGTTTGAGATTCAGTTTTCTTTGCTGTGTGGTAGCCAGATATCAACTTAAAAACAAAATACCAGCATAAAGCAATAACATTTTCTGTCCACAAAAACATCGTGAACAAGCAAGCATTGAACAGATGTTTTCATGAAACAGATCAATACAAAGCATGGAACAAACTCGAAGACACTAGTATTTAATTAACGAAAGCATCTTGGCATCGATTTGTATCCGTCTGTTTTCAAAACTTCCACCCCCCTCTTCACAGATAATATGTGATTGTTTTTGTTTTGTTATTTATCACAAGACCCGTGATATAGAAACCAACTCATGGCAGTCGTAACCAGATGTTATTGACAAACGAGATACCGAAACGCAATATCTGATGTTGTGACAATGTACATTCATGCTTTCATTACCATTTAGGGCAGGTTGAACACATGAACGAAATGCAAAGCGACATGACACGAACTGGGCTAACAAGTGACCGTGGCCACGGTGGTGACTAATTTGTTGGAATATTGAGATGTAATCTTCTGCTATCAAATATCGCATACTTTGGTACTAATCGGTGAGATTAGATATGAGACTCCTCGCTTCCTGTTGAAGTTAGGTGACATGACGATTAATGGAATGGTCTGCGTGCTGTCATGTCGATTCGTAACTCAATTAAACTTATTCTTTGGGGAAATTTCTTAACTTTGGACAAAGATATAGACACAAACATAAGCATGTTGACATTTCATGAAAGCAAACAGACAAGTTCTATTTGCCCCTCCAATGTTTCAGTTTTTTAAGTGGTTCAGAAATTATTTGTCATACTTCAGAAGACGGCAAAAGCCTAGCTTGTATTGCGTCTATCGACTTATGAAGTCTGAAAAATGAGACAACCCTAAGGATATTAAAATATTAGAGCCGTTGGTATTTATCCAGCAAGTTTATGGCCGTGGCACTGCAGCGGCACAGTGTTTTCTGGATGGAATTATTGTATTGTTGCTTTAGTTTAGTTTAATTTAGTTTAGTTTAGTTTAGTTTAGTTTAGTTTAGTCGACGGATCAACATCACGGCCTACGGGTGTAAACCATAAGTGCTCCGTTCTCCTCCCAACTCAAACCTGAGTTTGGATAAACTCAGCTCAGTGCACGAACTCCGTAGAACCGGCGAGGATCCTGAAATACTTTGGGTAGATTTTTAACTCGAAATTTTGCCCAGGAGCGCCGTTAGGCTACTCTTTTTCGATTTCCAACTGCCAAGGAATTTTTTACGTGCGCAACAGTACACACGGGCGTCCGATCTCACTACCCAGAGACCAGGGGAAATTTTATTACTAGAAGTCCACGTGAAAAAATCCCGGTCCTCACCGGGGCCTGACCCCGGGACCTCCAGCACTCGAGGCGGACACCATACCTCAAGACCACGCAGCCCCCCCCCCCCCCCCCCCCCCCCGTTTGTTGCTTACATCTAAAATAAAAGCAATGGCGATCTTAATTAATAGAAACGAGCTTGTGTTTGTAAAGGTTTAATAAAACACACGGTGAATGCATAATATAAGAACGGACCTATTGACTTTGGAAATTAGAACAACATTGCCGCCGATCTCATTGCCCGGCCTAGCTAGGTCTGTACAGGTCGGGCAAAATGTCAGCAGTTAAAAGTCGAGTTGTCTTAGAGGCGTGCTGCAAGATACACCTGAATGAGTGAATCACCGAAAAACGAGAAGTAGATTGTGAGCTTTACTAGAGCACGACTACAAGAAACAAAATGGACGTTGCGGCCCAAGCCTTCGTCAGCAACAGAACAAACAAATAAAAATAGACAAACAAATACACGAAAGACGCTACATGAAAGTATTAAGGTTACTCATCTGTATCCTTGCTTGAGCGGCTATCCGTGGATGGAATAACCCGGATGTAGTGGTTAATTGGGTCAACTGACTAAAGGTCAATAAAGCGAGAAGCTCGGGGATTGGCTAAGACGACCGGTGAGGGAACTGCTGCTGGGGGGATGGAGTTGCGACCATGAGAGCGAAACGGAAAAATATGGATAGGTAGAGCACTGTAGCAGACTCTGTGGCGATGTAACGGATGCAGTTCACAATTCCGCACGCCAAGCTCGAAACACTGCTGCGGGCGATAGGATGTAGATCACCCGGCATTTGCCATCATAGAATAGCACAAGTGCCGGTTGTTCAGAAAGCAATGAGAAGTGACTGAACGCAAACTAACCGGGAAGTCACAGGAGGCAAAGATAATGCTGGCGTTGACTACGACGTCATGTGAAGGACATGCAACTGGCTTATTAGTGGACTATACGACTACGGGGATGGGAGGGGGCAGGGGGCGTACGGGACTTAAATACAACTGTGTTGGACATTGAGGCCGTGAGGGTAGAGTGGACCCAACTGGAAAATGAGGTGACACTTCTCTGTCCTCAATGTAACAGATGTCACTTGACTCTGTTGAACATCAGCCATCACAGAATCTAGTCTCTTAATGAATGATATCAATTAAGTTCACTTTGGAAGTCATAGAGAAACAGTGAAAACAGAATAAACGAAATGGTTGAAGAGTTCAAGAGAGATATACACATGTCCAGATTGTGTAAAAACTAACATGATTGTCTAGTCGTTTGAAACATGCAGCATCTTAATACCTTAGTTTGAACAGAAGTGATGTCATATATGGAAACACTGATATGACAGTATCATACAGTTTAATTGAGGGTCATTATGAAAGATATATGCTAATGCATTTGCAAACTGAAAATGTTACAGGCTATCTTGTATTTTGGTAATTAACTACGATTTATTTGTACCATAAACAGAAATGGTGTCTTTTTTCCTGTCTGTCTTCTTGTCTCTGTTAACACCAAATAGAGCATAGACCGCCAATCATTTGGCGCCAAGCTTCATCACATCTGTTGCCATCTCATAAGGTCTGCCCATCTCCTCTCCGTATCCTTCATCTATGTCTGTAAATAACTCGTCCGTTAAATCTTTCTCCCTCACTTCAATGTTGTCTCAGAGGTCCCAGAGAACAAGCATTCTAGGTATACTATTATCAGGTTTTCTCAATGTATGCCCCACACAGCGCCTGTCTCTTTCATCACTTCTTGATAAGCTAGAAACTATGCATTGGCTCCACATGAATTATACTGCCACACAAATGTAATTAAACATATTGTGGTGGATGTGTAGTCCTGTCCTGCACAGACACATTGTGATGGATGTGTAGTCCTGTCCTGCACAGACACATTGTGATGGATGTGTAGTCCTGTCCTGCACAGACACATTGTGATGAATATGTAGTTCTGTCCTGCACAGACACATTGTGATGAATATGTAGTCCTGTCCTGCACAGACACATTGTGATGAATGTGTAGTCCTGTCCTGCACAGACACATTGTGATGAATATGTAGTCCTGTCCTGCACAGACACATTGTGATGGATGTGTAGTCCTGTCCTGCACAGACACATTGTGATGAATATGTAGTCCTGTCCTGCACAGACACATTGTGATGAATGTGTAGTCCTGTCCTGCACAGACACATTGTGATGAATATGTAGTCCTGTCCTGCACAGACACATTGTGATGGATGTGTAGTCCTGTCCTGCACAGACACATTGTGATGGATGTGTAGTCCTGTCCTGCACAGACACATTGTGATGGATGTGTAGTCCTGTCCTGCACAGACACATTGTGATGGATGTGTAGTCCTGTCCTGCACAGACACATTGTGATGGATGTGTAGTCCTGTCCTGCACAGACACATTGTGATGGATGTGTAGTCCTGTCCTGCACAGACACATTGTGATGGATGTGTAGTCCTGTCCTGCACAGACACATTGTGATGAATATGTAGTCCTGTCCTGCACAGACACACCGTGATGGATGTGTAGTCGTGTCCTGCACGTAGGGAAGCTGGGGTGCCATATGACTGAGGGTTTATGCTCCATTTGGTGGTAAAAGACACAAGAAAAACAGAAGAAAAAAAAAACGGTTTCTGTTTATGGTTCAAACAAATGGTAGTTAGTTAGTTACCAAACTAAACGACAGCCAGCAACTCTTTTATTAAGTGAAACGCATTAGCATATAGCTTTCATGTTGATCCTAATTATAACTGTATAATACTAAAATATCAGTGTTTCCATATATGCCATCACTTTCTGGTCAAAATAATGTATTAACATGCCACGTGTATCAAACGTCTGGACAAAATTGTTGGTGTTTACACAACCCGAACATATGTATATCTCTCATGAACTCTTCAGCCATTATTAGCTTATTCTGTTGTTGTTTGTCTATGGCTGCCAAAGTGGACTAAATTGATATCTTTCATTCAGAGAGTAGGTTCGGTGGTGGTCAGTGGTCAAATTTTAAGTCCAACTTAATGCCAATGTAGGAATTGAACACCTGCCCTACCATCAGCGCACCGGCAGTTTAAGAGCTAGCGGACTTATTACTTCTGCCACGTCGACTTCTGTGTAGCTTGTTTAAAAAGTTAGTTGTATACCCTTTACAGTACGTTACAGCAACCCCTTCATTTTTTGCTGTTTGTGATTCCTGAGCAAGCTTATGTTCAGTAGTTTGCTTTCTGAATGACCGGCACTCATTCTTGTATGAAACCAACGCAAGACGGTCTGCATCCAAATCGCCCGCAGCTGTGTATCAAACGCGGTATGCGGGATTTAGAATTGCATTCGTAACCTCTTCACCATAGAGGCGGCAAAAAGGTATATCCTTTACAGTACGTCACAGTCAACCCCAGCATTTCCTGGCTGTGTGTAATGTCTTGGCAACTTTACGTTCTGTAGCTTGAATTTGCTGTCTGAACGACCGGCACGCATACCATTTATCAAACGAGTGTTTCGAACGAGGTTTCCGGAATTACGACGTGCGTCTGTAACACCCTTCGCCACAGAGTCGGTAGCCTATTGGGAGTTGCTGTACTCGTTCTTCAGATGTCTGATCCCGACAGCGCCGTTGATGTCACGTCCTTCAGATGTCTGATCGAGACAGCGCCGTTGATGTCATGTCCTTCAGATATCTGATCGAGACAGCGCCGTTGATGTCATGTCCTTCAGATGTCTTATCCAGACAGCGCAGTTGATGTCACGTTCTTGAGATGTCTGATCCGGACAGTGCCGTTGATATCACGTTCTTCAGATGTCTGATCCATACAGCGCCGTTGATATCACGTTCTTCAGATGTCTGATCCAGACAGCGCCTTTTATGTCACGTTGTTCAGATGTCTGATCCAGACAGCGCCTTTTATGTCACGTTGTTCAGATGTCTGATCCAGACAGCGCCTTTTATGTCACGTTGTTCAGATGTCTGATCCAGACAGCGCCTTTGTTGTCACGTTGTTCAGATGTCTGATCCGGGCAGCGCCGTTGATATCACGTTCTTCAGATATCTGATCCGGACTGCGCCATTGATGTCACGTTCTTCAAATGTCTGATCCAGACAGCGCCTTTGATGTCACGTTGTTTAGATGTCTGATCCAGACAGCGCCTTTGTTGTCACGTTGTTCAGATGTCTGATCCGGACTGCGCCGTTGATATCGCGTTCTTTAGATGTCTGATCCAGACAGCGTCTTTGATGTCACGTTCTTCAGATGTCTGATCCGGACAGCGCTGTTGATATCACTATCTTCAGATGTCTGATCCGGACAGCACCGTTGATATCACGTTCTTCAGATGTCTGACCCAGATAGCGCCGTTGATATCAAGTTCTTCAGATGTCTGATCCAGACAGCGCCTTTGATGTCACGTTAGGCAAATATGCAAGTGTTGCACTAGCTTGTAGTTTCTTTTGGCACAAATTTCCTGGCTCTACGAAAGCGCATCTTGCCATTTTGTATTTCAGTTGTAATATCCCCATCTGTTGCCCTATGTTTGTCTCCAGTACTACCTCTATAAATATAATTCCACACCTGAAGTTACCCTACACCAAAGGAGTCGGATCACGTTTGTCTGATCGGTCTCATTATATGTGTCTTCCGATTGGATGTTTAGACCTAATTGTTCTGACCTCTTATCAGATGTATTTAATTTATCTTTTATCTGATTTCGTATTGAAAACAGATGGGCAATGTTGTCAACAAAGCGAAGGTAATCTATCTGCTCTGTCAGATTTCATTGAATTCCATTTCAGTAGGCTGCTATTATCTTCATAATTCAACTTTTATTTAGTTAGTAAGAATAATAAAGACGACACACGGTATCCCTTCGCAGCCCTCTTCTTACTTCAAACATATCTGATCATTTTCACACAAGAAGAGCCGCAGAGGTGTTTCCAAGGCACCAGGGCCGGGTTATATACTGGCCAAGACCTATTGACGCGTCCTCATCGAGCGTCCTAGGCAACAGGTCCCTTCAGTGTCCTGGCTAAAGTCAGTAGGATCTCCGATTCCTCCGAAGTCGGAGAGTGTCTGCCTGTACGGCGAGGAACCACCAGTCTGCACACCAATAAGCCAGACATGGGACAACGGATACTCATGCAAACCTCAGGTCCTGTATGATATCACACTGATGCTGAACAACAGGATGCCTTCATCCGACATACAGGACTTCGCGTTGGAGCTCAAGCCAACGAACACAAGCAAGCAAGCAAGCACACAAGAAGAAATCTGCATTTCGTGTCTCTTAATGTTGGTTTTATTAAGTTAGACGTGATCAAACAGTCCTTCATTACTTTCTACAGAATTTGTCTAACATTGATGTAAAAGGTCGTTTCAAAGTCCAAACATTAAATATAAAAAGAGAGTGTCAAAGCTCGTTCTATTATTATGCGTACTTCATCTGTCTGGTCAGTGCACGATCTTTTATGTGGCAAGTCTGGCTATTCTTCCCATAATTGTTTGTCAACGGGTCAGTGGCTTCCCATAGTCTCGCTAGAATCATCATGAATATTTTCAGCCACTGATAATAACATTATTCCTCTATGATTTTCGCACTCATTCGGTAGCTTTGCCAGATATCCCTTTCTCTAATCTACTGGCAGTTCTGCAGTCTACCAGACTGCTTAATAATTTGTGCAGTATTCAGTTGATTTGCTTATCTTAGCTTTAATAGCTTCTCCTGGGATACATCTGGATCAGCAGCTTTCCTATCCTTCATGAGTTTTATAGCTTTTCCAAACTAGGTTTTGAATAGTTTTGCACAGTTGATTGCCAGCTTCACGTTCATACTTTTTTGCCTTTAAAATTGTAAAATGATCTATGTCAAATTATCATAGGTGAATCAAACGAGGTAAGAATGTCTGTAAATATCGTATTCAGTGACATTTAGTATAGTTGATTTCTGAAGTGTAGGTCCCAGTGATCAACAACAGCTGAACTTTCTATTAATCAATGCGATAATCATATTTTAATAATTCGCGTCACCATGAAACAGTAACAGTGAAACATGAATGTCACACCAAATAATAAATTGAATGTTTCCAAATAACAGAAAAGAGATTAATTTAACATCAAATAAAAGAAAAGAATTCCAATGTCACACTAAATAACAAAATGACAATTTCAGACACTCCAAATAACAGACAGGCGAGTCTCCCGTACAATAAGTGTATACAAACGTGGGCTGGGCACAGAGTATGAACAAGAGAGACTACAAGTATAGCGAAGTCGGAATGCCCGACGAATGATGGGTGAAATATAAAGCATTAAAATCAAACGGTGATTGTCATTGAGTCACTAGGGCTAAAGAGACCTCGATTGACATATGAGGCGGTTTTCCATAGACTTGCGATCTCTGTCATGAGATGTGCAAGATTTAATTGCAGTAACCTGGATATCAGACACTGTTTTTATTCGCACTGATGAAATGTATAGACTCTGGTTTCTGAGCAGTACTATCAAAGTTTACGAGATGTTGCCTAAATCTTTCGACCAAGCATAAGACTGTTTCACGACGTATTTCATGCCACACTGTTTGCAGATGATGATGACATGCATAACAGTGCGGCTCGTGCCGAAGAACGCACATCACGGATGTTGAAAGCAACATTGCGGAATGCCATTCCCGAAGTCTGAAGCACATAAGGACAGTTTTTACACCAAGGTCTAAGACCAGCTATGGTGCCGAATGGGAATCACAATGTTGACTACTCTTGAATAGTACATCCTTGAGTTTACGATCAAACCTGTATACAAATACAGGGTACTCTGAGAAAGCAGAGTGAGTGCTGGTGTTGGCGCCAAGGATGGAAACGTGCCTTAAGAGGTATATTGACACATCAAATAGCATTTATGAAAGATTCCTTTATGTAACGTAAATGAAGAAGAAACATAAGCCACACACAAATAGTTGCGGTGGGTCAAGAACCAACATCACAGCACTCGGGGCACTATCATAGTGCTCCATCGTCATCTTCAACAGTCAGCGAAGAGTCCGAATACTAACGGTACCGTTTGCATTCTGATTATGTGCCATCCCGGCCTTTCCTCGGAGTAATGAGCGTCGGCGAAATCCTCTGGTCACTCCAGGAAACACTACTCTATAGGAAACACTACTCTATCTATGTTATGCTGATTTAGCCGTTTTGCCATGTTGTACACATGCTCCCAAAAACCCTGACACCGTCTGCTTTATCGTGCGCCTGAACCCCACCTAGCGGTGCAAATCACGCGCACATAATGGTAGAGAATGATTTATATCATACTTGACAACAAAAGGCAAAGCATAACTATACAGAAAATTAGACAATGCAAGGATTCATGTGATAGTAAACCGGAAAATAAACCAATCAAAAACAAAAACGGATGTCTTATTAATATGCAGACGACAGAGACATGTGGCGCCAAATGAGGGAAGGAAACGTATCACGCACACAATTACAGAAAGGACAGATTCCTGAAACACTATATTATCAGGGTGGCCAGATTTTAGAAATAACAAACCGGGACAAAGATGAGCGATTCAAAGTTACCAAAGTATTAGCCATACGAACGAAATATTGGTTCCATTTATTTATTTTCTATATTGAGAAATCGTGGTGTGATCGGGCGGACTATTGGTAGCTGTTAAGACAATTATATAAGGGGCGTTCATTTGAAATCGGTTCGTGCCGCACCGCGTGTAATTGGGTACGTTGAACATGATCATGTCATAGTCATGTGATAAGTACTGACCAATTAATACAAGAGCACTTGCTTATCGTCCCATGATGCATAGGTTATGTTTCTGACATTTGAGAAAATTGCTGGGTTGATCCAAAATCCGTCCAAAGAAGCTCAAAGAGCGGTGATTCAGTTTCTTTCATTTGAAGGATGTCGACCAGTGGACATTCAACGAAGAATGCAAGTAGCGTAAGGTAACAAATGTGTGTCGAAGACAACAGTGACAGACTGGGTACGAATGTTTCGGAAAGGACGTCAGTTCACGACAGATCTTCGACGGCCGGGTCAAGCGCATATTGTTGCAACAGAGAAAACCGTCGCCAAAATTGATGCAGAAGTACACATGAACCCTTGTCGAAGCATACGTTCGCTAGCGAAAGTATTTGATGTGTTAGTCTGGAAAATTGAAAAGGTCGTTCGTAAAAAAACTGCAATATCGGAAGGTGTGTTCATAGTGGGTACCACGGATGTTGACCGACCACTAACAAGAGGAACGCATGGGATGGTGTTTGAACCACTTGCTGCGTTACAGAGTGGAGGGAGATGCATTTCTCTTCCGCATAGTGGCAGGCGATGAATCATGGTGTCACCACTTTGACCCGAGCAGCAAAAGAGAGAGTTAGGTAGTTAGTTAGTCGAGGAAGCATGCTGGATCACCAAAAGCCAAAAAAATCAAGTTACATGTTTCCGCTTGTAAGGTTATGCAGAGCGCATTTTTTTTTTAAAACGAAGGGCTATTGTTGGTCGACATTAAAGAACCTGGTGTCAACATCAACTCTACCCACTACTTGCAAACACTAGACAAGCTGCAAAAAGCCATCAAGAATAAACGACCCGGCATGCTTTCTCACGGTGTGATTTTGTTGCACGATAATGTTCGTCCGCATGTCGCAAAGATTGTGCAGGAAGCATTAGCTTGTAAGAAGTGGGAAATTCTGCAACATCCAGCCTTTAGTCCTGATTTTCATTTGTTCGGACCTCTAAAATAAGCTATCAAGTGTCAACGATTTCACACAGATGCAGACATAATGAACGCGGTAAACACTTGGTTCAGTGAGCAACCACAATCCTTTTTTGGGGACAGCATTCGCTGCCTACCTAAGCAATGGGATGCTTGCCTGAATGCCTACGGCGACTTCTTCTGATCAATCCATGGTGCATAATTCATTCAAAATGAATGCTTTGTTTAATTCTACCACACCTGTTAATGTTTCTTTCATGCTTTTGTAATAAAGCCATTAGAGCGGGTTTCAAATGAACGTCCCTAATATATTACACTTTACCGTATTTACTCCCATCGTAAGACTGCCTAAACCAACATGTTGTGTATTGTACGTCTGACACCATATTCTTCTGGTAACAGTTTATTCCGAATCTTTACGTCTGACACCACGTTCTTCTAATAACAGCTTATTCTGAATTTCTACGTCTGACACCACGTTCTTCTTTCTTTATCTTTTCTTTTTTTTTTGGTGTTTGTTTGTTTTGTTTTTTTGTTTTTTTTCTTTCCATATCCCTTACAGGACATTGCCGTCAACATGAGAATTTTCAGCTGCTGTTGATGTCCTTGGCAAGATTACACTCAGTAGTTTGCCATAGTTTTCTGAGCGACCGGCTCACATACCCGTTAAGTTACCAATGCGGCGAGAACCGCTACCGATTGTCGCGCATGTTACGTTACTCACGAGAATATACGGCATTACGAAAAAAGACGTTAACACCTAGGCCAGGGAGACCGGGAGACGTTCTTCTGACAACAGCTTATTCTGAATTTCTACGTCTGACACCACGTTCTCCTGGCAATAGTTAGTTCTGAATTTGTACGTCTGACACCACACTCTTCTAATAACAGGTTATTCTGAATTTGTATGTCTGACATCACGTTCGTCTAATAACGGCTTATTCTGAATTTGTACGTCTGTCATCACGTTCGTCTAATAACAGCTTATTCTGAATTTGGAACCAGGTCTAAAAGTCTGGCTCTGTGGCCAGTGATTACGAATGTAATTTGTAATCCCGTATACTATGTTCGAAACACAACTGCGGGCGATTGTAAACACGACCGCTTTGCATCGGTTTTCATACAATCGTATGAGTTCCTGTCGGTCAGAAGACAATGACAAACAACTGAACGTAAAATTACTAAGAAATCACACGGAACCAAAATATGCTTGGTTTGATTTCGATGTCCTGCGAATGATATGCAACTCTCTCTCCTGGGTTGGGGATGTGTGGTTGGGGCAATGTGTGTTTGGCTGGGTGGTTGAGGGTGTGTGGGTGGGTGGTGGAGGATATGTGGATGAGTGAGTGTTGGTTGGTTATGGGATGGGTGGAGGATATGTGTGTGTGGGTGGGGCGATGTGTGTAGGTGGGGGGATGTGTGTAGGTGGGGGGATGTGTGTGTGTGTGTGGGTATGTATGGGTTGGGGATGGGTGGCTGGGTGCATGCATGTGTACCTGGGTGTGTGTGTGTGTGGATGGGTGGGGATGTGTGTGTGGGGGATGTGTGGTGGGTGGGGAGATGTGTGTAGGTGGGGGATGGACATGGGTGTGGGACGTGTGGGTGGGGGGTTGGTGGATTGGTGGGGGTATGTATGTGCACATGGGCGTGTGTGGTTGAGTAGGGAATGTGTTGGTGGATGATGGATGTGTGGGTGGGTGGGGGTGTGTGTCTCATAACATGGAATATGCATCGTTTATGTCTACAACATTCATTTTCCAATGCGTTTTTCCTATGTGAATGTATCATGTACTATTGATGAACCGAAGATAAGTGATTGGAAGGGCCGAATGTAAGACGGGCCTGCGTGCCAAATTTTGTACCCTTTGAAAATAAAGTCCGCTCGTACTTCCGTTCTCTCTCTCTCTTTCCCCTTCTCCCCTCCCATTCCCTCCCCTCCCTCTCTCTCTCTCCCTCTCATTCCCTCTCTCTCTCTCCCTCTCTCTCCATCTCTCTCTCCCTCTCTCTCTCTCCCTCTCTCTCTCTCTCCCTCTCTCTCTCTCCCCTCCCATTCCCTCCCCTCCCTCTCTCTCCCCTCCCATCCCCTCCCCCCCCCCTCTCTCTCTCTCTCTCTCTCTCTCTCTCTCTCTCTCTAAAAGACCGCACAAACAGAATCAAAATGGTATTTCACATTAGAAACTGCCTTAACTAAGAGAAGGCAAGCTCCTGTCAGCCTTCCAGAAAGTGTAATGCTAAAGGTTATAGGTTAAAGTGTCAACCAGTACCTTGTAGTGTGAGCAGTTTAACTCCTTCTTGTCGCTGACTTTTCATAAACAATGTGTTAGTTAGCTACATATCCTTTACAGGACGTCGCAGTCAACCCCAGCATTTTTGGATGTTTGTCATCTCTTGGCAAGTTTACGTTCAGTAGTTTACCATTGCTTTCTGAACGACGGGCACCCATACAAATTTATAAAAAAACAACCAACGCAAGGCGGTCTGCTGTTAAATCGCTCGCAGCTGTGTTTCAAACGCGGTATGCGGAATTACGAACTGCGCCCGTAACATCTTCAAACAATGTGTAAATTGGGTACAAATGAAACTCTTATCATGAACAAATGATCAATATTTAACATCCTAGACATATTTGAGTTCCAAGCAAGTTGTTTCGGGTCACTGAGACAGCATCCGTAGCCTCGACTGCCCCCCCCCCCCCCGTCCAATCAGGGTGCATGGTCAACTCGTATATTACAGAAAGCACTTAGAATAACACATGGGAAATGATTATCAATGTCTGTGATGTCTAGTCTCGTACGACACCATTACAGCCGCTTTAGGACACGAGACGTGTGGGAAATCTGACAACTCATACTTTCAGAAAATATCCACCCTATGATGTCCTCATTGATAGTGATTATTCATAAAGGTAACACAACAGTGATACTAGTGCCATCTGCACTGCTCTCAAAGCGTTCCGTCTCTCCTGTTTGGTTTGCGACATGTATATACCTCTGTCTAAACTTATAAATGCAAATAACTACCTGATTATTCATTCCACTGCTGACTTAACGTCGGTTTAGTTTACAAAAAGGAACTGAGACTAGTCCCAGTTATGTTTTATTTATTCGCTCAACCGTTGAATGAAATGATGGACTAGGATTTCTTTTATCTCTAAAGGGATCAAGCATGACATACAGAGAGGGTGGGCGACAACGTAGTCGATAGACTTTTATCATGGCAAAGGCACTTGACAACCAGATGCATTGATTAATAGCACTGATTTTTACTTAGGTACGATCTCCAACAGCAGTCGATACGAAGATGGTCCATTTGCGCCATGTTTTAAGCTCTACATGAATGATAAAGGAATCAAGACATCTTTGTGCTTATCACAAGATACATCCTTTAACATAGATATAGTTCTGGAGAAACATATGTAATATAAATTATAGGTAGTAGTGACGACATTCCGCTCACCCTGGCGTAGGCGTTAACGACTTTCTCCGTAATCCTGTATATCAACGTAGGGGTACACAACTGCGCGAGATTCGGTAGCGGATCGCGTCGCGTTGGTTACTTACGGGGGTATGTGCGCCGGTTGCTCGGAAAGCAATGGCAAACTACTGAGCGTAATCTTGACAAGCCATAAACAACAGCGGTAAATTGCTGGTGTTAACAGCAATGTCCTGTAAATAGGATATGCAAGGGGGGGGGGGGGGGGGCGACATAATGCTGTGAACAAACATGACAATCCACAACATTTGGCTTGGGCATGAAGTAAAATATCGCTTAGAAATTGATACGTTCGCCATCCAGATGACATCTGGATGAGTCGTTAAAACAAACAAATTTGTATCGACTGTCATAACCCAGTTTATTGTGGGTCAAGAAGTAACGAATTAGAAGATTGGAGAATGCCAACAGTACAGGATGAGATGCATGATACACGGGAAAGCGTGAAAGTGTTGTCTGAAGTTGTTAATGTTCATGTGTTTCACTTCACATTCAACTTCGGCGTCATTCGCAAAATGTCTCCAGCCAAGGTGGGTTATCTGTTTATGCTGACAAATGTTTGTCCCGTAAAGCGGTGCATAGCTGGGTAGAAAATGTTACGATTGTGAGTCAATAAGTAAGTCACACAGTTCTGTGGGATGGTAGATCAATGAAATCAAAGCACGCAGTTCTATGCAGCCGGTTTGGGAGGACTGATAAAAAGATGGGATAAGTGCATCAATGTTGGTGGAAATTATGTTGAGAAATAAAGAGACAATGTATGTACACATATAAACTGGTTTCAAGTTGTTATCATCTGTAATTATTTTTCTACAGCCATTTGTGACTTACTTATTAACTTACCCTCGTATCTGCAGTGTGTCTTTCTCAATCAAGGTAAGTAAACGAATTCTTAAAAGCTATATTTAGCCAAACTGGTGTCGCAAATAGAATCATAGACAATTAGCAGATGAGAGAGTAATTATGATGAGGATGCTGCGATCTGGTTTCATAGACGAATGATGTGAGCACCGTGGATGGATAGACAGAGCAATGAAGACATTTCGAGAGAAGTGACCTCGCAAAGAAAACGCTTTATTCGCATCAGTAAAGACAGTCTATATTGTTTGGGCATGTCATGAGAATTGAAAAGCTGGAGTATTTAGTCAGAAAAGGGACGTTGAATGGGAAGAGAGGCATGGGGAGATCCAGAGAGAAGATCATGGACAGTTTGACATCGTGAATGAGACAGAGTACTATGGACAGGCATGATCACCAACCTCACACGGCATGGACTATAAGAAGGCGAACTGTACACGAGACATAGTATTTAGGACACACATGATTACCAACGGCATATGGGATAAAATATAAGAAGATTGACAATACACGAGACAGAAGCTGTGACAGGACATGATCACCAACGGCATATGGCATGGCCTATAAGAAGATTGACAATACACGAGACACAAGCTGTAACATGACATGATCACCGACGGCATATGGCATGGACTATAAGAAGGTTGGCAGTACACCAGATATTGTATTCAGGACAGATATCATGACCAACGACACATGGGATAGACTATAAGAAGATTTAAAGATTGAGCACAACACACAACTGGCAACGCTGATCGTATTCCGGAACGAACCTAAACCCTCTCCACTTCATTGACGTGGACATGGCCTTAGGCTCGTACCGGAATACGATCAGCGTTGCCAATTGTGCCTTGTGCTCAATCTTTAAATCTCAAACCCCAAAACAACCAAATAAAACTATAAAAAAATTGACAATACACGAGACATAGTACTGTGAACAGACATGATCACCAACGGCTCACAGGTTGGACTATAGGAAGAAGAAAACATCACAAGAGTTCACACAATACACCATTATTAATATTTACAAAGTTCACACATTATGTTTGACGGCGTAAATAAAGTTCATACATGATATTGATGATGGCATAAAGAACATTAATACTTTATCTGGGTGATTGCATAAAGAAAGTTCAGGAATTATACATTCTATGAAAACGAAACGAGTGTTCATTAGCACAGCAACATCTACTTTTTCAATGTGCACCATGTGACTCTCTTTAATCCTAGTAAATTGGCAGATGTCGACTTCTCATCTGTGGTTCGGAAAGGCAATGCAATACACATTCTTCTTTTTAGAAGCAGGAATAATATCCACGAATCACTTTCAGGACGAAACACCAATGTGCAGAGAACTAAACATCCCAGGGCATAAAAGGGTCAACATGGCCGAATGGATAAGAACGCGTGTTCTTAAACACCCGATGTGCAGATGCCGAGGTAAGGGATTAAACCTCTACATCGGACAGTTGGACTAAAATGTTGAACTTTCGTCCTTGACTTGAGAACGTACATGGCAAGTACCTCTGAATTCGGAATGGATTCGCCTGATGGCGAGGGACACTGTTAATAGGGAAAGCTAATCCACACGCATAATTCAGTCCAGGAGTACTAGTAGCAGTGTGGTTGGACTACGCTTGAGTTCAAAGCGTGCGAGCGCCAAAAAACTAAAAGAGGTAAAGAAAAGGCACTGAGGCAGGATGGGATACACATTGAGAAAACATGAGGATAGTACATCTAGACACTACCTTGCCTGGAACCGGAAGTGCAAACGAAATAATGAGAGATAAAACCACACGGGGAAGAGAATCAAAGACAGATGAATGATCTGATAACGTGGAGGGAGAGAGAGAGATACAGGAGTAGGCACAAGAAAGGACGGCTTGCGCCTTAAGTGGTTCAGGGCCCATCCCTCATGGGGGAAAAAGGAGGGGGGGGGGTGATAAAGGGAAACACATGAAAATATCTTCAAGAAGTGTATCCATTATTTTACAATTCTCAGAAACGTATTGTTATGAACATAAATCTTTAACTCCTACAAAAAATTACGAATTAAAAAGAGTTGAGATTAGGATTTGACTGAAATTAGATATAATTACCAGACAGCATCCAGCCGTGATTTCACATGAATCATATATAATATTTGATTGAATCGTGGTTTTGTAAGGCTGGATTATTTACACGATCTGAATGTCTTATAATGATGTTATAAATTAGTTGTGTTTGATCTCATCAATTAATCACAACTGGGAGTTGTATTTTGTGTATAAAAGTGCTTCTTGTTCGCCAGAAATTCAGTGTAGAACGAAAACATTTGTAATTTGTAAAGTGTGGCACTGGGATAACGGTTGGAATAACTGTTTGAAGCAAGCATGTGTTCCTTCAATGGAACTGATGGGCAATGATGAAAATACCTATACAAAAGAAAATAAGTACATGGCTGATGTCCTGGGTCTATAATGGGTCTTCAGGACGATCTGTTGCATCATTATAAATATTGATTGTATGATCGTGTGGGAGATTTCGACCTTGGCATGGCTCGACGTTCCTGTACACATCGACCTATAGACACTTACGTATTATACCACAATTCTTGAACGACAGCTGATGCTGTACAGGACGACGCACCTGTGTCTACGTTTAGTGACGACAGTATATAAATGCTTCTTTTAATTGTATTCTTTCTTAAAGGAGATCTATAACTATTAGCGGTTTCCGAACTGGTCTCCATACATGTGTACAACATGTCATATTTACCACTCCATATATCATGTAAACAACACTTTCTACACAATGGACTCAAGCCAGATAAAAATATAGTCTATGACAGACACAGGTGGGGGGTCTCATCACATATAGACTGTTGTGTTGGTGACAGACACAGGTGGGGGTCTATTCACATATAGACTGTTGTGTTGGTGACAGACACAGGTGGGGGTCTATTCACATATAGACTGTTGTGTTGGTGACAGACACTCAACTTATAGCTACATCACAGACACGCTAGTTGCCACATGACACAAATAATTGTTGCCTCCTGATAAAACAATTGGCAGACATGTATAAATTCGTTTTAAATTCACTTGGGAGGCTAGAGTTTCACCTAGGGAGGATTAAATTATACAGGACAGATCAGTGTAATTAAGGTAATAAAAAACTGTAGCACAATATATTGTTAATTTAGGAGGGCAGCAATATCTGCATTCCGGTGAAGAAAAGAGCATGTGATCTATTCGGTATATAGTTCGGGTTTGTGAGATGAGTTTGGGAGAGGATGTTAAGTTAAGAATAGGGGAAGATCAGGAAAAATACATTTATATAGTAAACCTCGGCACTCCTCCGAATAACGGTCCCAAATTATTTAGTGTAAAAAGTAATATCCCTTACAAGGCCTCATTACGTGATGTTGTCGATCACTTACGGTTCAGTGTGTCGTGGACTGCTAGACCGATCGATGGATGCAATAAATGTTTCACTCACTGTCGTCGGGGTGTATATCTATATCTTATACGTACGTATTTCCATATATAACTGATACACTCCGACGACAGTGAGGGCCCTCAGGGCCCAAAAACATTTATTGCATCCATCGATCGGTCTAGCCGGCTGCTACACACTAAATAACTGTACATATCGCCCCTGAACGAGCATAATCACCTAATGAGGCCCTGTAAGGGATGTTTTTCACGAGAAATAATTTAGGACCCTTATTCGGAGGATTGCCTAAACCTCCAACAAGGGACATAGAAATTGTACACTTATATAGTAAACTTCGTACAAGTGTCGTGGTTTACCTTTAGTGTCGTCCCTGGAGTGAGGGGAATCAACACCCACATTATATTTTAACCCCTTATCATTATCATGGAGAATCCACTAGATTCCGTCCACCACACTCCCTCAGTTTATTGACACTTCTTTCTCTCTCTCTATCATCACTGGATCATGCCCCCTCTCATTCTTCCCCAACACAACATACTCAACAACTCTAGCTTCTAAAAATTAATAACAATTAATTTATTAAAAGAAAAGTGTAATGTATGTGAGAAGTGTATGCGAAGAATGTGTGTCGTGTACTATAATGTGTGTAGAATCGGACCAGCAGATTAGGAGCCAAGTCAGATCATCCTAGCAAGGTTACAGCACAGCACGTTAGCTCAGCACATAAAGGCCTCACCGAGCGATGTGTCTCTCCTGCCAGTCGCTGACTTTCTCTGGTAGCTACTTGGTAATACATATACATGATCATCCGAAATAGATACAGTCTATAGTTTAACACTGATCATGGATCGGTTGCACACTGCATACTATTAGTCCATATAGTTCTTAAATGTACCAATCCCTGTACTGTGAAAATAGGTATCACTGTTATTGGTAACACACTTGATTCGATCGATTGTATAGATTATCACAAACACAATGTCCCTTGTAATATTCCACTGGAATCTAAAACTCCATGTGAATGTTACGTTTAGTGTTCCTTTTTAATCCCTAGTGTTCAGTTGCTATGTAGTGTAAAAACGAACATCACTCATCCTAGGTGAACTCTATCACACAGGAATCGTTTATATGGTTTTGCTCAACTGAGCCATGTTCTGGTGGACCCTCCTGATCATGGGCCCAGCATAAACACTATTGTATAAACTTTCTTCTCTGAAGTTATTCATCTTATTAAAACATTGACTATTCATCTCATGTTCTTCCTACCCGGAGTAGAACTTCATCAAAACCAGTGTAGAGCTTCCTCGTAACTGGCGGGGAACCTGTTAGAGAAATAACACACCTGGTGATAGCACTAGTCACCGACCTTACCAGCTGAGTGTAGGCCTACGGCCTCCCTCAGATATTTATCAGCGAACTAACCTCTGCCATGGAGCAGAGGAGCTCATCACCTTGGTCCGAATTAGGATAAGACAAGGAAATACCAATAGACAGAGTGCAGAACCCCAGTAGGCACCCCACTGGAAGATCCTACCATTGGAAATTTCCCCTATCTCCCAACCCATCCTCAATCTCTCCAAATATCACTCCACTACACTATTCTCACTAGAAGAACCAATTACCCTATCACCCTAGCTAGTTTTTACAATGCAGCTGCCTACAGTCGCCGATACTCTTTTACTGCCTAACCACAACGCAACACACTACGTTGAAGTCTAAACTCTAACTATCACCAGTCTATCATACATTAATTATACCTAAATACAATCTATGGAGTACCTTATGTAACACTGCTTTACTCCTGAATCACATCTACATTTTGCCATGGCAGGCACGTGTATATTACATTTAATTAATCCCGAACACGGTAGATGTTTTCCAAATTCACACAGAGCTAGCGAAACACCGTCCGTCTAGGCCAACTCTCTTGCTTACAATCCCTGCAACAAGTTAGGTTTTTCAAACAGTCTTGGATTGTTCTAGTGAGGTCCTTTGATGTCAACACCAGATGGTCCCAAGGGCAGACTATCCATTCCCCTTACATCACAGGAATTATTGTCTCCCCTATCTCAACTATAGCACCCGTCTCTCTTTTATCCTCAAGGACGGCTGTACCGTTTGATCTCACCGCCGCCAGTAACAAACAACTTGCAGCTGGAAATCAGACTGTTTCTCTGTTATTTGTATCATCTGATCGTTAACTCACAGTGATTCCACGACACAAGACAATTAGTTTACAGTTAAAGTACACAATTAGCAGGTGTGATTATATGAACAAATAAATAGGTTTTCCCCATGACTCGTAAATTTTGCTTAAAATGTTTATTGATATTGTTTAATTATTTACGAGAGACGTGAACATATATTAAAAGACAACTTAATCATACAATGATTACTGTTACAGACAGACAAACAAAATGACAGGCAGGCAGGCAGGCAGGCGGGCGGGCAGGTAGACAGACAGATGTAGAAACTATGAAAGGAGAGTCTATATAAAATTAGATCCAAACAGAAACAGGAGGTCACAATTAAGGATGGTATTGGTTCCCCTGTTCTGATAGAAATGTAAAGAAACCAACATTTTGGACATAAAGCCAAAGAAAAGCAAGCGTGAAGTTACGTGAAAGAAATCCAACAAGTACAGAAACCCAGGGAAAACATCAAAATAGGACCATCACACATTACGCTCATCTTGCTGCGCGAATCCCATCTTTTTGACTGACTGATTTCTAACTTCATTATTTATCTTCCTGTGAACAAATTACAGTTTTGCATTAATCTGTAAATGCGAGATCAAGCGTGCCACGCTTTCTTTGCTTCCCCATTTATGTTAGTGGTTTAAGGTAGTTTTGTTTTTTATTACTCTAAAGACTTGTTGCAAAAGGAATGTGGTTTTGTAAAATATATATTTCTCGTTCAGTGTAAGGGTCCTCTTTACGTGTGTAGACATTCGGGCCGACTTGATGACGTCAGCGAGCACATATTGGAGCATGTCTCTTTGTGCAGGGAACAATGGAAGCAGGCTATGCCATCAGCACAGTTTCACTGGATCCATAGCTGCACCACATCTGCTCTTGGGTATTGTTAGATTACTCTACTGAGCTATTACTTCCACGCCATCTGTTCTAGCATGTTCTTGAAACGTTAATTTATCACGTTATTACTTAGACTAACCAGTTGCTATATGATGTCATCTACTCTCTACTACGTGTCCTCTGTTTTGGAATGTTCTAAGAACATTACACAATCACGTCAACACTTCGGTGACCTCAGATCTAGCCTATTTTACCATAGCTGAATTGAGTTGAGCTAAGAAACGACATCACAACACTCAGGACATTCCCATACGCGCTTTGTCCCCTCGTTCAACAGTCAGCAAAGAGTCACACTACCAATCGTTACCACTGCTATCTGATTGAAAGCTTTCTCAGTTTTGAGATTATTCCACAACCCCTGTCAATCCCCGCCATAGCAATCTTTCCAAATACGTGTTCTCAGTCCGCCCCCCCCCCCCCCTCCTTCTCCTGACATTCTCCACCTGGTCCCGCAAGCGCTCGACCACCTCTCCCTTGTCCATATGTAATAGGTGCATTCCCTGCCAGCCTATCAGTATGTCCATTAATCCGCACTCCCACACAGCCAGAACAATAAATGCAAACAATTCTCACAATCTGTAACATCCGAAGCGAGAAAAGCCTTTCCACACGTAACATACCTCTCTCCACCCTACCAAACACAGTCCCTGAGTCCTCAATGAATACCGTGAGTGTTGCAGCGGTCTCCTCCAACTACCGGAAAGCCGCTGTTAGTTCCTCCACCTCCACTCTCATGCCGGAGGTCGCAGTTCCCTATGCCTGACTCTCCTAGTTCAAGCCTCGTTCACTAGCCTTTGCGACGAAACCCCAATCACCACATGCGGCCCTCACCACCGACCCATCGGCGCAGATAACCACGTCACCTTGATGTCTGCTGCCCAGGATCAGCCTCCGCACTCTAACATCACTCGGTCTTTTGCCCACTCCCCGCACCCAAGACCAGTATTACCACCACATTGTGCCAGTCCACCATGTCCTCCGGCACCCCAACCCACTTCCTTTCACGATTGATGGTCTCCAGATTACACACCCGGCGTATAGGTATCTCTCCCCGTGCAATCCAGGACCTGCCTCATCCCAGTCTACGACCCCCGACCATATACATGGCCCCAAGGAGAGGCGATCCCTGTATGTAGCAACACCCAGGTACCACTTGGCCCGAAGGACCCTATGCCTGTCCGCCATTGTTGGTAGTGCCAGGATATGTCTCATACATATAATGTTGCCATAAATACATTATTTTGATGACTTCCGTTCTACACTATCTCCCTAATTTATTAATATTATGTTTTCTGTGCAGGAATGTTCTACAATAAACTCATAAAGGCTCCTATTAATTGTGTTCTACAATTACCACACTCATCAAGACTTCGACTAATTGTGTTCTACAATTACCACACTCATCAAGACTCCGACTAATTGTGTTCTACAATTACCACACTCATCAAGACTTCGATAAATTATGTTCTACAATTACCACACTCATCAAGACTTCGATAAATTATGTTCTACAATTACCACACTCATCAAGGCTTCGACTAATTGTGTTCTACAATTACCACACTCATCAAGGCTTCGACTAATTGTGTTCTACAATTACCACACTCATCAAGACTTCGATAAATTATGTTCTACAATTACCACACTCATCAAGGCTTCGACTAATTGTGTTCTACAATTACCACACTCATCAAGGCTTCGACTAATTGTGTTCTACAATTACCACACTCATCAAGACTTCGACTAATTGTGTTCTACAATTACCACACACATCAAGACTTCGACTGTGTTCTACAATTACCACACTCACCAAGACTTCGACTAATTGTGTTCTACAATTACCACACACATCAAGACTTCGACTGTGTTCTACAATTACCACGCTCATCAAGGATTCGACTAATTGTGTTCTACAATTACCACACACATCAAGACTTCGACTGTGTTCTACAATTACCACACTCACCAAGACTAAGTCTAATTGTGTTCTACAATTACCACACTCACCAAGACTTCGACTGTGTTCTACAATTACCACACTCATCAAGGCTTCGACTAATTGTGTTCTACAATTACCACACTCACCAAGACTAAGTCTAATTGTGTTCTACAATTACCACACTCACCAAGACTTCGACTGTGTTCTACAATTACCACACTCATCAAGGCTTCGACTAATTGTGTTCTATCACTACCACACTCATCAAGGCTTCGACTAATTGTGTTCTACAATTACCACACTCATCAAGGCTTCGACTAATTGTGTTCTACAATTACCACACTCACCAAGACTAAGTCTAATTGTGTTCTACAATTACCACACTCACCAAGACTTCGACTGTGTTCAACAATTACCACACTCACCAAGGCTTCGACTAATTGTGTTCTATCACTACCACACTCATCAAGGCTTCGACTAATTGTGTTCTACAATTACCACACTCATCAAGGCTTCGACTAATTGTGTTCTACAATTACCACACTCACCAAGACTAAGTCTAATTGTGTTCTACAATTACCACACACATCAAGACTTCGACAGTGTTCTACAATTACCACACTCACCAAGACTTCGACTGTGTTCTACAATTACCACACTCACCAAGACTTCGACTGTGTTCTACAATTACCACACTCACCAAGACTAAGTCTAATTGTGTTCTACAATTACCACACTCATCAAGACTTCGACTAATTGTGTTCTACAATTACCACACTCATCAAGACTTCGACTAATTGTGTCCTACAATTACCACACTCATCAAGAATTCGACTAATTGTGTTCTACAATTACCACACTCGTCAAGACTTCGATAAATTATGTTCTACAATTACCACACTCATCAAGACTTCGATAAATTATGTTCTACAATTACCACACTCATCAAGTCTTCGACTGCGTTCTACAATTACCAAACACACCACGACTAAGTCTAATTGTGTTCTACAATTACCACACTCACCAAGACTTCGACTAATTGTGTTCTACAATTACCACACACATCAAGACTTCGACAGTGTTCTACAATTACCACACTCACCAAGACTTCGACTGTGTTCTACAATTACCACACTCATCAAGACTTCGACTGTGTTCTACAATTACCACACTCACCAAGACTAAGTCTAATTGTGTTCTACAATTACCACACTCACCAACACTAAGTCTAATTGTGTTCTACAATTACCACACTCACCAAGACTAAGTCTAATTGTGTTCTACAATTACCACACTCACCAAGACTAAGTCTAATTGTGTTCTACAATTACCACACTCACCAAGACTAAGTCTAATTGTGTTCTACAATTACCACACTCATCAAGACTTCGACTAATTGTGTTCTACAATTACCACACTCATCAAGAATTCGACTGTGTTCTACAATTACCACACTCACCAAGACTAAGTCTAATTGTGTTCTACAATTACCACACTCATCACACGTGGAGGGATATTCTGATTTTCACGTCGTCGTGATCGTGGTAGTCTTACAATTTCCATCATTAACAACTTGTTGCGGCTATTGCAACGTACCATCACAGGGCTGGACCTACTGAAGGTATTCAACATCTTGATGCACTTCTTCCTCAATCCTCTCTTCCACCATATCCGCCCACCCCAGTACCCTACTCGTTAACCTCGACTGGCGGATATGTTTTTTTTTTTTTTTTTTATTTAGTTTTATTTTTTCCCCGTTATTTTAATCAATTTGATTCACTTTAAAAACTTTCAAATTGTCGAACTGCATCCGGGGTACTTCTCTGCCACCCATGCTCAACATCTGTGTTGCACGCCATTCTTCCATGCCAATAATGGCGATGTTATGCTACATAACTTCAGAAACCCTGTTAATTTATTTATCCGTATGGTGTTTCCTGCTTTCACCTGGTGTTTCTTGCACCTGGTATTACTGACAAGGAAATGCACACATCTCATTATGCCGAAATTGCTTCCTAATGATCAAGAGCGTTAGAGCTGAAATATGTATATTGTCGACAGAGAAGATGACGTACATATTGTACTGAAGCAACACCATATACACAGAACAATCAGAGTCATTATCAGACGTCCATTGACATGTGCCATCTTTGGGCATCCCAGCGGCAACAATAAAGCCCAGGCATCTTTCTCTGGTTAACACAGATATTTTATCCGTGGAAGCCAAATCTCATTAAAAGGTGACATTACTTTAAACCTGGATGGCGTATACATTCATGTGGATATGAGGAGACTCAGAATTGGATCACAATGAGTGTCTGCCCATTGTCATAAAGATTTAATGAGCGACATGCCAGGAGGAAGGAAAACTGAAACACAGAGTATAGATGATACACACAGACTCTCATTTTAAACGTGTGTTCTCTGTTGTAAGTAGCTAGATAAACAGAAGAAAAAATATAATACTACTATCTGAATCAAAGACCAGACTTCAACAATCATAAAGGAAATTATAATTTACTAATTTAACAAAAACTATAAACAAATCATGTCTTCTGCTCACAGTCTATGCCATGTGGCGTTGGGGGTTATGTCTGTTAACTGCTTTTAGTCTCAAATACTGCCAAGCATATCTATTACCGATGTTCAATCATACTATCATGTCAAACGGTCTATTATCTGCTTTCTTGGTCTCCCTCTGCATCCCCTCCCCTCCAACTTTCCCTTTATCGCGACATAATCTAGATTTCGCCTTTTTGTGGCATACCCACACAATGTGAGCTGTTTTCTTCAATCCGGGTAGCCAGATCCCTATGTGGGTTAACTTCTTACAAGATATCCTTATTACACTTTCTATCTTTCCACTGTGTTTTCATCATTCTTCTATACAACCACAACACCGCAGCTACCAGATAATTCCTCGTGTGTCTAAGTGCCCGTAATTCGCATCAATACATTAAGATTGGTTCGGAGGGAGCAAAGAATAGTAACACTGTTGCCTACCATGCACGTCGTAAGAGGCGACTAAGGAGGCTATGGTTCCGTCGCCCTGCTACAGTGAGTGCGTGGCGTGACACTGTGAGCTGTGAATTTCAGGTGGAATGCTTTTGCATCTCTCCGCGGTTGTTTTTCGCGTGAACTGCATGTTCAGAACGATGACGGCTGGCTGTTGCTGGATTGACTGGTTTGCCTTTTCGGTTCACGAATGCATTTTTCAGGAGACTCTTGGAGGTCGTCGCTGTAGCTACGAAGTTCGTGCTTTGTGCGACGCTTTCGGTGGGTCGCCTGCAGAAAGAGACTGAGCCATATGGGATAAAACCCCGGTCAATGAAGTCTTTCTGGTGACTGCCGTTTTCATCGACTATGAAGTGTATTTTTCGTGGAGGACTTTTGTGTTGCATTCTGGTGGCGGCATTATGCACAGTGTACCTGTGCGGGCTGTTGGCTTTCCGACACTCCTGTCTATTCCACTGTTTACATAGGACAGTGAGGAGCATTTTGTGATATTCACTGGTACAGGAACGGAGCAATATGGGGACGACCCGTTGCCATGAAGTTGGAACCGCGCCTAACTAACTAACTCTTTTTATCACTTCGATTGATAGAGATATATTGTAGAAAATATTCTTTATTATGTGAAATGCTCCATATGCATGCTGCTATTCTACTTTACCGTTCTTAATAAATCCCCCCCCCCCCCCCCCCCACTTGCTGTTATCGTTGTACCAACAACAACAAAACTATAGCTAAAACAAACTGGAACAATAATACACCGGGAAATGTTGACTATTAGGTCATCAGTGAGGCCATACACGTTTTATAATTATTAGTATATTGTGGCTAGAAATGGACAGTGGACAAGCTGCTACATCAAAGGATTATTGTTCTTTAATATACAGACAAATGACTCGAATATCGTGACAGTTCAAGATGGTAAGTAGTACAGTTCTAATAAAGTTGGCATTAAAACAAGAATTATTAAAATCAATTAATCAAAATTCGATATATAGTGTGTTGTGGACACGAAACAGAACAACTAGCCCTTCAAAACAATTAGCTGGAAAGTGGCAGACGCAGGCACACACAAGAAGCTTGTCTGCGGCCCAGTTGTTCTGTGTTCGTGTCCCCATCCAGGCAGAGGCAGTGGTGTGTTCAGTGACCTGGCCTCAAAGATCTACCAGTCTAAAATGGGTACCAGGACTTTTCTCGGCAAGTAAGAACCACATCACCTTTCAAGTTTCTATTGGTCTAAATCTAACCATGAAACAACTAAACAATGATGAGTATCACAATCAGCTTCAAGGAACTTTGAGTTAATGATGTTTGATTCATATGTTGTTTCCCTATGATGATGAAGTCCAGCTGCTAACAATGACCGGATCTTGACCGGATATTTTCAGTTGACCTTATGCCGTTCTTTTGTTTAACAAAAAATGAGTTTGTGATACATAGATCGTTCATGGTGCAATGCCCCAGCAGCCTGTGTCCATTTTCATTCATGAGATCGATGTTGTATTTTCCAAAGCACACTGGCCACTCGTCGTTACCTTTTCCTTCTTCCTTTTATGAATCTTCCTCTTCAAGATGGTAGATAGATGTGATACATAGCAGTCCGCGCATGGATGTAAGAAGTAAAGTAAGGTGGATATGTGTAATAAATAAAGCACAGTGGATACATGTGCTAAGTACAACACAGTGAATGAATGCCAGGGGTTTATGATGGTGCTTGGATGTCCATCTCATGGAGTGTATCGCGCACAATTTCATCGCTGATGTTTGAGGAGGAAACTTATGCTGGGGGATACCGTCTTATTCTGGCTCTTCTTTCCTGATCACAGTGAGCCTTTTTTAAATGTTGCATATCCCTTACAGGACGTTGCAGTCAGCACCAGAATTACACTCGGTAGTTTGCCATTGCTTTCTGAGCGACCGGCTCACATATCCCGTAAGTTACCAACCGGGCGAGAACCGCTACCAATTCTCGCGCAGATTAGGTTACTCACGAGAATATACGGGATTACGGAGAAAGACGTTAAATCTGGGCCAGGGAGACCGACGGTGAACCCTAGACCTCCAATATTATGATAATAATGACACATACAATGCTGGACTGACAGATAACAGTACACTAACTACATATTTGTCTTCATGTTAGTGGAGATAGTAAAGTCATGGTTTTCTTAATGTCATTATTTTTAAAATAAGATCTACAACTACCAGCGGCTTCCGCACTGATCTCTATAAATATTTACAAAATGTCAAAAGTGCCATTCCCCTCTTCCACGAATCCTATTTATTACACAACACTATTTCTACACATGTTCTAGAACTATTCTGTAATAATATTAAACATATAAACAAAGGCTGATCAGTGACAGTTTCATCACCAGTTTAGGGCCATCTGGTCGTAGACCTTACTGGTTGACATTCCAGGGTATACTGATTATTCTTGTTCTTTCATATTAGCTCAGCAACTTGCATTCCATCATGATTCACGCTTTCTTATGAATTATGTCTCTCATACTTAATTATTCGCGTCTCTCAAAGTTCTCAATCATTCCTTTTTAACGCACCATAAACTGGGCCAATAGAATTCGGCAACAGGACGAACAAACATGCGGGATTAGTGGGCTCATCACCCAGACGTCTAGTTTTGACGGAACAACATGACAGTTACAGAATCCTGACTCTCGTGGGAGGAAGATCTACACACAATTACAGGGTGATATTTTATCTTTAGACAGCAGGTAATCCAAACATAGCTACTGAATGCCGTTGCATCAAATTTATTTATGTAGACATAAATACTACCCGGCGGAAGACTGGTGGCATGTAAATATGAGAATCTGAATCATAAAAACAACGCATTAGCACCCACGCATCTGTAACTCTAAAAGCCACAAGCATTCAATTCAATCTAACACCAACATAGACATGCATGGGGTACACAGCAATAATATAGTATAACACAACTGCAACAGGACATGACAAATAACAAGTGCCTACAGTGTTTCTTTTTTTTTCTTTTTTTTTTGTAACAACCATTTCTTCTCCTCCATTTAGTCTAAGCCGTATGTCATTGGTGATCGTTTCTCGAGTACTGCCAATCATTTCTGATACTGATGTCCATCCATGCCATAATGTGACGCTGTTCAGCATCTTTTTTCTTTGTCTCACTATGTCTCCCCTCATCTACAACTTGTCTGTTGTGACGACATACTCCAGCTGTCCCCTTCTCATGATATGCCAAAAGTATGTGGACTGTTATCTTCTCATGCGAGTAACCAGATCTCTTTGTAAGTTAACTTCTTTCAAGATTTCTTCATCGATCTTTCTATCCGCACACTGTGCTATCATCACTTTTCTATAAAACCGCATCTAAAGGCATTTAGAAGACATAAGTCTCATGTGGTAAACGAAAACAATTACATTAATAATAGCATGCTCGACAGTATTTTCAACGATAGCGTGATAAGTGCACACACATGCCCTAGATCTCAAAGAGATTTGGATCATAAATATATAGAAGCTAGATGCGACAAGGTCACAGTGGATTTTACTAATGGAGCGAATTCAGAGGATTCTGTTATGTGACACAAGTACCATCAAACAATATATTACGAGGTGTACTTCTAACGACTGAATTGTTTGAAAATATAACCGTTCCAAGTTTTGTATTCACCGTCTGTGGAGTTCATGCAATATATACTGCTATATTGTCTCTTATTTTCAGTAAAGTTGTCCACATGACAGCTTTATTCACAAATGGTGTTGGAAATATCCACCACGGTTTAGTTGGCAAGTATATATACAGTTCGGGCAGTGTAATGTTATTAATGTTCTTGACGATTGAAACTTGAAGTTCATTTATTGTGAGAGGATTGTTTTCCTATAGTTTACCTTTAAGTGCACCTCAGAGGTAGTAATCCAAGGGAGTAAACTCCGGAGAGCGTGCAGGCCAAATTCAACGAGAGAATATGCGATTTGCAAACATGACATCCAAGAATTCTAGTGATTTTACATCTGTGTGAAACCTCTTGTTGAAACCAGGATTGTTCAATTTCCAGCTTTGACAGTTGGGCTACGAATGGTTCCAAAATGTTAGTCCGGTATCTATACGAATTTACAGTATCGTTAAAGAAAATTGGACCGATTACGCGCATACGACTCATTGCACACCACACTCGTACGTTATGATGGTAGAGAGGCACTAGGTACAAAGAAACCATCACTCCAAAGACGATCATTCTGACTTTACGAACGCAGAAAGATGAAACCATGCTTCGTCTGTGAGAAAATGATTTGAAGGATTTGCTCACCTTCTTGAGAAATACAGTTCCCAAACCACATGCAATAGTTAACTCTGCATTGGTGATTTAATTCGTTTAGTTGAGGTACAACGGGAAACATGTATGGATGCAACTTCATTTCTGCTTCAGGATTTTGTGGGCAGTACTGCTTGACTTGTGTACTTGTTGGACTAACTTTTTTACTGATTTACTTGAACTCATTAGCATGTTGTTCTGTATGTTGAGGGATGCTTCTTCAGAAACTGATGGTCTACAGATGACACACATCATGATATACCTGGACTCAATTGCAAGCTATCCTGAATGCTGAGAGATGTTTCTTCAGAAATAGATGGTCTACAGATGACATACATCATGATATACCTGGACTCAATTGCAAGCTATCCTGAATGTTGAGAGATGTTTCTTCAGAAACAGATGGTCTACAGATGACATACATCATGATATACCTGGACTCAATTGCAAGCTATCCTGAATGTTGAGAGATGTTTCTTCAGAAACAGATGGTCTACCATAGTGGCGCTCATCACGATATACCTGGACTCATTAGCAGGCTATCCTGGATGTTGAGAGATATTTCTTCAGAAACAGATGGTCTACAGATGACATACATCATGATATACCTGGACTCAATTGCAAGCTATCCTGAATGTTGAGAGATGTTTCTTCAGAAACAGATGGTCTACAGATGACATACATCATGATATACCTGGACTCAATTGCAAGCTATCCTGAATGTTGAGAGATGTTTCTTCAGAAATAGATGGTCTACAGATGACATACATCATGATATACCTGGACTCAATTGCAAGCTATCCTGGATGTTGAGAGATGTTTCTTCAGAAATAGATTGCCTACAGATGGCACACATCACGATCTACCTGGACTCATTAGCATATTGTTCTGGAGGTTGAGAGAAGAGAGGCACACATCACAATTTACCTGGACTCATTAGCATGTTATTCTGGATGTTGAGGGATGTTTCTTCAGTAACATATGATCTTCTACACATCATGATTTACCTGGACTCATTAGCATATTGTTCTGGAAGTTGGGGGATGTTTCTTCGGAAACATATGATCTACACATCATGATTTACCTGGACTCATTAGCTTGTTGTTCTGGATGTTGAGCGATGTTTATTCAGTAACATATGATCTACACATCATGATTTACCTGGACTCATTAGCATATTGTTCTGGAAGTTGGGGGATGTTTCTTCAGTACCATATGATGTACACATCATGATTTACTTGGACTCATTAGCTTGTTGTTCTGGAAGTTGGGGGATGTTTCTTCAGTAACATATGATCTACACATCACGATTTACCTGGACTCATTAGCTTGTTGTTCTGGAAGTTGGGGGATGTTTCTTCGGAAACATATGATCTACACATCATGATTTACCTGGACTCATTAGCTTGTTGTTCTGGATGTTGAGCGATGTTTATTCAGTAACATATGATCTACACATCATGATTTACCTGGACTCATTAGCTTGTTGTTCTGGATGTTGAGCGATGTTTATTCAGACACAAATGGTCTACCATGACGGCGCCAGCATTAGGAAGAGTTATTTGAGTATCAAGAAACATTTTAACAACCACATTTGAATACCTGCCACCGTTAAGAAAAGCATGTTCCACTAAAAGTAACATGTCGTCAATAGTTACCACCACTGTAGCCAGGATCAATTACTAAAACATCTGCATGTAGTAGTGATATGCTGAACGAACGTTTAAATGGAGCTTGATCCATCATGTAATACACATTAAATGCTATTGAAGATTAGATGGAAGGACATGATCACAGACACTAAACTCTTAGCCCAGTATCCACAGTCTACTAATGAAGAATAAGATTCTCTAGGCTGGTCACTTGATTCGCATGTCAAAACACAGGCTCCCTAAAGGAATTGTTTTACGGCGAGCTGCGCTGTGGTAAACGCTCCCAAGGCGGCCAGATAGAAAGCTTTAAAGACACTTTGAAGATCTCACTAAAAGCTTTTGGAATTCATCACGACACTTGGGAGACTGATGCCAAAGGCCGAAATTCATGGCGTACATCATTACGTAAGTGTGTAGTCACTTGTGAAGCAAACAGGACTGCAAGAGCTGTGAAAAAAAGGACGGATAAAAGAAAAAAAAAAGAAAGTGCGTCATCTTCCAGAAACGTCAAGCATTCTTTGCCCACATTGTCAAAGAATATTTCGAGCCTAAATAGGCCTTACCGGCCATCTTAGAACGCGCGGCCGGAACTTTCAACGCCACTGGATGAAATGAATGGTCATCATCATTCTTGACGAACACGATGTAATGCACAACTTAAATTACTTTGCGCAAATACTTAATTTCAAAAAGTCCACAGTCATTACAAATACACCATGTGCCACCAACAGTAGTACTTCAGAGAACCTGACTCGCAAACGATGCAGTAGACACAATGTGGTGCCAGATTTCATCAGCATCATCATTTGCAGTGCCAACTGGCCTGGGCGTTCTTGCACATTTCTTTGTGACATGCCCAATATGGACTGTCTTCTTCGATGCGAGTAACCAGATCCCTCTGTGAGTGAACTTAGGTCAATGGTGCCCAGGATCACGCCTGTAAGTCCATGACCCCGTCTCAGTACATCCATCATCATGCCTCTAGGTCTGACCATATTTATGTTTTAACCTTACGTAACACTGCTGTGGTTTAAAATAGTTATGCTTTAACCCTTTGTAACACCGCATTGTTTTAAAATAGTTATGCTGTAACCTAACATAATATCGTTATATTTTAACATATTCATGTTTTAACCTTATGTAACACCGATATGTTTTTACATAGTTATATTTTAATCTTTCGTAACACCGCTATGTTTTAAAATAGATATGTTCTAACTTTACATACACAGTTATGTTTTAAAATAGTTATGTTTTACCTCATGTAACACCGCTGTCTTTTTAAATAATTATGTTTTAACTTTACGTAAAGTTGCTGTTTTAAAATACGCTGATGTTAACGTGTCGCGCTGGTTACAATCGTGTCGCGCTTGTTTTAACGTGTTGGTAAGGGAGCCGGTCGTTCAGAAAGCAATGCCAAACTAATAATAATAATAATTGCGTATCCTTTTACAGGACTTAGCTGTCAACAGCAGCATCTTTCAGCTGTCTGTTGATCTCTTGGCAAGATTACGCTCAGTAGTTTGCCATTGCTTTCTGAGCGGCCGGCTCAGTATCCGCAAGTCACGAGCGGGGGTCGAACCACCTCAGTTCTCGCTCCGCTGCGAGACTCTGCGTGATAAACGGGATTACAGAGAGAAAGTGTTGTAACCCCACAGCCAGAGAGACCGGCAATGCCAAACTACTGAACTTAATAATTTGCCAAGACATAATCCTTCTCCCCCCCCCCCCCCCCCCGCGTTTCCATCCTGTTTCAGGGTATTGAGGTCAACACCAGCATCTTTCAGCTGTCTGTTGATCTCTTGGCAAGATTACGCTCAGTAGTTTGCCATTGCTTTCTGAGCGGCCGGCTCAGTATCCGCAAGTCACGAGCGGGGGTCGAACCACCTCAGTTCTCGCTCCGCTGCGAGACTCTGCGTGATAAACGGGATTACAGAGAGAAAGTGTTGTAACCCCACAGCCAGAGAGACCGGCAATGCCAAACTACTGAACTTAATAATTTGCCAAGACATAATCCTTCTCCCCCCCCCCCCCCCCCCCCCCGCGTTTCCATCCTGTTTCAGGGTATTGAGGTCAACACCAGCATCTTTCAGCTGTATGTTGATTTCTAGGCTAGATTACGCTCATCAGCACGCCACGAATTTCTGAGCGACCGGCTCCATACACTAATAAGCCACTGGGGCGACTCGAACCGCTTCTCGATCGTTCACGTCGACCACGAGAGTATTCGGGGTTAACGGAGAAAGCTGTTAATCCCTCGGCCAGGGAACCGGCTCAAGACATCATTAGCGGAGGTAAAATGCTGGTGTTGACTGTAAAGGGTATGCAATTTTTAAAAAAAAAAACACCGTTATGTTTTAAAATAGTCATGTTTTAACCTTACGTACCTCCGCTATGTTTTAAAATAGTTATGTTTTAACCTTACATAACACCATTATGATTTCAAATTGTTATGTTTTAACTTTACATAATACCGCTGTGTTTTGAAATAGTTATGTTTTAACCTTAGGTAACACCGCTTTGTTTTAAAAAAGTTATGTTTTTACTTTACGTAACATCACTATGTTTTAAAATAGTTATGCTGTAACCTCACGTAACACCGCTACGTTTTTAAATAGTTATGTTTTAACCTTACATAACAATGCTACGTTTTAAAATAGTTATGTTTGACCTTACATAACACCGCTGTGTTTTAAAATAGTTATGTTTTAACCTTACGTAATACCGCAATGATTAAGAGGTCAAAAAGAAAAGAACTTGATCTGTATATGAACACTACAAGAGCCAGAAAACCAGGTGTGAAACACAATGCAATGATTAGCCCCACAGTAGTAAAAGCGCTGAGTTCGAAGAATAAAATGACATACAATATTACTGGCATGGATAATTGTCATAACAGACAACAGGTTAATACGGATAACATATGTGTATGTGTTACGCGATTGTATGCGGATTTGTGTAGGAATGTGTTTATGAATGAACGGTGTGAGTATGCATCAATGTGAGTGCATTTGCGCACTTAACCACACACATACACACACACGCGCGCACACACAAATATACGCATGTGGGTGAATCGGTTGACGGACGTACGGACAGATAGATCCACGTACCTGCGCCTGTATGTTTGTTTGTCTGTCTGTGGATGTATGTGTGTTTGTGTATGTGTGGCTGTATGTTTATGTGTATCTGTATGTACATCTATATGTGCATCTATGTTTGCATCTATATGTACATCTATGTGTGCATCTATATGTACATCTATATGTACATCTATGTGTGCATCTGTGTGTACCTGTATGTATCTATATGAGCATATGTGTGTATCTATATGTGCATCTGTGTGTGCATCCATATGTGCATCTGTGTGTCCCTAAATGTACATTCGTGTGTGCACCCATATATGTACGTGTATGTGTGCATCCTCGCGTGTATCGATATGTTTATTT